>CM018041.1:12898805-13498805 GCA_008638375.1 Nyssa sinensis | reverse complement strand
ATATATATATTACGTTTCTATATATGAGGTCTATATATATAGATAATTGTATGTAATTAATTTTTATGTATTCGTGATAGGAAATTTTAGTTTTTCATGATAATATAAATTTATATCATCACTTACACTTTTTAAGTATCAGAGGACTTACAGGATTTGTATAGGTAACAACTGCCAAAAACGGTTTTTTATGCCTATTTTGAAAAGAAAAAGAAAAAAGATATCATTATAAGTCTCAAGTATTTCAATTTTGAGGCAAATTTTGTTGTTTTGATTGTAGATTCAAACAACTATAACTTAGCGCTCTGTTATCCGATTTACATGAATTATATGTGCATTTCATGTATTTTTTCAAGATTTAGCCATCTAATTTACCGAAAGCAGTTTGCGACAAAGGATTTGTAAAAAAGGCCATTATAAGCCTCGTTTTTTTCATTTTTGAGGACAAATTTAGTTGTTTTGGTTGCAAAATTAAACTGCCATAACTTGACGCTCTGTTTTTCATTTTTCACGAATTATATATGCATTTCATATATTTTTTTCGAGATTTAACCATCCAAATCTTCAAAAGCCAATTTTCGATGCATGCCTTGAGAAGAAAAAAAAAAGGCCATTACAAGCCTTAAATTTTCATTTTGAAGCAAATTTCACAGTTTTGGTACTGGAATCAAATAGCTATAACTTGGTGCTTTATTATCCAATTTACGCGAATCCTACGTGTATTTCATATATTTTTTTGAGATCTAGCCATCTAAATAGCCGAAGGCAGTTTGTAACTAATGGTTTCAGAAAAAAGGCCATTATAAGTCCCATTTTTTTTTAATTTTTGAGGCAACTTTCGCTATTTTGGCTACGAATTCCAACAGTCATAACTTGGCGCTCTGTTATTCTATTTATGCGAATCATACATGCATTTCATGTATTTCTTTGAGATCTAACCATCTGAATGGCCGAAGGTGGTCTGTGATAAATGGTTTGAGAAAAAAGGCCATTATAAGCCTCATTTTTTTTTCAATTTTGAGGCAAATTTCGCAATTTCTCGTTTTTGAGGCAAATTTTGTTGTTTTGACTGCAAATTCAAACAGCTATAACTTGGCACTCTATTATCCAATTTATGCGAATCATACATGTATTTCATGTACTTCTTCGAGATCTAGCCATCTAAATAGCCGAAGGCAGTTTACGACAAATGATTTGAGAAAAAAGACTATTATAAGCCTCATTTTTTTTTTTTTCATTTTTGAGGCAAATTTTGTAGTTTTGGTTATGGATTCAAACAGTCATAACTTGACACTTTGTTATCTATTTTTCGTGAATTTTATATGCATTTCATGAATTTTTTTGAGATCTAGCCATCCGTTTCTTCCGAAGGTGGATTTCAATGCCTGTTTTTGAGGGGAAAAAAAGGCCATTATAAGCCTCAATTTTTCATTTTAAGGCAAATTTTGTTATTTTGGCTGCAGATTAAAATAGCTATAAGTTGGCACTTTGTTATCCGATTTACGCGAATCATACGTGTTTTTCTAATATTTCTTTGAGATCTAGCCATTTGAATGGCCTAAGGTAGTTTGCAATAAATAGTTTGAGAAAAAAGGCCATTATAAGCGTCATTTTTTCATTTTTGAGGTAAATTTCGTTGTTTTGGCTATAGATTCAAACAACCATAACTTGGCACTCTGTTATCCGATTTATACGAATCATATGTGTATTTCATGTATTTCTTTGAGATCTAGTCATTTAAATGGCCGAAGGCAGTTTGCAACAAATGATTTGAGAAAAAAACCATTATAAGACTTTTTTTTTTTTTTTTCATTTTTGAGGCAACTTTCTCGATTTTGGTTGCGGATTCAAACTGCCATAACTTGGCGCCCTGATATCCACTTTTCGTGAATTATATATGCATTTCATGTATTTTTTTGACATCTAGCTATCCGAAATAGCCAAAGGCAGTTTTTTATGCCTATTTTGAGAAAACAAGGGGCATTATAAACCTCAATTTCTCATTTTTTAGGTAAATTTTACTATTTTGGTTATAGATTCAAACAACTTTTACTTAGCGTTCTGTTATCCAATTTACGTGAATCATACGTGCATTTAATGTATTTCTTTGAGATCGAGCCATCTGAATGGTCGAAAGTGGTTTGCGACAAATGGTTTGAGGAAAAAGGCCATTAAAAGTCTTAATTTTTTATTTTTGAGGCAAATTTTTCTATTTTGGCTGCGAATTCAAACAGTTATAACTTGAAGCTTTGATATACGATTTACGCGAATCATACATGTATTTTATGTATTACTTCGATATCTAGTCATTTGAATGGCCGAAGGCAGTTTGCGAGAAATAATTTGAGAAAAAAGTCCATTATAAGTCTCATTTATTAATTTTTGAGGCAAATTTTACTGTTTTGGTTGCGGATTTAAACTGTCATAAATTGGCGTCCTGTTATCCTCTTTTCGCAAATTATATATGCATTTCATGTATTGTTTCGAGATCTAGCCATCCGTATCTTCCAAAGGCGAATTTCGATGCCTATTTTGATAATACAAAAAAAGGCTATTGTAAACTTCAATTTTTTATTTTGAGGAAAATTTCACTTTTTTGGCTACAAATTCAAACAACTATAACTTAGCGCTCTGTTATCCGAGTTACGCGAATCAGACATGCATTTCCTGTATTGTTTCGAGATCAAACCATTTGAATGGCCGAATGCGGTTTGCGACAAATGGTTTGAGAAAAAAGACCATTGAAAGCCTCAATTTTTTTATTTTTGAGGCAAATTTTACTATTTTGGCTGCGAATTCAAACAACTATAACTTGGCGCTCTGTTATACGATTTACGCGAATCATACATGCATTTTATCTTCTTTTTTTTCGAGATCTAGCCATTTGATTGGCCAAAGGCAGTTTGAGACAAATGATTTGAGAAAAAAAGGTCATTATAAGTCTCATATTTTCATTTTTGAGGCAAATTTTCCTGTTTTAGTTGTGAATTCAAACTGTCATAATTTAATGCTCTGTTATACTCTTTTCACGATTTATATATGAATTTCATGAATTTTTTCAAGATTTAGCCATTCGTATCCTCCGAAGGTGGATTTAGAAGGCCATTATATGCCTCAATTTTTCATTTAAAGACAAAGGCCATTATATGCCTCAATTTTTCATTTAAAGACAAATTTCGTTGTTTTGGCTGCGGATGCATATTTTATTATCCAATAGACTTGGAAGAAGAATTTATATTTTAGTAAAATATGTGAAGTTACCAACTCATCTAAAAGCTTAAGCTGTTAGATATGGTGTAACTTTATTATTATATTTTCTAACACCCCTCTCACGTCTGGCTAGTCTAAGCCTATACGTGTCAATTCATATTTTCAGGGTGACGGTGAGATTTGAACTCATGACCTTTTGCCTGCTTTGATACCATGTGAAGTTACCAACTCATCTAAAAGCTTAAGCTGTTAGATATAGTGTAAATTTATTATTATATTCTCTAACAAAAAACTTTGATCATATATATATATATATATATATATATAAGACAATTTAGATCACGACATGAGGTCTTACAATAATAAAAAATAAAAAAAATTGACACTTTTTTTTTTTAAAAAAAAGATGGATAGTTATTACAAGTATTATGAGTTTGTGATGTGTAATGCATACAATTATTACAAAGTTAAAAATTTATAAAGAAGTGTAATTTAGATGACTAAAAAAAATTCTTTTCACTTTGAAACTTTTCAAACAATAAATTTGAATTTTCTTATATTTTTTTTCAATAACCAAATGAATATAGAAAAAAGTTATTTTCTTTTCATTTTCTTCTCTTTTATTTTATTTTATATAACAGTACTTTCACATATTTCCTTAATGTTATGCGGGTATGAAATTTTCATCTCCTGCAAGTACAGACGAAAGTGATCCTCGATGAGGTTTTGGATAAAGGGGAGCTTTCGTGTGACAATAGCCTATTGATTACTCAAAAATGGAAGTCTTGCTTTAGTTGAGAATTTATTTCACGAGCCCCTCACGTGTGGGCTAGTCTGAGCCTACACATGTCATTTCATATATTTGCTTAATGTTATGTGGGTATGAAATTTTCATCTCCGCAAGTACAAACGAAAGTGATCCTCGATGAGGTTTTGGATAAAGGGGAGCTTTCGTGTGATACTAACCTATTGATTACTTAAAAATGGAAGTCTTGCTTTAGTTGAGAATTTATTTCACAGGCCCCTCACGTGTGGCCAGTCTGAACCTACACGTGTCAATTCATATTTTCAGGGATGACGGTGAGGTTTGAACTCATGATCTTTTACCTGCTCTGATACCATGTGAAGTTACCAACTCATCTAAAAGCTTAAGCTGTTAGATATGGTGTAATTTTATTATTATATTTTCTAACAAAATACTTCGACCATATATAAAAAAAGACAATTTGGATCACGACATGAGGTCTTACAATAATAAAATATCAAAAAATTTGACTCTTTTTTTTTTTAAAAAAGATGGATAGTTATTACAAGTATTATGAGTTTGTGAGGTGTAATGCATACAATTATTAAAAAGTTAAAAATTTATAAAGAAGAGTAATTTAGATGACTAAAAAAAATTCTTCACTTTGAAACTTTTCAAACAATAAATTTACATTTTCTTATATATTTTTTTCATAACCAAATGAATATAGAAAAAAGTTATTTTCTTTTCATTTTCTTATCTTTTATTTTATTTTATTTTATATTACAGTACTTTCACATATTTGCTTAATGGTATGCGGGTATGAAATTTTCATCTCTGCAAGTATAGACGAAAGTGATCCTCGATGAGGTTTTGGATAAAAGGGAGCTTTCGTGTGACACTAGCCTATTGATTACTAAAAAATGGAAGTCTTGCTTTAGTTGAGAATTTATTTCACGGACCTCTCACGTGTGCTCAGTCTGAACCTACACGTGTCATTTCACATATTTGCTTAATGTTATGCCGGTATGAAATTTTCATCTCTGCAAGTATAGACGAAAGTGATCCTCGATGAGGTTTTGGATAAAGCGGAGCTTTCGTGTGACACTAGCCTATTGATTACTTAAAAATGGAAGTCTTGCTTTAGTTGAAAATTTATTTCACGAGCCCCTCACGTGTGGCTAGTTTGAGTCTACACGTGTCAATTCATATTTTCAGGGTGACGGTGAGGTTTGAACTCCTGACCTTTTACCTGCTCTGATACCATGTGAAGTTATCAACTCATCTAAAATCTTAAGCTGTTAGATATGGTGTAATTTTATTATTATATTTTCTAACAAAATACTTTCGACCATATATAAAAAAAATACAATTTGGATCACGACATGAGGTCTTACAATAATAAAAAATCAAAAAATTTGACTCTTTTTTTTTTTTTTTAAAAAAAAAGATGGGTAGTTATTACAAGTATTATGAGTTTGTGATGTGTAATGCATACAATTATGACAAAGTTAAAAATTTATAAAGAAGAGTAATTTAGATGACTAAAAAAAATTCTTTTCACTTTGAAACTTTTCAAACAATAAATTTAATTTTTCTTATATATTTTTTTCATAACCAAATGAATATAGAAAAAATTTATTTTCTTTTCATTTTCTTCTCTTTTATTTTATTTTATATTACAGTACTTTCACATATTTGCTTAATGTTATGTGGGTATGAAATTTTCATCTCCGCAAGTACAGATGAAAGTGATCCTCGATGAGGTTTTGGATAAAGGTGAGCTTTCGTGTGACACTAGCCTATTGATTACTAAAAAATGGAAGTCTTGCTTTAGTTGAGAATTTATTTCACGGGCCTCTCATGTGTGGCCAGTCTGAGCCTACATGTGTCATTTCACATATTTGCTTAATGTTATGCGGATATGAAATTTTCATCTCTGCAAGTATAGACGAAAGTGATCCTCGATGAGGTTTTGGATAAAGGGGAGCTTTCGTGTGACACTACCCTATTGATTACTTAAAAATGGAAATCTTGCTTTAGTTGAGAATTTATTTCACGGGCCTCTCACGGGTGGCCAGTCTGAGCCTACACGTGTCAATTCATATTTTCAAGGTGACGATGAGGATTTGAACTCATGACCTTTTACCTGCTCTGATATCATGTGAAGTTACCAACTCATCTAAAAGCTTAAGTTGTTAGATATGGTGTAACTTTATTATTATATTTTATATCAAAATACTTCGACCATATATAAAAAAAGACAATTTGGATCACGACATGAGGTCTTACAATAATAAAAAATCAAAAAATTTGACTCTTTTTTTTTTATAAAAAAGATGGATAGTTATTGCAAGTATTATGAGTTTTTGACGTGTAATGCATACAATTATTACAAAGTTAAAAATTTATAAAGAAGTGTAATTTAGATGACTAAAAAAAATTCTTTTCACTTTGAAACTTTTCAAACAATAAATTTAAATTTTCTTATATTTTTTTTCATAACCAAATGAATATAGAAAAAAGTTAGTTTTCTTTTCATTTTCTTTTCTTTTCTTTTATTTTTTATTTTATTTTATATTACAGTACTTTCACATACTTGCTTAATGTTATGTGAGTTTGAAATTTTCATCTTCGCAAGTACAGACGAAAGTGATCCTTCGTGAGGTTTTGGAAAAAGGAGAGCTTTCGTGTGACACTAGCCTATTGATTACTTAAGAATGGAAATCTTGCTTTAGTTGAGAATTTATTTCATGGGTTAACCAAAACAGAAGTGCTATTTGTCAGCGTGTCTTGTTTTGAAAATATTATTATTAAATATATGAAGAAGAGTTATATAATAAATAAAAAAAGTACAAAACCCTTTTATGTATATATATTTGTTTATTTATTTATGGGGATCATTTGAACACACAACATTTTCTTTTCTTTTCACGTCATTCAACTCAGTTGAGCCGAAAGTTTATGATTAAAAATGAAGTTGTTCTTGTGAAATTGCTCACTAGGGGTGGTGTTGTTATGGATATATAGATTGTAATATTGAAGAAATGGGTTTGTGCTAAGTGAGCTCGTCCCATGCGGAATGTTTAACAATCTTTTTTTCAATATATAAAGCACTACAAATTCCACTAAAAGAGAATGGGAATGATGAATACTGATTTTATGCTACACATCGTAATGTAACACGCATGCTCAAGCATTTGGCACTTGCCATAAAATTTGCGACTATTTTTATTTGATTAGATCAAGCGAAAAACACTAAATAAAAACTCTTGGTAGTTATTTTTTAAAATTTAAAGAAAATCAAGTTTAAATTAAATAGCGTAACTGTTACAATTTAAACTAAACAATATGCTTGTTTGAAGAGGTGTGTGCATTTAGAATTTTATTTATAAATTCGAAATCCGGTCAATCCAAAATTAATTAATCCAATCAATTTTTGTTTTCCCTCTTTCCTTTCTCTCTTTTTTTTTTTTTGTAAGTCAAATATTCAATAAAATATTTTGAAGAAATATCTTCACGTTTGCATGGATCGGTGATTTTGTTGTATTATGGAAGTGTGTTGCTTGAACATAACTGATGTTGCACTTTTTGGTCTGTAGGGGTTTCGAACTCCGTTGCCTGAGAAATACTCAAAGAGAAGGATCAGAGGGCCACCAGATTGGTTCCAACGGTAGCCGCTCCGATGCTTAAGTCAATAAAACTGAATTGAAAGACTGTAATTGTAAACCAAAGAATAAGCATGAATATAAAGCGTACCTTAGGGTTTAATTTATAGATTGTAGCTTTCCTAAGTTGATTAGGATTTGGAGCCATGAATATAGGGATTTGATCATTGGAGAATGACAGTTACCATGTTAGACACTGCGCTTGATAGATATCCGTAGGTGGTAGTTTCCTTATCGAAAACTGTTTCCTTTTCCTTAGCTCGGTAGGATATCTAAGGACGCTGATGAGCTCTGAACCCTGAGGGATGCTCTGAAGGCCTTGTGCTCAGACCTGTAAGTTCTGAAGGGTAAATGCCCAAGCTTGCTCTGAATGATTGAGTCTACTCTGGATGGCCGAGCTATAACTGGTCTGTAGTCACACGTGTCACATGGAGACTGGTTTGTCATTTTGTCGTATATTAGTTACTCCTCCCCAAGCCTTAGTTTAAGCTCAGAGCGTAATTAGGGCTACGAGCTTCCGAAAAATCATGTGTCCTGTCTTTCTGATTTCCAAGACGGCTGCTGGCGCGTCATTTATTATGCAGCTGATGTTTGGGCTTTCGAGGCCATCATTGCCTCCAACCGCCTATGGTGGTTTCGGCCTGGTGGGCCCACGTTTTTTAAAACATATATAAAGAGGGAGAAGGGCTCTGCACACCCTTTCCTTCACCATTTTCATTGTATCTGAAAGAGAGATTTCGCCATTGTTGAACCAGAGCGACCAATGATCCTTGAGGAGTGTACATCGTCCGAGGCTCCCATTTCCTGTCTAATTTTAGGTTCGATTTTGGTCTTGTTTCCTCTTTTTATTTATTTTTCTTCTTTTCCCTGTTTTCGGCAATGTCTGCCATCTTCAGCGTCTTCTAATTCTAATGACGACACAGGAAGTTCTTCAGAGACGATTATGTCGTCTAATGTCCAAGCTTTAGATAGTCATCCCTCTGGTAATACCGAAAATAGGTTGGTAAGGTCCTTCTCCAGTTCGGAGGTTAGGATAATTGATGTTTTTGTGGAACCTAGAAATAGGAAAGGGGAAGCCTCTGGGAGATCTTCCCATAAGGAGGAAGGTCAGAGTGTTGTTACTCAGGACACAATAGATGAATTGAGGGGAAAAATACAATTTCCCCCCCAAATATCACTTGTAGAGTACCGATCGCCCTAGATCAGCCCATATGATGTTGAGGAGGGTGAAATTTGTGTCTATCTCGCTTGGTTCGAGATGGGATTAAGACTTCCTCTTCCTGACCTGGTTAGGTAGTTTTTCTGTTGGTTTAACATTTGCCCTGTAGACCTTAATCTTAATAGTTGGAGGCACCTGTTAGGGTTTATAGTGTTAGGGCACCAGAACAATGTTGACGTGTCCCTTGAATTGATCCGTAGTAATATGGATCTAAAATATATGAGGTCGGAAGGCCTCTTTTACATGTCTTTTGATAAAGGGTTCAGACCTTTTTCCTCTGTACCCACTTCCAACAAGACTTGGAAGAAGTGGTACTTCTTCGTGGGAGGAGGATGAGAGCTCAAGGATTTCCAAGATCACATCTCAACATTCCCCTAGAGTACGAGGTTTAAGGGTGAGACCCCATTTTCTTGCAACTGTTTTAGTTCTGTCTTATGCTTTCACTCTTGAGCTGCTCAATTAATCATTATTCTTTTGTCTTCTGTGCAGATAAGAGTGCTTGAAAGAGGCCTATTTTTACAACCGACCTCTAGAACCAGTACCGTCAGCTCCTACAGACCTTAAACTGGGCTCACACAGTCATCGTAACACCAGATAATCTGATGGCTGCTAATAAGCGTGCTGAGGAGCTCAAGAAATCTCTTTTGGAGAGTTGGGTTCCAGAACCACCGAAGAAGGTGGAGGAGGCTTCTTCTCTCGTTGATCCACCACTGCAAGTAAAAAAGAGGAGGTTGCTCTCCAGTTCTCCCGAGTGTACCGAGCTTGAGGAAGAACCCACCCCAATAACCGTAGTCCCTCCTGCCCCTCTAGTTCCGAGTAGGCGAGCTGGGAAGGGGAAGACGACGGCCAACGCCCCCTAATCATCTGGGGATTCTGACTACTTGGTTGTAAAAAAGGCTTTTGATGATTTCTAGGCTAAAGGCCCTCACCGATACAGGGGGCAGAAGCTGGATAAATTAATAACCGAGTTGATGAATCTCCAGATGTAGGTGATTACTAAAAGTTTCCTTTTCTCTCTTTTGCTTGTTTGCTTTGTACTTGGCATGTCCTAGTCTTGTTTGCTTTATATTTTGCAGAGTATGCATAGTCTGGCTGCTCTAATGGTGACTTCTCCAAACTCAGAAGAAGTTGAAAAACTTCAAGCTGAGCTGGACGAAGTTAGGCTGCAGCTAGGGATAGCTTAGTCGGCGACTCATGCTGCAGAGGAGAAGTTAGGGGAGGCTTCCAATTCTCTGGCTGTCTTGGAGTCTGAGAGGGACCTTTATGTTCAGAGGGCAGCAGAGCTTCAAAAGGAGTTTGACGCTTTTCGATATGCCACCAATCAAAAGCTTCAAGATGCAGTCGCAACTGCCAAAGTTGAGACTGAAACGGAGATGAAGGATGAAGTCCAGGAAATGGGTCGGGAGCTGATTCAACATGGGTATAACACCTTCAGATCTAAGCTCCTTGCCAAATTTTTGGATTTTGATCTATCAGTAATTGAGGGTGTTGCAGCCCCTCCTTCCGAGGTTGAGGGTCCGAGCGAAAAAGCTAAAGCGACTCCTTCCCAACTCCCTCCAGCAGAGGAGCCTACCCCGACTGACCCTGGAGCTGTAGTCTAAGATTGTATTTTGCCCCTCTTTGCTTTTTTTTTTTTTTATGAAGACTGATGTACTTGTGACACCTTAATCAATGCAATTAACTTTCTACAGAATCTGTGTGTCTTTGCTCTTTTGAACTGCAATACTTGTAAATTCTGAGGATTGTTGTAGATGCTAAGTAGATTCAGTATTGTCCCAAATTATTGTTGTTCTGCAGTGTATGACTGGGCTCCAGCCCTTCATAATTAATGTAAGCAAAGATGTTCGAGAACTGTCTATGTCTCAGATCAGTCCTGTAACGAGTTATGATCGGGAAGCTGCCTTCCGAGCAAAGCAACTTGTAATAGTTTAAGCTTATCTGGCACTGAATAACTTGAGCAGGAGGTCTTGCAATGATTTGCTGGATGATTTGTTATAACAATCCATCCATAGTGTAGATTTGTGTCCACCAGGACTTAACTGTTGATCTGTAAGGCTTGTAATGATAACTGAGCTGAACTTTCATAAGCTAGGTCTGTCCATTAGGACTGATAATAACTGGGTAAGATGACTCATAGTAAGTGAACAGATCTAAACCTTTGCTCATAACATCAGAAGTGTCAGTAACATGTCTCCCAAGACCAAATCGTCTTTTATTATGGCTGATAAGGTCTGAATGGGAAGCTTCGTAATAACTGAACCAGAATTGGTGGTTAAGCATATATATTCTATCTTTAGCATAAGAGTCTGCACCTTACGATGGACCAGACCTAGGGGGTCTGTACATTGAAAGGACCAGGCCTAAAGGACTTGTAATTGATACAAGGATTTAGGGGTCAATAAGATGGACCAGACCTGTAGGTCTGTGCATTGAGATGGACCAGAGTTGGGGGTACGTGTATTGAAAGGACCAGGCCTAAAGGACTTATAATGGATACAAGGCTTTAGGGGTCAATAAGATGGACCAGACTTGGAGGTCTATGCATTGAGATGGACCAGACCTAGGGGTCTATGCATTGAAAGGACCAAGCCTAAAGGACTTGTAATGGATACAAGGCTTTAGGGGTCAATAAGATGGACTAGACCTAGAGGTCTATGCATTGAGATGGACCAGACCTGGGGGTCTGTGCATTGAAAAGAGAATACTTTTCTGAAGGGATGTAAGAGAGAAAAGCTTTATTAATAATATTTTCGTAAATGTTCTACATTCCAGGGCCTGGGTACAGGTTTCCCAGCCATGTTTTCTAACCAGTATGTGGTAGGTCTGATAATCTTTGTTACTCTGTAAGGGCCTTCCCAGTTAGGTGACAGTTTTCCCATAGTGGGATCTTTGGTATTTGGGAACACCCTTCTGAGGATGAGGTCTCCAATTTGAAAGTTGATGGGTTTTAGCCCCAGTTTAGAGTTGTTGGCCATCCTATGCTGATATGCTTCCATCCTGATCCTGGCTTGATCATTTTTTTTTTCAAATAAGTCTAAGTTTTCTACAAGCTACTGATCATTGCTCCCTTGGTCTAAAGCTTCAGTCCTCAGGGTAGGCATAGCGATCTCAACGGGGATTACTGCTTCGGTACCATAAGCAAGTGAGAAAGGAGTTTCAGAGGTAGGTGTTCTTCTGGTGGTTCTGTAGGCCCAAAGAACTCTATGGAGTTCTTTAACTCATCTTCCCTTGGCTTCTTCCAACCTCTTCTCAAGGGCATCAAGGATTGTTCGGTTGGTGACCTCTGCTTACCCATTGGCTTGGGGATGGCTTGGAGAGGCAAAATGTTAACTAATGTGCAGGTCTTGACAGAATTTCTTGAAAACTTTGCCAGCAAACTGCGTACCATTGTCTGAGATGATCACGCGTGGTATGCCGAACCTGCAGACTAAGTTCTTCCAAGTGAAATTCTTGACTTCTTTCTCTATAATGTGTGTTAAGGGCTCTACTTCTGCCTATTTGGAGAAATAGTCAATGGCCACCAAAAGATATTTCTTGTTTGGTATGGCCTTTGGTAGCGGACCTATGATGTCCATCCCGCACTAAGCAAAAGGCCATGGGCTGACAATAGGAATGAGCTCATGGTGGGGTTGGTGTTATTAGGGAGCGAACCGTTGGCATTTGTCACACCTCTGGACGAACTCTTTCGCTTGCTTCAACATGCTCGGCCAATAGTAGCCCTGTGTTAAAGCTCGGTGGGCTATAGTTCTTCCCCCATTGTGGTTTCCACAAATTCCTTCGTGTATTTCTTCTAGGACATACTTGGACTCTTTTGAAGTCAAACACCTTAGCAAGGGTTAAGAATAGGATCTTCTGTAAAGCTTCCCGTTTAAGACCAAATACCGAGCTGCCTTGATTCGGATCCTTCTAGCCTTGTTCTTGTCTTCTAGGAGGAGCCTTCCTTCTAGATATTGGAGGATAGAAGTTATCCAGCTCTGGGTTTGCTCCGTAGCTTGGGCAACTTGGACCTCTTTTATGCTTGGTTCTAATTGATGGGATATTTTCAAATGTGGATTCTCTTTTAGCCTTGAGGTGGGAGGCCATATTGGCCAGTGCATCAGCCCTAAAATTCTGACCTCTTTCGATTTTCTGGATTGTGAATTTTTGGAAGGACTGTTTCAGTAATTTCACGAGTTCTGAATACCGAAGTATTCTGTCATCTTTGATAGAAAACTCTCCCAAAACTTGGCTTACCACAAGTTGGGAATCGGAGAAGACCTCGAGGTTTTGAGCCTCGTATTCTAAAGCTAGCTTCAATCCAAGGATAAGGGTCTCGTATTGATAACTGGTTAAAAAGTGCATATTTATTTTGTTAACCCTAGATATTCTTGCACTTTTATTATTTTAATTTCTCCAATCTATATGCATTTGCTAGTTAATTCTTATTTTATCTTTTTGCAGAGAAAGCTTGACAAAGTTGATGATTTCATAGTGGATTTGGAGCAAAAAGGAAAATATTGGGCTTTGAAGTGCTAAAAGAAGTGGAAAACAAGTGATTTTGGGTTAGAAGAGAGGCTTGATCCATATATAGGTGGACTAGGGCCCATTTTAGCATTATAGGCTCTATTTTGGAACACTTTAGACTCCCTTTTTGGGCCCCTAATGTCTAATTACGGGATTTTATGTTATTTTTCTAAATTCTTATTTTGTAAGGGTATTTTTGGAAAAAGGGGAATAATATTGTAACCTAGGGTTTTGGAAAAAGGAGGAGGCCGTCTTGGAGATCTAGAGAGGAAGAGAAGAAGGAAGGAGACAACTCTAAAGAAGAAGATGAAGAATTCCATGGCTATGGTCTCCTCTTCCACGATCATGGGCTAAGTTCTCTTATTCCTAGGGTTTAGATGAAATCCTAATCAAGTAATATTGTTTCTTTGTATTTTATTTTTGGGTTAATTAGTCTTGGATGTTGATTGTATAACATTGGGATTTTATTAAAGCATTGATCGTATTATTCAATTGCACATAATCAATTTCTGTGATTTTGTTTATGTGGTTATACAATAGTAATATGTGTACATACATCAAAATCGTAGGACGAGTCATAACTCAGGGAAAACAAATTGTGACTATGACCTTAGAATTAGCATAGACAATTTGTATTGACCAAAGATGATTCGTGCTTAGGGTTTTGGTGTGTGATTTTCTTGATGATTGTATTGAGGCTTGTAGCCAAAATACGTCTTTTACATCCAAATTGAATGACCCAAGAATTAATACAATTGAAGCTAATTACAAGATTAGTGGTGGATTCAACACCCTAGGAATTCTCTTTTAATTTGATTCCTCATTAATTCAGTTAAATATTTGCTTTAAGTATAGTTCTCATTTAATTTTAGGAAAAAAATCAACAACAATCAATCTTTGTGACTTTCAATTAAAATTAATCTCAACTTTAGTTTTTAAACAATTAACAGTCTCTGTGGGTTCGACCCTTACTTCTCTACTATACTAGTAGTTTAGTTTGGTAATTTGATTGATTTCCACGACAGATCACGTATTCTACTTCATTGTTTGAATCTCTGAACCCCAGACTTACTGCCTTTTATGCTATAAGCCTCTCAGGGGATTGTAGCACCAAGCTGACTCCAGGACCTTGGTCGGTGGAAGATCCGTTGGTATAAAACTACTATGTACCAGAGCTTTCATAGAGTTGTGTCTTGTCTTGCAGTGCTGGGGTGAATTCGACAACAAAATCGGCCAAGGCTTGCCCTTTGATGGAGGTCCGTGGAACATAACATATGTTAAATTCTCTCAATTCTACTGACCACTTGACCAGCCATCCTGAGACTTCTGGCTTCTGAAGCACTGACTTCAGAGGATAGGCCGTTGGGATCTCAATGGGATGAGCTTGAAAGTAGGGTCTGAGCTTCCTTGCTAAGGTTATTAGGGCAAAGACTAATTTCTCAATCTCTGGATATCTTTTTTTTGTGTCCAGTAATGTCCTGCTGACATAGAATATGGGCTACTAGGCTCCCCTGTCCTGCCTGACCAGTACAGAACTGACAGCGTTTTTGGAGACAGCAAGGTAGAGGAGTAGCTTTTCCCCTTGGTCCGGCTTTGATAAGAGTTCAGGGGAAGCTAGGTACTCCTTCAGTTCTTGGAAAGCTTTTTCACATTCCTCTGACCACTGTAGGGCTCTGTTACCCTTCAAGGAATTGAAGAACGGTAGGCATCGATCAGTGGACTTGGAGATAAATCTGCTCAGAGCTGGAATTCTACCGTTCAGAGCTTGAATGTCTTTCTTAGTCCTTGGCGACTCCAGCCCAATCAAAGCCCTAATCTGAGTGGGGTTTGCTTTTATACCTCTCTGAGAGACAATGTACCCCAAGAACTTTCCCTTGGTTACACCAAAGGTGCACTTCGAGGGGTTCAGTTTCATCTTATGTTGTTTCAGAATGTCAAACGTCTGAGCTAAGTGCTGGAGATGGCTGTTTTTTTGTAGGCTTTTGACTAGCATGTCATCGATGTAAACCTCTATGGTACTACCGATCAGATGACTAAACATCTTATTGACCAAACGTTGATATGTTGCCCTAGCATTCTTTAGGCCGAACATCATCAGTTTATAACAATAGAGACCTCACTCGATTATGAATGCTGTCTTTTCCTGGTCTGAAGGGTACATCTAGATATGGTTGTATCCAGAGTAAGCATCCATGAAACTCATGAGTTCGTGTCCTGCAGTAGCATCAACTAGCTGATCTATCCTTGGTAGTGGAAAGTTGTCTTTTGGGCAGGCCTTGTTAAGGTCTGTATAGTTGACACAAACTCTCCACTTTCTGTTTTTCTTTTTGACCAGGATAGTGTTAGCAAGCCATTCTGGATAGAATACCTCTCGTATCATCTTGGCTTTTAGCAGCATTTAGGCCTCCTCATTAATGATATGATGTCGCTCTAAAGCAAGTGGTCTTCTTTTTTGTCTCACTGGGGGGTGATCAAGATCTACCATCAACTTTTGAGTGGTGAGGTCTAGATCTATGTCTTCCGTATCCTTTGTTTCCCAAGCAAATACAGAGAGGTTGTTCCTTAGAAATTTTACCATCTCTTCTTGCTCGGCAGATGTCAAGTCTGGATCGATCTGTAAGTAACGCCCTTGTTCTTCTGAGCTGACCAGCACTTTGATGGGGTCTCCTACGGGCTTGGCCCTGCTGTCCCTTCCTTTAGGGCTTAGAGGCTCATCAATTCTAGAAAGGCAGTCTTCTGCCTCATGATGGCGGGTGAAGTCTAGATCCCCACCTTCACAAGCGTGCAGCAATTGCTATTTAGTGGCCCTCTCCTTAAGCGCGAGAGCATGACACTCTCAAGAGGTTGGTTGACATCCTCTGATGGAGTAGACAACATGATTGTGGACGTACTTCAGGCATTGGTGGAGGGTCGAAGTGACTGCTCTCATCTGGTATAGCCAAGGTCTCCCAATTATGACGTTGTAAGGGGACTTGGCGTCTAGAACCATGTATTCTAACATCGTGGTCTTTTGTCCATCCCCCTCTCCTGCTGTGGTTGGAAGGTCAATCCTCCCTAGTGGGGTACTGAGGTTTTCATCAAATCCTGCCACGATAGCAACGGTGGGTTTGATGTCGTTAGTATCGAGCTTCATCTGTTTGAGGGGTTCATAGAATAGCACGTTCGCGGAACTCCCTGTGTCCACCAAGACTCTTCGGATCTCAAAGTTGGCAATCTTGAGGGAGATAACGAGGGCATCACTATGAGGACAGTGCACTCCTGCAAGATCTTGATCTGAGAACTGGATCTAAGGTACTGGCCTCAATCTTTTCTCGACATTGGAGATCTGTAAGATGTTAGGAGTAATTTTGGCCTCCCGAGCATACTATTTTCTTGCTCTGTTGGACATCCCTGTTGCCGGGGTATCTACATGAAAAACGAAGATAACTTGATTGTTCTACTGTTGAGGCCCATTCCATCATTCCCTTTGTTCCGGTCTCTGGTCCGGCCTTCTCTACTAGGGTCTGTCAGTACGGGTGTTCTGCCTCCCGTCTTGCCTAACGAACTCCCGCAGTCGTCCTCTCCTTATGAGCTGCTCGATTTAATGTTTAAAGGATTTGCATGTGTCAGATGCATGCCCGTGGTCTTTGTGGAAGTCACAATAATTGTTCTAGTCCCGGTAGTTGGGATCGCCTCTTAGCGTCTCTGGCCACTTTAGGTTTTGACGTGTTCGGACTTTTCGAAGTATGTGAGTTAGGGAGGCATTCTTAGGAGTGAAGGTAATGAATCCCCTTAGAGCTGTGCTGTTTGGAGTTTTGGAGGTCGTTCTCCTATCTGGGCTTCTGACCCTCTTCCTGATTATACTGGCGTCCTTCTTCTTGTCATCCTGCTGGACTTGTTCTTTATTTTTCTACGGGGGGCTCTTTGCTTCTTTTAGATTTATGTACTTCCTAGCCCGGTCCATGAGGGCAGCCATATCGGCAGGAGAACTTTTGGTTAGGGAATCCCTGAAGCCTCCTGGTGCTAGTCTAGAGGTCATAGCAGCTACTAAAAAGCTCGGGCTGCAATTTGTAATCTTTGTGAGCTAGGCGTTAAAACGTGCAATGTAATCTTGGAGGGGCTCCTCTTTGGACTATCTTACTTTAAGCAGGAATTCTGGGCCCTTCCTCAATCTTCTGTTGGTCATAAATCTGTCTAGAAAGCTCTTACCGAGCTCATAGAAACTAGTGACTGAGTTTGGTGGAAGGTGGTGGAACCACTTCAGTGCTGTGCCTTTAAGGCTAGTAATGAATGTACGACACATGAAGGCGTCAGAAGCCCCATGTAGTGCCATGGTGTGGTGGTAATGAGAAAAATGGTCCCCTGGATCCCCAGTCCCATTGTAAGGGGTGAACTTTGGGACGACAAATTTCCTCGGTCTTTCCTCGGCCATGATAGCAAGAGTGAATGGCGTGGCAAGCCTTTCGAGTAGCCTGGCTAGCTCGTCCTGCTCTAGAGGGATTTGAATACCTCTCATCACAACAGTGCGGTCCATAGAGTCCGCAACTTCTTCAACTCTTCGTGGGTCCCTAGGCGGGACCTCTTATGAGTCTTGCTTTGTCGTTTCGGCTTCTACATGAATGGGATGGGCATATCTCATGGCTGGAGGAGGATCTTGATGCTCCTAAGCTGGAGGAATTGGAGTCGCTTGAGGTTGAGACTCTTGCAGCGCTGGATTTGATCCTGAAGCCCCCGGGGTTGGAGCCTTAGTGGTGCTTCGATAATGGATGTCTGGAATAAAGGTTGGTATCCCCCTGCCAGCGGGGGTCTCTGCCAATGTGGGTGGTACCTTGGGGGTACACTGGTTGATTACTAGGAATCTCTTCATGGACTCCTTCGTTCGTGGCAGCAATAGAAGGTTGTGTCCTTTGCTCAACTATATGGACGGGTCGATTCAAAGGGTTGGTCTCATGACTCCGGGTAAGCATCGTCAGAGTTTTGGACATGGCAAGAAGCTGTTCTTAAAACAACTCGTTTTGTCGTTTAACTTGGTCTAGCTGCTGTTACACAGGATCAGACGATTGCCCCCTTCCTCGTCTAGCAGGCGACCGACATTGAGGGTTTCGAGGATCTTAAGCATTCTTTCTCGATCGGAGATTGGGAGCCATGGTTCTTCGGCGTAAAGGAGGATGAGTTTGTTCGTAGGCAAAGCACTTTTGTTGAAAGAACGATTTTCGTTCCCAAAGGCGGCACCAAACTGATCCTTCTCTTTGAATGTTTCTCAGGCAACGGAATTCGGAGCCCCTACAGACCAAAAAGTGCAGCATTAATGACAATAAACTCTTATTGATTGGAGGCAATTAACCATAACTATCATAATCAGTCCAGACATTAACCTGGTAAAGTAACTAGATGGATGGGTTACTGGTTCAACCGCTAAGTTAATTGGTTAAATCGGAATAACATAAAAATATGATTTCAAAAATAAATAATTATATAACATTAGAAAATATATTAATATTTTAAAGAAAATATTAATGTTTGTTTCATTACTATCATTATTATTCACATATTATTTTAATTTTTATAAAATACTCATAGAAAAAGAGATATAATTTAATTATTACAGGATATTTTTATATA
Source organism: Nyssa sinensis (assembly GCA_008638375.1). Taxonomy (NCBI): domain Eukaryota; kingdom Viridiplantae; phylum Streptophyta; class Magnoliopsida; order Cornales; family Nyssaceae; genus Nyssa; species Nyssa sinensis. The sequence goes on along the minus strand of CM018041.1, from coordinate 13,479,859 downwards.
TAATTCATAGAAAAAAAATTCAAATGATTTACTTCCCATGTAGTTTACTTATTATATATCATAAATAAGCAAATTTGTTAATAAGAGAACATGTAGCTGAGTGGTGTGGAGTTCTTTGTCAAGTAAACACATATTGTCTTTGAGTCCTATCACCAACAAGAATTACACTTTTAAAAGAGAATAATACGGCAGTTGGTTCGACTGCTTAAACGATCACATTAGAGAACTAGCCTAGTTTGATAGTTATGTGAATTTACCGGTCTCAACGGCAGGTCGGGCTAGTTCCGTTAACCATAGATGCAATTAACACATTAAAGATAGTATCTTGAATGTGCCTTGAAATTACATATTTCCTGCCATAACACATGTGGTCTAGTCTAGTTTAATAGCTATGTGGGTTTACCGGTCCGAACGGCAAGCCGGGCTGGTTCCGCTAACTGTATATGCAATTGACACATTAAAGACTATCTCGAACGTGCCTCGAAATTGCATATTTCCTGACTGCCATAACACATGTGGTCTAGTCTAGTTTAATAGCTATGTGGGTTTACCGGTCCGAACGGCAATCCAAGTTGGTTCCGCTAACCATATATACAATTAACACATTAAAGACAGTATTTTGAACGTGCCTCATAATCACATATTTCCTTATTTCATTCTACATTGTAACGCATGTGGCCTAGGATTAGGGTTAATTATCAACAAAAATAGATAAATTAGTGAGATGTACAATCACGAACGATGGACCTCAAGTGACTAGACGAGCTACACTTAAAATTTATCGTGAGTTAGAATTCCTACTGCACAAGTTTACAAATTTAAACATAAACAATAAAATAAAAACAAACATAAACATACTTCACATCAACAAAATTGTCATTATTTAAAAATTTAACTAAATAATAATAGAATCTTTAAAACCTTAGTATTGTAAGCACAACTTTATCATGTTTAACAAACATAAATATCTCTTAATTTTGAGAGTTTTTTCTTCCCCTCTTTCTCTCTTTTCTTCCTCTCCTTGTTTCTTTGCATTTTTTTTTTTTATTGCCTCCTAGACTTCTAAAAGACTCATCAGAGCATCTATTAATTATAATTGTCTAATTGGGATCCAAATATCTCCTATGGTATGTTAAGTCTACTTTTACTCCACTATTTCTAATCAATTGTTTTTCAAGCAATCTTTAAAAGTCTCTCTCTTTTATTTAATATTATAACAAAAAAGTGAAAGAAAATTAACATTAAGAACCCTTATATAATGTTTTCTTCTGTGAAGATTAGGACTAAGAGAAAATAAAAAATAAAAAAATATTGTACATATTCATATATGCGTGTGTATATATCTTCCTCTTCATTATTCAGATGTCAATTTATTCTTTAAGCCTTTAATTAAGATTTTTTTTTTTGACAAATTCACAAACAATCTTAGAGATAGAGGAAAAATAATAATTTTTGTGCTAATTATTAAATTATAAACTGAAAAGACAAAATAAAATGAATAAATAAATTAAAGAAAAAAACTATCAAAATTTAGCATTAAAAGCATAAATCATGATCCGATTTGAGTGTTAAATGCTAACTGATTCTGCACTTTTTGGTCGGTAAGGGCTCCGAACTCCGTTACTTGAGGAAAACTCAAAGAGAATGATCAGAGGGCCACCGGATTGGCTCCGGCGTTAGCCGCTGCGATACTTAAGTCAATAAAACTAAATTGAAAGACTGTAATTGTAAACCAAAGAATGAGCACGAATCTAATAGTGTACCTTAGGGTTTCATTTATAAATTGTGGCTTTCCTAAGTTGATTAGGATTTGGAGCCATGAATATAGGAATTTGATCATCGGAGAACGACAATTACCATGTTGGACACTACGTCTGATAGATATCCGTAGGTGACAGTTTCTTTGTTGAAAATTGTTTCATTTTCCTTAGTTCGGTAGGATGTTTAAAGCGGTGATGAGCTCTAAACCCTGAGGGATGCTCTGAGGGCCTTGTGCTCAAACCTGCAAGTTTTTAAGGCTAAGCGCCTAAGCTGCTCTGGATGGCCGAGCTATAACTGGTTTGTAGTCACACGTGTCACATAAAGACTGGTCTGTCACTTTGTGGTATATCAGTTACTCCCCCCCCCCCCAAGCCCTAGTTTGAGCTCAACGTGTAACTAGGGCTACGTGCCTTCGAAAAGTCATGTGTCCTGTCTTTTCGATTTTCAAGGCGACTGTGGGTGCGTCATTTATTGCGCAGCCAATGCTTAGGCTTTCGAGGCCATCGTTGCCTATAACCGTTATGACGGTTTGGCTTGGTGGGCCCCAATTTTTGAAATCGTATATAAAGAAGATGAAGGGCTTTGTACGCCCTTTCCTTCGCTGTTTTCATCGTTTTTGAGAGAGAGAAAGAAAAAGATACTTCCATTGCCAAATCAGTGAAGTTTGAAGAGTACTCGTTGTTCGAAGCTCTTATTTCTAGTTGTTTTCAGGTTCATCTTTCTTCATTTCTGTTTGTTTTCAATTTACTTTCTCCCTGTTCTTCCCCATTTTTGCTACTTCTCTTTATTTTATAATTTTTCACCAATGTCGGCATCTATTGCACCTTCCGGTGTCGAAGATGGTATAGGAAGTTCCTCGAAAACTTCTGTGTCCCCCCAATCCCAAACTGCAGGAAGCAGTTCGTCCGGTAACGCCGAAAATAAGTCGGTAGGATCCCTCTCTAGTTCGGAGGTTAGGATTATAGACGCCTTCCTAGAACCTAGGAATAAAAGGGGAGAAGCTTCTGGGAGACCTCTTCAGAGGGAGGAAGAGGAAAGTGCCATCACTTAGGGAATGATTGATGAACTGAGGGAGAGGTGTAACTTCTCTTCAAATGTCACCTGTAGAGTACCGGATTCTATAGATCGCCTTTCCAATGTTCAGAAGAGGGAAATTTGTGTTTATCTGGCTTGGTTTGAGATGGGGCTGAGGCTCCCCCTTCCTAACTTAGTTAGGCAGTTCTTTACTTGGTTCAACCTTTGCCCTGCCGACCTCACCCTTAACAATTGGAGGCAACTGCTAGGGTTCATAGCTCTAGGTCATGTTAATGATGTCGAAGTAACAGTAGAGCTAATCCGTAGTAAAATGGATCTCAAGTATATGAGGTCGGAAGGCCTCTTTTATATGTCCTTCGATAGTGGGTTCAGACCTCTTTCCTTTGTGCCAACTTCCAACAAAACCTGAAAGAAATGGTACTTCTTCATAGGAGGAGGATGGGAGATAGAGGACTTCCAAGGCCAGACTTCGACATTCCCCCAAAGTACGAGGTTTAAGGGTGAGACCCCTTTTCCTTGTGACAATTTTACTTTTGTTTATGCTTTCTGAACTCTAAACATTGTTTTTATGTCCTCTGTGCAGACAAGAGTGTTTGGAAGAGGTCAGTTTTCACAGTTAATCTTTAGGACAAGTACCGCAGGCTCCTTTAGACTAGGAACAAGGACTTTAGAGTCATCCCTACGTCCAAAAATTTGATGGCACCTAACCAGGACAAGGATCAGGCAGAGAGCTTCCAGGACAAAGACCAGGCAGAGGGCTTGAAAAAGTTCTTGATGAGCGGATGGGCTCCTGTAAAGAAGAAGGTTGAGGGGCCTTCTTCTCCTACTGGTCCTCTTTAAACTAAGAAGAGGAGGATCGTATCTGACCCTTCCACCTCAGCACCGCCCAGGAAGGGCATCGTTATAAGGGAGCCTGCTCCTACGCCTGCCCCCACCCCCGAAGCCTAGAAGAAGGGGAAGGTGAGGATGGCAGTTAACCTTGCTGCGCTGCCTGACGGTTATAAGGCCGCAATGTAGGTCATTGATAGATTTTGGATAAAGGCTCCTTAGAGACACAAGGGGCAGAGCACTCAGCAAGCCATCATTGAAGTGATGAGCATCCAGATAAAGGTAACCACCGTACTGTCTTTCTTTGTGCTTTATCTTGTTTCCTGTTTTGATCTGCCTGTTTGTTGTCATGCAAACCATGCATGGTCTTGCCGCCCTGATAGAGTCTGCCTTGGATCTACTAGCCGTGAAGAAACTCCAAGACGAGCTGGATGAGGTCGGGCTTCAGCTCGGGACGGCCCAATCAAATGCCACGGCTGTAGAAGAGAGGTTCAAGGAGGTGAATAACTCTTTTTCTATCATGGAGTCTGAGAGGGATACACTTCTGCGTCAATTGGAGGAGATGAAGAATGAGAATAACGAGCTCCAAGCCTCTGTTGCTCAAAAAGTCAAGGAAGCGAAGGCTACAACTTAAGCAGCAATGAAAGCTGAGGTCGAGGGGATGGGTGAGGAGCTCATGCAGCACGACTATGATAACTTCAAGTCCAAGCTCCTTGCCAAATTCTCAAACATTGACCTATCAGCAATTGAAGGTGATGATGATGATGATGATGATCCAGCCAGCCACTAGTTTAGGAGATGAACTTCTGTACTCCTCCTTCTTTTGTTTTTGAACTGCTGCACTTAAAATATTTATTAATGGTATTAAATTTCTTCTGGGCTAGCCTGCGTATTTTGTGAATTGTTGTGGTTGGCAATCAAAGCCAGCTCTGTTTTGTCATGTCACTACTGCTCTGCAGTATAAGCTTGGGCTCCAAACCTTTAAATTCATATTTAGTGTGAGCAAAGATGTTCAAGAACTATCTGTGTTTTAGACCAGTCCTGTAACTAGTTGTGATCAGGAACTTCCGAGCAACGTAACTTATAATAATTTGAGCTGTCCACAATCGGTATTTGTGTCCACCAAGACTGATAATAACTTGGTTGGAAGACTCATAGTTATTGAGCAGATTTGAACTTTTGTTCGTAGCATCAGAAAGATAAGTAGCAAATCTCCCAAGATCAAAACTCTTTTTATAATGGCTGATAAGAATTAAATAGGAAGTTTTGTATTGACCAAACCAAAATCGGTATTGGCAGATCAGAAGCATTCGTAAGATGGAACAAACCTAGGGGTCTGTGCATTAAGATGGACCAAACCTAAAGGACTTGTAATAGATACAAGGCTTTAGAGGTCAATAAGAAGGTATGTGCATTAAGAGGACCAGACCTCAAGAACTTGTAATAGATACAAGGCTTTAAGGGTCAATAAGATGGACTAGACCTAAAGGTCTGTGCATTAAGAAGACCAGGTCTAAGGAACTTGTAATGGATACAAGGCTTTAGGGGTCAATAAGATGAACTAGACCTGGAGGTCTGTGCATTAAGAGGACCAGGCCTAAAGAACTTGTAATGGATACAAGGCTTTAGGGATCAATAAGATGGACCAGAATTGGAGGTCTGTGCATTCAGAGGAGCATACTTAAATGACTTGTAATGGATACAAGGCTTTAGGGGTCAATAAGATGGACCAAACCTGGGGGTCTGTGCATTAAGAGGACCAGGCCTAAAGAAGTTGTAATGGATACAAGGCTTTAGGGGTCAATAAAATGGGCCAGACCTGAAGGTATGTGCATTAAGAGGACCAGGCCTAAAGAACTTGCAATGGATATAAGGGTTTAGGGGTCAATAAGATGGACCAGACCTGGAGGTCTGTGCATTTGATATGAAACTGCCTTTTGGAAGAATAAGAAAAACTTTTATTGATAATATTTCCGCAGGTGTTCTACATTCCATAGTCTGGGTACAAGATTCCTAGATATGTCATCTAACCAATATGTGGTAGGTCGGACAGTCTTTGTTACTCTGTAGGGCCCTTCCCAATTGGGTGATAGTTTTCCCATAGTGGGATCTTTGGTTTTTGGGAACACCCTTCTTAGAACTAGATCCCCAATCTGGAAACTTAGGGGTTTTAACCCTGATTTGGAACTGTTGGTCATCCTGTGTTGATAAGCTTCTATCTTGATTCTTACTTGATCACGCTTTTCTTCGAGTAAGTCTAAGTTCTCTACAAGCTGATAATCATTGGCCCCTTAGTTGAAAGCTTCCGTCCTCATGGTAGGCATACCGATCTCTACAAGAATTACTGCTTCTGAGCCATAGGCTAGTGAGAATGGAGTTTCAGAGGTTGGTATTCTTCTGGGGGTTCTATAGGCCCAGAAAATACTAGGGAGTTCTTCAACCCATCTTCCTTTGGCTTCTTCCAACCTTTTCTTGAGGGCATCAAGGATGGTCCGGTTAGTGACTTTTGCCTGCCCATTGGCTTGGGGTGACCAGGTGAGGAAAAATGGTGACTGACGTGCAGGTCTTGGCAGAATTTTTTGAAAACTCTCCCTACAAATTGTGTACCGTTGTCTGTGATGATGACTCGTGGTATACCAAACCTACAGACAATATTCTTCCAAGTGAAGTTTTTAACTTCTGTTTCTGTGATATGCATGAGGGGTTCAGCTTCCGCCCATTTAGAGAAATAATCAATGGCAACACTAAGATGTTTCTTGTTCGGTGTGGCTTTTGGCAATGGCCCAATGATGTCCATTCCCCATTGAGTAAAGGGCCATGGGCTGGCGATCGGAAGGAGCTCATGGTGGGGCTGGTGCTGATATGGAGTGAATCGTTGGCATTTGTCACACTTCCGAACATATTCTTTAGCTTGCTTCAACATGCTAGGCCAATAATAGCCCTGTGTTAGAGCTCGGTAGGCTAGAGTTCTCCCGCCATTATGGCTCCCATAAATTCCTTCGTGAATTTCAGCTAGGACATATTTAGACTTTTCTGGAGTCAGATACTGCAACAAAGGTTGAGAATAGGATCTTTGGTAGAGTTTCTTATTTAAGATCAGGTACAGAGCTGCCCTGATTCGGACTCTTCTGGATTTGTTCTTGTCTTCTGGGAGGAGTCCTCCGTCCAAGTATTGAAGGATGGGAGTCAACCACTTCTGGGTTTGCTCAGCAACTTGGGTGACCTGAACCTCTTCTATGCTTGGACTCGGCTGGTAAGAGATCTTCAGAGTAGAGTCTCCTTCTATCTTGAGATGAGATGCCATATTCGCCAAAGCATCAGCACGGGAGTTCTGGGCTCTTTCAATCTTTTGGATTGTGAATGTTCAGAAGGAGCGCTTCAGCAAATTAACCAGTGTTTTTGATGGAAAATTATCCCAGAACTTGGCTTACCAGTTGGAAATCAGAGAAGACTTCGAGGTTCTGAGCCTCGCCTTCCAGAGCTAGCTTCATACTAAGGATAAAGGCTTCGTATTCAGCTTCCTTGTTGGAAGCTCTGAACCATAGGCTGACCGACTTCTCTGCCACAAGCCCATCAGGGGATTGTAATACCAAGATGACGCCAGAACCATGGTTTGTGGACGACCCTTCGGTGTAAAGCTACCATGCACCCGAGTTTTCACAACGCTGTGTCATGTCTTGCAGTGCTAGGGTAAACTCAGCGACAAAATCAGCTAAGGCTTGCCCTTTAATAGAGGTTCGTGTGACATAGGATATGTTAAATTCCCCTAGTTCCACAGACCATTTGACTAAACGTCTTGAGACCTCGGGTTTCCTTAGGACTGATTTCAATGGATAGGTCATTGGAATCTCAATGGGATGCGCTTGGAAGTAAGGTCGGAGCTTTCGTGCATAAACTATAAGAGCAAAGTCCAGCTTTTCAATTTTGGGATATCTTTTCTCTGTATCTAATAGAGCTCTGCTGACATAGAATATGGGTTTCTGGACAACTCTGTCCTGTCTAACCAGTACAGAACTGACGGCGTTCTTGGAGACAGCAAGATAGAGGAGTAGCTTTTCCCCTTGGACTAGCTTTGACAATAGTTCAGGGGAAGCTAAGTATTCCTTCAGTTCTTGGAAAGCTTTTTCACATTCCTCTTACCACTGTAAGGTTCTGTTACCCTTCAAAGCTTTAAAGAACGGTAGGCAGCGATCAGTGGACTTGGAGATAAATCTACTCAGAGCTGCAATTTTGCCGTTCAGAGCTTGAATGTCTTTCTTGGTCTTTAGAGACTCTAGGCTAATCAATGCCCTGATCTCAGCGGGGTCTGCTTCAATACCTTTCTGAGAGACAATGTACCCTAAGAACTTTCCCTTGGTTACACCGAAGGTGCACTTCGAGAGATTCAGTTTCATCTTGTGTTGCTTTAGGATGTCAAACGCTTGAGCCAAGTATTGGATATGGCTGCTCTTCTATAGCTCTTGACCAGCATATCATCTATGTAAACTTCCATGGTGTTATCGATCAGAGGGCTGAACATCTTATTTACCAGACGCTGATATGTTGCCCCAGTGTTTTTTAATTCGAATGGCATCACTCTATAGCAATAGAGACCTCGCTCGGTAATAAAAGTGTCTTTTCCTGGTCTGATGGGTACATCTAGATCTGGTTGTATCTAGAGTAGGCATCCATGAAGCGCATGAGTTCATGCCCTGTAGTGGCATTGACAAGCTGGTCAATCCGTGGGAGAGGGAAGCTATCTTTGGGACAAGCCTTGTTGGAGGTCTGTATAGTCAACGCAGACTCTCCACTTGCCATTTTTCTTCTTGACCAAAATGGTGTTGGCTAGCCATTCTAGGTAAAACACCTCTCATATCATCCAGGCCTCAAGCAGTCTCTGGACCTCCTTATTAATGATCCAATGTGGCTCTGGAGTGAGTGTCCTTCTTTTTTGTCTCACTGGTGGGTGGTCAGGATCTATCATCAACTTGTGAGTAATGAGGTTCAAATCAATGCCCTCTATATCCTTTGTTTCCTAAGCGAACACAAAGAGGTTGTCTTTCAGGAATTCTGTCATCTCTTTCTGCTCGGCAGGCGTCAGGTCTGGACCGATCTGTAAATAACGCCGTTGTTCTTCCAAGCTAACCAGCACTTTTATGGGGTCTCCTACGGGTTTGGCTTTAATGTCCCTTCCTCTAGGGCTTAAAGGCTCATCAATTTTGGAAGGGCAGTCTTCTGCCTCGTGATGGTGGAGAAGGTCTGGATCCACGCATTCACGAGCGTGCAGTAATTGCTATTTGGGGGCCCTTTCCTTGAGGGCGAGTGCGTGACACTCTCGAGAGGTCGGTTGATATCCTCTAATGGAGTAGACATTATGGTTGTGGACTTACTTCAGACATTGGTGGAGGGTCGAAGTGACCGCTCCTATTTGGTGTAGCCAAGGTCTTCCAATTATGACGTTGTAAGGGGACTTGGCGTTCAGAACCATGTATTCTGACATCGTGGTCTTTAGTCCATCTCCTTCTCCTACTATGGTAAGAAGGTTAATCCTCCCTAGTGGGGTACTGAGGTTCTCGTCAAATCCTGCCATGATTGCAACGGTGGGTTTGATGTCATTAGGGTTGAGTTTCATCTGTTTCAGGGGTTCGTAGAATAGCACATTCGCAGAACTCCCTGTGTCCACCGAGACTCTTCGGATCTCAAAGTTGGCAATCTTGAGAGAGATGACGAGGGTGTCACTATGAGGACAGTGTACCCTTGCAAGATCTTGATCTGAGAACTAGATCTTAGGTATTGGCCTTAATTTCTTCTCAACATTAGTGATCTGTAGGATGTTGGGAGTAACTCTGGCTTCCCGGGCATACCTTTTTCTTGCTCTGTTGGACATTCTTACTACTGGAGTGTCTGAGTGGAGGACGAAGATAACCTAATTGTTCTACTGCTGAGGCTCGTTCCTACCATTTTTTTGTTCTGGCCTCTGCTCCGGCCTCCTCTGCTAGGGTCTGTCGTCACGGGGGTTTTGCCTTCCTTCCTGCCTGACAAACTCCCACAGCCGTCCTCTTTGTATGAGCTGCTCAATTTCCAATTTGAGGGACTTGCATGCATTAGTGGTATGCTCGTAGTCCTTGTGGAAATCACAATACTTACTCCGATCTCGGTGGCCGGGATCGTCTCTTAACGGCTCTGGCCATCTTAGGTTTTCATATGTTCGGACTTGCCGGAGTATGTGAGTTAGGGAGGCATTCAGAGGAGTAAAGGTGGTGACCCCTCTTGGAGCAGTGTTGTTTTAAGTTCTAGAGGTCGTTCTCTTGTCTAGGCTTCTGACCCTCTTCTTAATTGTACTAGAGTCCTTCTTCTGGTCATCCTGCTGGGCTTGAACTTTACTCTTTTGAGAAGGGCCCTTTGCTTCCTCTAGATTTATGTACTTCTTAGCCCGATCCATGAGGGGTACCATGTCTGCAGTAGGGCTCTTTGTCAGAGAATCCCTGAAGCCTCCTTGTACGAGTCCAAAGGTCGTAGCAGCTACCAAAAAGCTCGGGCTGCAATTTGTAATCTCTATGAGCTTGGCGTTAAAATGTGCGATATACTCTCGGAGGGGTTCCTCTTTGGACTGTTTTACTTTAAGCAAGAATTCTAGGCCCTTCCTCAACCTTATGCTAGTCATGAATCTGTCTAGGAAACGTCTGCCGAGCTCGTAGAAGTTGGTGACTGAGTTTGGTAGAAGATGGTGGAACCACTTCAGTGTTGTGCCTTTAAATATACGGCACATAAAGGTGTCAGAAGTCCCGTGTAGTGCCATAATATGCTGGTAATGAGAAAGATGATCTCCGGGGTCCCTAGTCCCATCGTAAGAGGTGAACTTTGGGATGACAAATTTTCTTGGCCTCTCCTCAGCCATGATAGCAGGGGTGAACGGCGTGGCGAGCCTTCCGAGCAGCCTCGCTAGCTCTTCCTACTCTGGAGGGATTTGAATATCTCTCATCACAACAGTGCGGTCCATAGAGTCCGCAACTTCTTCAGCTCTTCGTGGGTCCTTAGGCGGGACTTCTTGTGAGTCTTGCTTTGCAATTTCAGCTCCCATATGAATGGGACGGGCATGTCCCATGGCTGGAGAAGGATTTTGGTGCTCCTAAGTTGAAGGAACTAGAGCTGCTTGAGGTTGAGACTTTTGCGGTGTTGGATTAGCTCTTGAAGCCCCTGGGTCGGAGCCCTAGTGGTGCTTCGATAGTGGATGTCTGGAATAAAGGTTGGTATCCCCCTGCCTACAGTTCCTAATGGTTGGGGGTCCCCGACAGTGTGGGTGGCACTTTGGGGGTACCCCAGTTGATTACTAGGAATCTCTTCATGAAATCCTCCGTCCGTGGTAGCAGTAGGAGGTTGTGTCCTTTGATCAGCCGTGTTGAGGGGTGGATTCAAAGGATTGGTTCCGAGGTTCTAAGTGAGCATTGCTAGAGTTTTAGACATGGCAAGAAGTTATTCTTGCATTAACTCGTTTTGTCACTTAACTAGGTCAAGTTATTATTGCATGGGGTTAGTTGTTTGTCCTTTTCCTCGTCCGGCAAGCGGCCAGTGTTGAGGGTTTTGAGGATTTTGAGCATTCTTTCTTGGGCGAAGATTATGAGCCATGATTCCCTGATGAGAAGGGGAATAAGGTTGTTTGTAGAGAAGAGAACCTGTGAAAGAACGATTGTCGTTCCTACAGACGGCGCCAGTTGATGCTGCACTTTTTGGTCGGTAGGGGCTCCGAACTCCGTTGCTTGAGCAACACTCAAAGAGAAAGACCAGAGGGCCATCGGATTGGTTCCGGCGGTAGCCGCTCCGATGCTTAAGTCAATAAAACTGAATTGAAAAACTGTAATTGTAAACCAAAGAATGAGCATAAATCTAATAGCGTACCTTAGGGTTTAATTTATAGATTGTAGCTTTCCTAAATTGATTAGAATTTGGAGCCATGAATATAGGGATTTGATTATCGAAGAATAGCAATTACCATGTTGGACACTGCGCCTGATAGATATCCATAGGTGGCCGTTTCCTTGTTGAAGATTGTTTCCTTTTCCTTAGTTCAGTAAGATATTCGAGGCAGTAACCAGCTCTGAACCCTGAGAGATGCTCTGAGGGCCTTGTGCTCAGACCTGCAAGTTCTGAAGGCTAAGCGCCTAAGCTGCTTTGAATGGCTGAGTCTACTCTGGATGGCCGAGCTATAACTGGTCTGTAGTCACATAGAGACTGGTCTGTCACTTTGTGATATATCAATAACGCAATAGAGCAAAGCAATTGAAAATTTGTTTAAGTAGCAAAGGAGCAGAACATCTCTCACTCTCTTTGTTTTCTCCAAATGTTTATTCCTTAATATGATTAATTTAGTAAAACAAATTTAGTGGGAACAAATTTTTAAAAACTATTTAGTGGGGACAAATTTTAAAAAATAACTTTAAAATTTTAAAATGTTAAATCAACTTCAATTTTCTTTTTAAATTTCAGTAGGAGCACCTGCCCCACTACTCCCATTCTGTATCCACCCTTGACTGAGTAGGTCATTGCATTGGGTCCTCTACCAAGACAAACCCTCGAAAAAAAATAAAAAATAAAGTCTGCTTGTTTAACAATTAGTGAGTGTTTAAACTTTAAAGAAGTAAAATCAAAATGAAAATAATTTTAGAAACTTGATTAAATAATGAAATAATTTTGGATAAATTACACTGACCACCCCTAAAATTTTTGATAATTATAGGGACCTTTCTTGAAATTTCTGAAATGACATTGACATCTCCTATTTTTACTAACAAACTATAAAAACCTCCTCTCTAATTTTATTTTATTTTTTCTAAAATGACAAAAATATCACTTTCATTTATTTTATTCGTTTTGAGTTTTTTAGATTTTGACATTTTTCTAACTTTTTTTTTAAGATTTTTTTTCATTTTATATAAAGAATAAAATTAAGATAAATAACTTATATTTTTTTAGTCAAAGAAGTTTTTAATTAAGATTTATTTGAACATGTGAAAAAGATTAGAAAAAATTAGTCAAAATTGAAAAAATGAAAAAAAAAATAACTGAAATGGATATTTTTATCATTTTGAAAAAAAATAAGACTGAAGGAAAGGTTAGTGTCATTGCAAAAATTTCAGGACAGATTGCTATAATTGTCAGAAACTTTATGAGAGGTTAGTGTAATTTACCCAATAATTTTTTTAAAGATTTTTTTTTACAAATGTAAAGTCAAATGCAAAAATTATTCCAAAAAATCCTTGATAAGTTAAAAAAAAAGAAAAAAAAATTAAAAAAAAATGTTATGTGTGTGTGTGTGTGAAAGAAAGAGGAATTTGGTTTGACCAAGTAAAAGATAGAGGAGAGAGCCAGACAAACACTACATTGATTTTGGCAATCTTTGGCAAGGAACGAAGAATCACTAGATTGCAACCATCCACTTGGATGTTCCCCAAAAGCTCAAAATCTTATTTTAAGCAAAGAAGACAGAATCCCTTTCCCTTGGGTCCTGCTAAGACAATTTAAGTGTCTTTCCTAACCAATAAAAAAAACTGTGTTTTCAAAAATTTATATATATATATATATATATATATTATGATGGAGACCTGCAGATCATAAAACATGGAGTATTTTACTTGTGATAATTAACAAAGATATCAACCTCCAAGTCACCTTTGTTTATATTATAATTCCAACTGCTTTAATCAGTCTATATATATGATGAGCTAAGACAAATTAATCTGAAAAATCAAGAAAAGGTATTGCCTAAAATAACTTTTTACCAAATTACCTTTTTATGTGCAGGAAAATTACCTTATTTCTTCAATAATTACAATTGAATAATTATTTTCTTCTTCATCATTCCTATCTTATCTTATATTATTTTTCCATGGGTTTATTAAAAAAAAGTAAAAAGTTAAAAATTAAACTTATAAAACTTAAGTATGACACATTTGAAAAGTAACATTCTCATTTCTTAAAATGATCATCACACAAACACAACACAAGCAAGGATGTTTTAAGGGGATAAGAGATTTTTTGGAAAAAAGTTTTAGGTGGGAACATTTTTTTCATATAATATTTTTTGGGAAAGGTTAGATTTATATGTAATCTTTTTTTTTTTTTCAAAATTTAGAAGAAAATTTTTTTCTTCTCAAAATTAGAGGTAAAAAAACTTGGGGTTATAGTCCTTAAGTCTGTATTTAGTTCCGTCTTTGAACACAAGTAACATAAAATATGACATTCAATTGATATGAAAAGATAAGAATCAATGTTTTCAGACCCAACCCGTTCATTGAATCAAAAAAATGTCTAGGTTACGGGTTATCGGTTCAACTGTCGGGTCAACCGAAATCAAACGGTGATATCATAATTATGTAATTAATAAATTTAATAATACATATTATTGATATTTTAAATTTAAAAAATTATACAAAAATTACTAAAAATTATATAAAAAAATTTTACAAAATATGAATTTTCTTAATATGTAAAACTTCAAGAAAAAAATGAAAAAAGTATAGTAGACATACCTTATTACAATATTTAAAGTTGAAACTTCATTGCCATTCTTCCATAATCGCAAGGATCATAACAAAAATCATTTTAACATCTAATCTAAGCATAATCCAATAATTTAGCCTTCCACTACATGAAAAAAAAAATACAAACACTAATTTTTTATGCCTTTTATATATAGACAAGAATTGGTGTGAACCGGTGACCCAGTGACCCAGTACTGGGTCACCCAGTTCGACCATCCGATCGACCGGTTTTAATAGTTTTATATTTTTAGAACAATTTTGAATTATAAGTGATTTTATGGGTTAAACTGGACCGTTTTATGAACTGGTCGGTTCGGTCCGAGTTTTAAAACATTGATAAGAATATGGTATAAAAAAATTATAAATTCTGTAAGAACGTGAACAGGCTTGCATATATATATATATATATATATATATATATAGATAAAACTCTATTTAGTTAGAGTTAAGGTTTTATTAAGTGGAGTTGAATTTTATATGTGCTAACTAAAATTAGACTATTAATGGGAAAATAGTCACATAATGACCCGGTCACAAAAAATAGGAACCAAAAATGAACGATACATTTGAAAAAAAAAATCCAAAGTGAAGGGTAATTTAGTAAAATCACATCACATAATTGTTTCTGGCGATCTGTGTCATATATACAAGGAATCAGTTATATTTTAACACGACAAGAACAGAGAAGAAAGAAAAAAAACTTGGCCGGGAACCCAAAAGATACTGGTATTCTGTAATTGATTCTCTGATTTCCTTACGTGGGATCAGAGGATCATCTTTTCTTGCCTTCCCATTACTTTCTTTATGCAATATATATACACTCATGTATGTATAAACATACATATGATTTTATAAAAGCAGTTCTATTGGCTCTTGAAGCCTTGTGGAAATTCAAAAATTTCTCTCATGGATTCGGACTTATTGATATAAGCAGATTTGGGAATTCAAAAAGGTGGGTTTTGTTCTAATTTCTAATTCTCAAATGGGTATCCCACAACCAGATGGAAAAATGGAGGGGTGGCTCTATCTCATTCGTTTCAACCGATTTGGGTTGCAATATTCACGTAAACGGTACTTCATTCTCGAAGACGACTGTCTCAAGAGCTTCAAATCAAAACCCACTTCAGATAAAGAGGTACACGATTCATACCCATTTTCCATTTTTGTCCTCTCTTTTGATAATATGTATATAGTATATGTGTGTATGTATATATTGAATTTTATGCATGCATGTTTGTTTGAATTTTGATCTTTACCAAATGATCCATGTTGTTTAATGAGGTATATTGTGCTGTTCTTTTTCTTCTTCTTTTTAAAAAAAAATTTAAATAAATTCTATTGGGTTGTTGTTTTGTGTTTTTATAACAAGAATCGTTGAATTTGGTGTTTATCTTCTTTTGGTTTCATTTGTTAAGCAAAGGCATGTAAGAGCTGCTGTTTGATTTTTTGGGTCTTGGTCTCATGTGGCTGACATGTCTTCTTGTATATGATTGTTGGTAGTTTTTTTGAATTTTATTCCATTAGATTGTTTGATCATTATATTCGCCTACCGGTGTTGTGTTTTTGAGGTTTTTGGGTTATGTTTCCTCTCAATTATCCTTGTATGAGAATGATTATAAGTAGTGCGATCGGCTTCATTTTTTTTTAGCTTCAATATTTTTCATGTCTTTGATCATTATTTTCAACAGTATTCATCATAGCCACCAGTTGACAGACATTATTTTGAAAATAAATTCAATATATTGATTTCTGGAAGACATTTCTAGCTGTATCATGTAATCCCTTCCTTATGGAAAGAAAGAAAAAGAGAATGAATGAAATAGGTTTTTGGTTTTGTTTTGGATTTTTAATTCTGGTGTTTGAAGCTGTCATTTGAATTTGGATGATTGACCTTTATTGTTAAAGCCCCCTTTTTTTTTTCCATACTTTAGGGGTTCTTACTAGGTGCAGTGGTAAAATGTTTGGGCTGTAGTGCAAAAGAACGTGACTTCAAGTCTGAGAGCAGCCACCTTTTGCAAAAAATTATGTCAAAAGTTAGGTCTGTCTCTATTCTACGCAAGGGCAGATGTATAGGTAGATTGTCCCGGGCTATAGCCCACCCCAAATTCTAAACAAAAAAATTCATACGTGTAAAACTTTGGTCCTTTTCAAGTTAGCCCACCCTAAAATTTTGGTCCAACCCAATCTTTATCCATTGAATCTTATTATTTCTCTCATTTCTCACCCAAAATTTTGTCACATCCCAAAATTTTCCTAATAAAAAATTTTAAGAATCCCATTATCTCTCATTTTTCACCCCAAAATTTTTCTGTTAAATTTTTTTAGCCCTAGCTCCACCGTTGATTCTACCCCTCCCAGCACCCTGCATAGGTGGGACCAATACTGGGTAATGGCTTTTAGCCTTTAGCTCCCTAAAATTTTCACATCAAATGTGACACATGGAATATGGTTTTATAAGTTGGTTTATGGTAGAAAGTCATAATGTGTAACCTTCAAGGGTGGGTTCATGGATTGTGATATATTGGTGACAGAATGATTGAAGATTGAAAGTATTACACATGCTTTGTGGTTTCTTTTAACCTAAGGGAAGGATTCTGAAAAAGCAAATTTTCTAATTCTTAAATCATGGCACGAACTTTGCTCGCTCAAGCAATAGGATTTGTTCGGGGAAGTTTAAAACCAAACATCAATTTAGGTGTGGAAGTCTTTGACATTTAATGCACTATTCTTGAAAAGTGGTACCTATGGTTGAAATTTGTGTGGGGTTGAGGTCTTTAACCATTACTGATATGATCTTGAAGTAAGCCCCTACAGCCAATAGTTCAGGAATGCATCCATCAAAGTTAACCTTGTATTTTGTCTGCATTGGGGTCGTACGACATTTCTTTTTAATAACATAAGAGAAAGGGGATATGCAACATTCAAGTCTGGATGGTTTTTCCCTCTCACTTATGAAAAATTTAATTTTTGACTATAACGCTTGATGTGAAATGACAAGGGATATTTTGTTTGAGGATGGTATTCACATGGAGAAACTTTCCTTATATATATATATATATATATATATATATTATAACAGTAATTTAGAAACTGGACCCCTGACATGGGAACACATTTGAGCAGGTGAAGTAATATAGTAGCACATATTCACAGAAGACATAACTGAACATATAAAACTTCAAAATAATATTGTAAAGATGAGGCTTTAATTAGGCTATTACAATAATAGATGTTTAGGTGGCCAAAGAAGTATGATGGGAAATGACCAAAATTAAAGGATTCATGCCTGCAAGTTCCCCCTTAGTCATATACTGGAATGTCCATACAGTTTTGTGAAAGCAGCCATCTAATATTGAAAATTTTCATAATAGAATAGCAATAGTCATCTACAAAATCTGAAGCAAATTAGATTAATGTGCAGACTCCATTAATGATCTGGCTAAAATGAATATTCTGGCATGCATTAGTTAGCAATATCTGGATGTCTGCCCTTTTTTTTTTTATTATATTTGATTCTCTGTGGAATTTTATTGAAAATTTTACCATAATTGGGTAGAATAACTAAATGGACCTTTTTTTTCTTGTCAGGAGCCATTAAGAAGTGCAATAATAGACTCCTGCATTCGGGTCGTGGACAATGGAAGAGAGGGCTACCATAGAAAAGTACAAATCTTACATTAATATATTCTTTTTGTGCTGTGGAAAATTAAACTCATTGATGGGTCTGCTAGTGTGACACTTATCTTCCTTTTACATCTTATCTTATAGTTATCAGATTGTTTGCAACTTGCAGGTATTCTTTATTTTCACCCTGTATAATACTTCTGATCACAATGATCAGCTTAAGGTATGCAACTCTCTTGTCGAGTGTGTTTATTTTTTACCGTATAATTAATGGTATACTGGGCTTAAAATTTCAAATTTTTTAGTTGGGAGCAAGTAGTTCAGAAGAAGCAGCTAAATGGATTCGATCTCTACAAGACACTGCAATGAACCCGGAAAAGAATTATGTGGCTTGTTCTAAGAGAAAATGGCAGCCTTTCAGGTAAATTATGAGTCCAGCTTCATGATATGACAAAATTAAAGCTTCTCAGTAATGTGCTTTCTGTTCTCTTTCTTGTGATCATTTCAATTTTTTTCTAGATTCTTTTCCTGGCAAAACTATTTTTTAAGTTGAAACTTCTGGGAATAAAGTAGGCATTTATAAATTGTGCTAATGATGTAGATATGATATCCCTTTACTCTTAGAAATAAAGAAATGTATGCCTTTCTAGAGAGATTGACCTTTGCGTCCATATCTGATACATTTTAATTAATTTCTGTTCTTATAAGCTCAGCTCAGCATTATATATATTGGGATTGTAAATTTTAAAACTTCAAGCTACATGAACATTCTACCATTTAAATAATTAGAATTTCAGATATAAATTACAATTCTATGAGTATAATTCATTTTTTTATAATTTTTCCAGAGGTATCTATCAATATATATTAAATTTTTCCAGAGGCCTCTGGTTGTCTCCGCTTAACCTCCTTGGCTTTTGTTTTACCCCAAATGAGTCAGGTCCTCACAACATCAAAATCTGCATGCATATTTAGACGTCTATTTTTATCCAAGAATCTCAAAACTCCTTGAATAACAGGAAGTTGATCATCTTAGATCATGTCACCTATATTTTGTTACGTTTTACTTCTGTGTGTTTGGTATCGTTTAAATTTATATGATATGTGCTCCTATTTATCTCTAGACCTTTGTTTTGACAGATTGATTGTTTCAAAGAGGACAGCACATAAAAAATCTGTAGACTGGACTTCTGCCTCATCCATGCACGTTGATGCAATGACATCTGATGTTATTGCACCTTCACCATGGAAAATTTTCGGTTGTCAAAATGGTAAGAACTAGTTACTTTCTTTCCTTCAAGTAGCTAAATGCACATATGTTTATAATTTGTCACATATGCAGGGTTGCGGCTATTCAAAGAAGCAAAAGATAGGGATTTCAGTGGGAGGGTAGGTTTCTCTTTTGATTCACTAACCATGATTGTGGTGCCTGTTTTTGTTGCTGAAATATATTGTTATTTTCAGCATTGGGATGAACATCCAGCAATAATGGCAGTTGGTGTGGTTGATGGAACATCAGAGGCTGTTTTCCGGACTCTTATGTCTCTTGGTCCCTCGAGATCAGAGTAAGATTTCTGGAATCTTTCCCCTACCCTCCAAACATCTTAGGGTTTAATACTAGGGAAGGTTATGTGAGATACGTGGTGTCATAATATATGTGATGATATTATGAATGGTAGGTAATAATATCGCCATCACTCATGGATGAGGTGCATATTCTCATAAATCTTGGCAATCCAGTTAATAAGCCATTTTATCAACAATTATTTTGGTACTAAATTTTATAGATCTGCAGACTAAATAAAGGCAGTTTCTCCATCTTGGAATTTGCAATCGTTATCCAAACCCCCAACCCTTACAGAGGGTAAATGAAATGTTAAATTTAAAATAAAAATAAAGAGGGAATCCGTTTTCTTGTTGCTTTATTCATTTCAAATTTACCACCTCACAACTCCCTCCTCTTTTTTACTCTAAAAAAAGGTAAAAGAGCCCATCCCAAGAAGGATGAAGTCAAAAGGTGAGGGAGGCAAGTGATAAACATAAGTTCAGCAATAAACCCAGTCTATATATAACATAGGTCCAACCTATGGGTTTGAATCTAAGTTATAGCTAATAAATTGAACTAACGGTTAAATTAGATTAAGGTTTAAGAACAAGGCTGAAATTCAGTAGGACTATTTCAATTGTTAAACAGACCTCTTGAATATCCTACACAGGCTCCAAGAACTTTGAGACACTGTAACAATAAAAGTAATAAATCCACAGACAACTTTCGACTACAGCTGAGGAAACACAATCCTGAACATGAGTAGTGTATGACAAAGAAAGCAAAAATTGCTGCTTCACAAGGGTTAACCAGTACCACTAGATTTAATTGATTGACCAGAATAACCACTCTCAAATTGATTATAAAGCTAGCGATAGGCTCTAGAATATTAATTGTCCTGCATTACTTAGTCTGGAAGTTACTTGACCTCTAAAGTACTTAAAACACTAACCTGAGCTTTAATTTAGATCCATCTACAATATAAAAGCCAAACCATGACTGAGAAATGTCCAAACTAGCTGCCTGGAACCAATTCTAGACTTGGTTGGAATTGCAACATCTCCTGATAGACTATTGTTAGATAAATCTGATATAAAACCTACAAACTTAGTAAGTAATTCCCCAACCATACATGTCTTCTCTAATTCAGAACATCAAGGAAGAGAAAATCAAGAACAACAATACAAACCATTTATGGGTTGTCAATCCACAAACTAGAAGAAGAGAAGGATAGCAAAAGAGAAAAAATGCTAATTTGATAAAAATCCAAAGGCTTATTGTAGAACGTTATCTTCCAATAAATCATTACATATACCTGACCCTTTATGGTGACCTATAAACCTAATCATAATATAAAAGGATTCTAAAATAATATAAAAGGATCCTAATCTCTTTGAGGAGGAGGAGGTGATAGAGGTATTGAGATCATGTGATGGTGACAAAGCACTGGGGCCGGATGGGTTGACGATGGCCTTTTATAGGCATTGTTGGGGAGTGGTTAGAAAGGATGTCATGCCAGTTTTTGATTAGTTTCATAAGGGTGAATCTTTGAAAGGAGTCTAAATGCTTCGTTTATAGCATTGATTCTAAAGAAGGAAGGGGCGGAAAATATAAAGAATTTTAGGTCAATTAGCTTAGTGGGGAATATGTATAAGTTTTTGGCTAAATTCCTATCTTCGAGATTGAGAGGGGTGATGGAAAGGATTGTCTCTAGTAGTCAAAAAGCCTTTTTTTTTTTTGGGGGGGGGGGGGGGGTGCTGTTGAGCTCTCTAGTTGGGAATTCAAGGATACTTTTTTAAGTCTATTATACTTTTGGTGTAAAGAGGAATATGTATTTAAAATCTTTTATAGATTTTTTGAGGAATTCAAGGCATTGATTTTTGTAACTTTATTTCTTTTTTTGTATCTATGGGTTTGCCCCTTTGGGGCTCCTTATTTATATTACATCCTTACATTTATAGATCAAAAAATAATAATAATAACAACAATATAATGTGTATGTTGTAGAAGTAATAATTGCTCAAAAAACAAGATAACATTTATAATTACCTTTAAAAAAACAAAAGCTACTTCCTAATTAGTTTCTTGTCCTTTCGTGCTATGAAGTACCGACACTCTATTTTAACTCACGTGTCTATGTCGGACACGCAAAAAAAGAGTGTTCAAATTTTTTTATTTTTCTTAATTTCGGACACCTTCCAGACACATTTTCTATTTCTTTTTTTGAATTTTTCCTTGTTTTCTTCTCCTCTCATTAGTACTTTTTTGGGTTATATATAGACATATATATGTTCTATTAATAGTTAGAAAATTTGTTTTGAAACTTGAATCATGGATGTTGATGATTAAATAAAGTTCTTGAATTTTTATTTAATTACTTTGTTATTTTAATATCTTAGATTCTTAATAATATTTTTGTGATTTGTGTGTTTTTATGCTAATTGTAATCAAAATAATGTAAGGTTTTTATTATATGGTCATATAAAAAATATATAAAATTTACATATATTCAACGTGTCGGTGTCCTACTTCTTTTAGAAATGACGTGTTTTTGTATCGGTGTTGTGCCGTATCCGTGTCCCGTGTCCATATCCGTGCTTCTTAGCTTTCGTGTGGGCCACATCCAATAGAAATGTGCTGAGGCAGTGGTGGATCCAAAAATTATACCTAGGGTGTGGACGTATAAACATTAGGATTTGAGGGGCCCTTGTGACAAAATGAAAATTTTCAGTGGGGACTCCTAATTTTTAAAGAATTTCAGTAAAAATAATAATAATAAATTGAATTAAATTTCAGTAAGAAGCTCTGTAAAGGGATGTATTTTCTCTTGCATGTTAAGGTGTACAGTGTTGGAAAGACTCATGCAGACCCATGAGCGTCAAACGACTGGACCTATCAAACTTGTAAGTGCCTCCCACCCCCCTCCCCCCAAAAAAGAAAATCTCTGTAAAGGGCTGTATCTTCTCTCGCATGTTAAGGTGTACAGTAGAGGAAAGACACATGCAGAATCATGAGCTCCACTGGACCTATCAAACATGTAAGTGTGGAAGTAATAAGAAGTGGTTTTTGAATTTGATTCACAGGCTATGAATGTGGGTGCATCTCATACCCATAAATATTTTAGTCTATATATAATTAATCAAATACAAATTCTAGAATGTAAGAAACTAAGCTATTAGTTATGATACATATAGGAGTGTTTGCATTTCTATTTTCTCAAATTTGAAAACAGAGTAACAGATATGCCAGTCAATGTTATGTGAGAAAGGCAATCATTTTTTTAAAGCATCACATTCTCTTGTCACAAGTCTAGAAACAAATTCAATTTACCCAACTTGCTGTTATTTGTTCCATCTTCATGAAACAACACGATAGAGAACCTTAGTATTGATTTTCAATTTCAACATTGATTGTCACTGACCAATACCAGGCTTTGATTTCTGTTTTGATACAGAAATCTACTCAAATTAGCTGTCTGTATATTGTCTTCCCTTGTGATGGAGTGTTTTTATTTCAGAGGTTGAACTATATAGTCTTTTGCAGATGGGACTTCTGTTTTTACCGAGGCAGCGTTGTTGAACACCTTGATGGTCATACAGATATTGTTCACAAGCAGTTATATAACGAATGGCTGCCATGGTCAGAATTTAACCTTTCCAAATAAAATTCACGTTCTACATATCCAATTGTTTAACACCTCATCGCTTGCAGTGGGATGAAAAGAAGAGATTTGCTGATGCGACGTTATTGGAGAAGGGAAGATGATGGAACATATGGTAATAATTTTTGAGGAATTTATAAAACTTAAGATGGGGTTAAATCCACTATCTCCAGAGACTAATTATCTTTTACTGGTTCCATTGCAGTAATTCTATACCATTCCGTGTTTCACAGAAAGTGTCCACCACAGAGTGGCTATGTCCGTGCTTGGCTAAAAAGTAATGTATGCTTTGAATTTGGAAATTGCATATGCCTTCTTTTACCAATTGATGATTTCAGCTAACTTTCATTCATAACAGGCTATTTGAATGATACTTAAGACTTCATACTTCTATTTTACTGTTTCGTTTTGCATATGTACCCCATAGGCCATACAAATGGTACTTATCCGATTACATTCTCATTTTCTTTCCTCAATGTTGTTTTGGATTTGCAATTTGAAATTTTTCCTAAAGGGCAAGCCCAATGCGCAAGGTTCCTGCCACTGCGGGGTCTAAGGAGGGTTAGATGTACGCAACCTTACCCCCCACAAACGGAGAGGATGTTTCCACAACTCAAACCCGTGACTCCCTAGGTCACAATGGAGCAACCTTATCGTTGCACCAAAGCCCACCCTCGCAATTTGAAGATTTTCCTTTAGATATTAAAGTTGTGAGTTGAGTAATGCATGCTCACATATACAATAGGCTCCTAGGAATCAACATAATTCTCATCTGTCTTTTTTTTATGTTTCTCTTTGGCAAAATATGACATATAGAATGTATTGACTATGTATGGCACTTATCCGTTTACATCCTCTGTATTGGATTTTATGATAGAGAATGGTAAGTCAGGTCAAGAAAAGAAGATTGGAAAAAAAAAAATTTGTTCCGTTAAAATTTTGCTTTACTTCCACGATGGTCAGATCCATCTCTTCTGTCAGAGGTTTCTAGTACAAAATAACCTGGTTGATAGACTAAACAATCCATTTTGTGGGGCCTTCCTATCTGCTTGCTGTATTTTTGCCGACTAGTATGAGACGTCATTTGGTTAATTTACCAAGGGTCCTTGTGCTTTGAATTTGGAAATTGCATATGCCTTCTTTTAGAAATTACATATAGCTTCTTTTACCAATTGATGATCTCAGCTAACTTGCATTCAGAAAAGGCTATTTGAATGATACTTAAGAATTTGTACTTTTATATTAATTTCCTTTTTGCATATGTTCCATATAGGATATACAAATGGTCCTTATCCGTTTACATTCTCATTTTCTTTCCTCAATGTTGTTTTGGGTTTGTAATTTGAAAATTTTCCTTTACATATTAAAGTCGTGAGTTGAGCGATGCATGCTCACATATACAATAGGCTCTTAGGAATTAACATAATTCTCATGTGCCTTTATTTTTATGTTTCTCTTTGGCAATATATGCACATATAGAATGTATCAAATATATATGGCACTTATCTGTTTACATCCTCTGAATTGGATTTTATGATAAAGAATGGTCAAGTCAGGTCAAGAAAAGAAGATTGGAAGAACCTTTTTTTTGTTCTGTTAAAAATATGCTTTACTTCCATGATGCTCAAATCCATCATTTCCATCAGAGGTTTCTAGTACAAAACAACCTGGTTGATAGACTAAACAATCCATTTTGTGGGGCTTTTCAATCTGCTTGCTGTATTTTTGCCGACTAGTATAAGACACCATTCAGTTAATTAAGGGTCCTTGCTGGAGTGGTGCTCCATTGGGCCACAATAGCTTGTACTGCTCAGCTAATTTCTTTATAGAAGTCCACTTATTGACTCAGGTTTTAATTTCTCAGTTTAAAAACAATTTGGCCATGTTTTGAATTGACATGAAATCTGGAAAATGTTGAAATTTCATTTATATATTAGAGCTTGTACTTACAGTGGTTTCTCCATTAAGTATATTTGATGTAGTACTTTCAACTAAAGAGACTTAACTCTTTGCTCAACACTGAAGAACCTTAGTAAAGTAGTTTCATATTAAATTTGGATTGACAAATTTATCCGTAAGATATTGTTTTATTCAAATTAAAATCTTAGGTGCTAGTAGTTTAGCTCTTAAATTTTCAGTTTTACAAATGGCACTATAGCATCCCAATTAACCAATTGTTATCTATAACCCTCCCACAGAAAATCACTTTGGATCTTTTTTGAAGCGCTTGCAGCGAAAATTGGCTCCTAAAGAGGGATAGGAACAAATACACATATTGTCTAAGCGCAATTTAAATTAAAGGATGAAATGTTGTTGAACTTGAAACATGGCTGAAAGAATTAACGCAAGAAGAAAAAAAAGCATGGACATCTAGTGCCATTTTGTTATCCAAGTCTTAAGCACTAACACGGCATAGTTTCAAGATGTATTAAATGCTATAATTTTCGGACAAAAGACACTAGTGTTGGCATGGACACGGAGTGTCTGACATGGCATCTCCCAAGATATAGACACAAGGACAGTATGTATGTGTGTGTATGTCACTAATTTTTCTTTTTTCATGTCCGTTTTTCAATAATTCCATTTTTCCTTCTTAATTTGGCAATACTGATGTCAATATGTCACTACATGTGTGTTCACTTATATATTAAAGGTGAATTTGCAAAGAATATTAAATTAGACTTAAAGCTATTCTTTCATTTGACGAATTGAATGGTTGGGGCTATTAGGGCTCAAAAACACATTCTTTTTTCATGGCCAACAACAAATAGGTGATGCTAATCTCTCTCTCTCTCTCTCTCTCTCACACACACACACACAAACACACACCCATCAAGGGAGGAGACACAGCCATGCATGTCCAAATGCGTGTTGACACGTGTCGTGTTGACATGTGTCCAACATGATCTGACTGTAGTGGGAAAGTGTCTCCCGAATTATAGATTAAATGAAAAATATGGTAAGACTGCATTAGATGAGTTGTATGGCCAAGTATCAACAGTTAGATCTTTTATCACTTCATGATGCCAGCAGAGAGAAGATTTTTACAAATGCCTAATCGTAATGATTCTTAATGAGAAACAATATGATGTTCTTATGATTGCTCTGCTATGCTAACCCTTTGTTTTATCTTTGTAGTATCATGTGCACATTGTTTTTATCCTAAACAATTACTCTTTGAGTGCTATTGTCAGTGGCTCCTCTATGCTTAGCCTGGGTAGGGGTTGTTCAGAAACTTTTTCCCAAGTGTTTTCCTACGTAAATGTTAGTTTTTATTCTGATGCAGGTGGAGGATATGTGATAACTCCTGTAAAACAAGGAAAGGAATCGGTTGTGAAACATATGCTTGCCATTGATTGGAAGTTCTGGAAATCCTTTGTACAAAAAGCTTCTGCAAGATCCATAACTATCTGTATGCTTGAGAGAATTGCAGGTACCATTCTACCAAAGAAAAAAGAATTTCACTTCTGTTCTAGTTAAACTTTTTGCAATCGGCAATATATCATATGAAATGGTCACTATCTCTGCATTTGTGTTTTGCAGCATTGAGAGAGCTGTTTAGAGCAAAAGCAGGAAACTATTCCTCTGAATTTTCATCTGTAGACTTGACAAGAGATATTGGGTCGCCTCAGAATGAGAAAGAGGATATCAAAACGGAAGTTCAAAACCCTCAAGAGCCAAGGAAGATAAAGGAGGATAAAATGGAAGATGAGACAGACAAACTGGTTTCAGGGTCTTCTTCAAGCCTCACAGGACTAGATGATGTGGCTGACGAGTTCTTTGATGTTCCTGAACCATCAGATTACGAGCAATTAGAGTGTGATTGGCCTTCTGATTCGAGTCCAGAATTGCACTATCCAGTACTTACTGCTCACCAAACTTGATTTTTTACTTCTATTAGTATAAACTTTAAAAACTTGGGCTTGGCTTCTACTTATCCTTGATTCCAATTGTTTTTAGTTTTGAATGATACTTGTTGCATTTGAAAAAGTATCTGATGGTTCCCAAACCAATAGGTGCTGACCAATTAGAAAATGACCAGCCCTTTGATTTGTGTCCAGAATTGCGCTATCCAGTACTTACTGCTCACCAAATTTGAACTCCTATAAGTAGTATAACCAAAATTTAGAAACTTACATTTGGCTTCAATTTATCTTTGATTCAAATTTTTGTTTTTAGTTATGTAGGGCTTCCCAAAATATCAGAATTTGGATATGGTTTCTGGTAGTTCATGGTTGCTTCACCATGGTTCTGAGCTTGTATTCGTTCTTTGTTATCATTTATCATTTATTACTATAGTCACCTTTTTTTTTTCATTTGAGTTATTTAAACAAATTTTTTTTTTTTGTGCAATTTTTGTTTAGTTCACCAATTTTCATTCTATGGCACAATAATTTCTAGCCCTGAAGTTTCATTGTACAGATATGATGTGCCTTTTTCAGTGTTTAAAAAATAAATTATTCGTAGTGTGATTCTTCATTAAATTTAAGGAGTAAATCAAGATAGAATAGAAAGTTTTTCTCCTTTTCTTATACTACACATGGCATACTTAGCAGAAATGGATGATCCTGATAATTTGACTGTCACATTACTTTTACAATAAGGTAGTGTAACTAGTAACTAGTTAAAGTAAGATCCTATGGAAACTTTTATGGCTGTGGTCATATGGTTGTTTGATTGTTGAGGCTTTTTTTTTAAGGAAAAAAAGAAAGAAAAATGTTGGGTGTATTCAACCAGTTAATGCCTGCATTATGCTTGCTTATCATCTTTGGATCATGGGAAGCAGTCCTAAATAAGATGGATTTCCCATGTTCATCATCTGTCACTAGCTTTAAATTGAAAGGCCCATTTTTCATCCAGTACCTGCTTTACATTATATTTCCATCATCTTTTTCTTCAGTAAGAGTCCATCAGAAGTCCATGTAAATTGAAGCAGTCCATTGTTTTTCACTTCCCATTTGAGAAGAACCCATTGTGCTTTCCGTAGCATTTAAGTTCTTTTTTTTTCTTCTATTAAACCACCAACTCATCTAAAAGTTTAAGCTGTTAAAGAGGGAGTAACTTAAGTATTTCATCTTCTGACATGCCCCCTCACAAGTGACCAAACTCTCCATCTTGAGTGGGCCTACACGTGTATCAATTATAGTTATTAGGGTAACAGCGAGATTCGAACTCTTGCTTGCTTTGATGACATGTTAAACCACTAACTCATCTAAAAGCTTAAGTTGAGGGTGTAACTTAAGTTTTTAATTCTCTAACATTTTCCAACACCTTATTAAAAGGATCATTTTTAGGTTTCCAGTGATTGTCTTATATTTTTTATAATCATCTCACTAGTTGCAAATTTATTTAACACATCCAACGTTCTCCTCTTTGTTCTTCACCTTGTTATGGGCCATTTGGACTAAGGACATCTCATGGAAATTGAAGTTCTCCGTTATGTTTCCTATTGCATTTGTAAGGAACCCATAGTGTCTTTGTAGCATATAAAGTCTCGATTTTTATTTTCTTCAACACTAGTTTAAAATAGGTGTCAATTTCAAGTTTTAGGGCTCACCTTTAAAAAAAAATAAAACATTGTCTCACTGTTCATGGTGTTGATTCCACCTAACAAAGCCAATTAGTACATTCAACTGCTATATGGAACAAGTATTTCTTGTTCTTGTGTATTACTTTTACTCCTTTGAGACGCTCTATGATTTGGAAGTGTCACTTCATATGCTGACATGGTTCTCTTACACTGAGATGTGCAGGAGGTTTACCAGCCTAAACTGTCATCGGCTGCTGGTTTTGTGAAAAAACTACATGATCTTGCAGGTGAGTCCAACTAAGATGATTAAAGCCATCTTAACATGATGGGTGGATGGGATAGTCTTAATAGGTTGTTTTGTGTATGTATGATATAGATATGGATTGAATCTTTCTTATGTGCAGTTCAGAAGAAGGGTTATATGGACTTACAAGAGGTGGCTTGGGAAGAAAATGTATCATGCTGCTATGGGGCCACTCTTCCAAAAGACCCCGATTGTACTTTGCCTTGCAGTTGGACAGCTGCTGATCCTTCATCATTTTTAATCCGTGGAGATAATTATCTAGAAGACCATCAGAAGGTTCCCTTTTAATTCTAGCTATTGTTTATGAAAGAAAGTTAGAATTTGAAATCCGTGTAGGATTCATAAGTAAGCATACATACATAATAACCAATTAACACTTGTTGGACGTGGAGGCTGAACTCCCTAAAGTAAAAAATGAACTTCAAATTAATGTAGGATAATTTGGTGATGTAAATAGTGACAAACATCAATGTACTAAACTATATGGCAATTTGACATGTTTATATAACTGCTTAATCCAAGGATTTCTATCCCTAGCTGAGTTAGCTATCACATAGATAAAAGTGCTTGCATGTCATCTTAAAGGGTGGCACGGGATTGGGGGCTCAATTTGTATAGCTGTCAATCAAAAATGTCTCTGCACAGTTCCACACAAAGCTTTAACAACCTCTGAAAAGATGTCTACACCTAATCTTTAACAATTTTCAAACAGGGTGTTCAGACACATCAGAATGTTTCCATTTTGTCTCACTAGCAATTGAAACAAGCATACTTTGTTTAGTCACACATGTTTTCTGTTATTTCAGGATTTCATGAATAATATTGTTTCAAATATTCATCATCATCTAAGGTGGTTATTTTTAGCGTTGGAATGGCTCTTCTCAGTATAGAAGTGTGCCTGGAATACACAATAGAACATCATCTTTCTGCAAAGTTAACTTTTGTATTTTTCTTGTTCTAATTCTTAAAATTCGATCTTTTTCACCAGATTAAGTCAAAAGGCACATTGATGCAAATGGTTGCTGCAGATTGGCTAAAATCTGACAAACGGGAAGATGATCTCAGTGGCCGTCCTGGAGGCATCGTTCAGGTTTGATCTCACACGTAGCTTTCTTATGATTATAACTTCATAATAATCATCTTTTCAAACTACAAATCACTTTGAAAACACACTCAAAAAACTGGATAAGGATTCTCATGATACAAGTGTTATTGGAACTCTGCAGAAATATGCAACACAAGGTGGACCAGAATTCTTCTTTGTCGTTAATATACAGGTGACTGTTGCTATTGTTTTTGCCGTCATTATCATTATGTTTTTCCATAGGATCATCTAGAAGCAGTAATTTAAGGGGCACAGTGCCATGATTCAGATTCCAGGTACAACTATGTATAATCTTGCACTGTACTACATGATGAAAACTCCTTTGGAAGAAAATCCTTTACTAGAGCGCTTTGTCAATGGAGATGACTCCTTCAGGAATTCAAGGTTTAAGCTCATACCGTACATTTCTAAGGTTAGTATGGTAGCAGTGAAAGCAATCAGAAATTTGGTTGAAAACATCAGTAATGTTTAAAATATAAAATCTCCTCTCACACATTACGTCACTTGTAGAATATATTTTTCCTGGTGTAATGTATAATGCCAACTTTTGGTGCCCTCTTTTGATTAATTCATGGAATTAGTGATCTTTTGCATTTCTGGTGGTTGTTCTCTTAGGGATCATGGATAGTAAAGCAGAGTGTGGGAAAGAAATCTTGTTTGGTGGGTCAAGCACTTGAAGTAAATTATTTTCGAGGGAAGAACTACTTGGAGGTAAAGACAAGCAGCATCTAATTCATAGACCCTGTTGGGGGAAATTGGGCATGCTAATAATCTATTGCATTTATGCACTCAAAAGTAGTTCATGTTCTGGGGGAAGACTAGTTGGAGATAAAATGCAAGCCAATGCATATGAGCCACAAGTTTATTAACACTAATTACATTAATATTCTTTGTGTGTGTGTGAGTGGACGTGCACGGGCGCATGCTGTACGCATTTGCATGTGTTAACCCATTAATACAGAAGCATGCAATACTTTGGTTCCCTAATATTTTTATATGACTTTTTGGGTTTGTTATATGCTAACTTTGAAAATGTGTGAAGTTCCAGCTTGCGATTGATGCAGGATCATCAACAGTGGCAAGGGGTGTAGTCAGTCTTGTTCTTGGATACCTGAAAAATCTGGTTACAGAACTGGCATTTCTGATACAGGTAAATCAAGTATTGCAAATAACTTAAATTACAGCAAATCCCTAAACTCATTTCTGATACAAGTAAATCAATTGTTGCATTCTCGAGTCTATTCTTGCGTACCAAACTTAGCTTAATCTTTTCCATAAATAACTCTTTTTAACATTCTTTGATTTCTTTCCTTTTGTTTTCTGATTCTCTTGACTTCCTTTCTAATATGCATGATCTCCTCTGGACTCGAATCATCAATACTCCACCCTCAAACTTACAAAGATTTTCATGAAAAATCTTCGTGAGTTTGACACCAAGTGATTATAAATTTGATGGCGCTGGTTAAAGTTTCTTGATAACCACCACTAAGGATTATATAGGCCTTTAATGGGCCAGTAATAATGAGAATAAAAAAAGAGGCCTCATAAGGTGGACGTCAGCTTTATGGACCAAAGTCCTAAAATCCATGAGTTATGATTCAAGCCAAGCCTTCTCGAAAGTGGCAACTTTGAACCTTGTTAATGTGGGAGAGAAATTTTCACGGGCCAGAGTCCTGGCTCTCGTGAACAAGATAGGCCAACCATTTACTTGAGATTGCAGCCTTAAACTTGCATTCTTTAAACTTCCCAATGTGAAAAGCAGTGTTGTGGTGGTAATAGTGGTAATTGCAGTGACTTATTTGATTCAAACATGGCCGTGGAGGTTAAAAAGAAGAAAAAAAAAAGTGAGGATTTTAGGGTAGACTGTAACTACAAACAAAAGAAGAAAATGATATAACTTGAGAACTAGATAATAATATGAAAAGAATATTTTTTTATTTTTGATGGCCAATATGAAAAGAAGATTTGGTGATAAAGAAAGAATAAAAATCATGGTTTAGGTCCAGCAGACGAAGAAAATGCAAAGCAAAAAAGGAAACAAGAGTAAGGTCAGCATATGTGAAGGATTGTTTGCACTTTGCTTTGGTACCATATAGAAAAATAGAATTACATTGAGAACAACTTAAATTCCAACTAATCCTTGTATGAATTTTATATAATAAATTCAAGAGATGAAAAAGGAAACTAAATAATCCTTTTGGACTTGCTCCAATTTCCTTCCATTTGATGTCCAATTCACTTGATTTCCTTTCTAATATATATACTTGATCTCTTCGTGATTCGTGTCCTCAATAATGATCCATCCCCCAATGGATTCTTGTTGAAGATACCCACTTAATAGCTAAACTTAATCTACCTTGGCACCAAAAAGATGCATCTAAATGCATCAAATGGAATGGATAAATGGAACTTTTAGTTATTAAGCATTATAACATGGATCATTCATATATATAACCTGAAACAAATCTTTTTCAGGCTAACACGCAGGAAGAGCTCCCAGAATTCCTTCTTGGAACATGTCGACTTAATCATCTGGATGCATCTAAAGCGGTTCTAGTGAAGCCGTGATTATCAGCTAGACAACGTTTTATAACTTGTGGGTTGCACCAGATAGTGGATTGTTCAATCTAGTACAGGGCACAAGTGGTGCCGGTGGCAAAAGTACAGGTCATGCTCGCGAAGGTGACTCTGATGATCTAATTGCTATAATTGGAAATATAAATAAATTAATGATGAGTTATAATGAAAAGATGTGTAATCTATTATATTAAGATTGAGACATAAAGTGCTTGATTGCAAATGTTTTTATATTAGTTGGCCTTTAGAAAACCTCCAGTTGGGCATAATCATTTGAGCCAAGTGGTGGTAGGGCCCTCATAAGTTTGTAAATCATAACCTGAATTGGCCACAGCTCAAAATTAGCACCAGCTGGAAAGATGTTTTTTAATCTGGAAAGATGTTCTCCACAAATTATATAGTGATTCAAGGATTCCTCTATATTAACATTGAAATGAGAGATGGTTTTCAAGTTAGTTTTCTGTAAAATAAGACCTTTTTTTCTTCTTTTGTGTGCGTCAAGAAAATATGGGCCCGAAAAAAGACAAAGCCAGCCCATGATTGAAAAATTAAGAAATCACTACTTTGTGAGAGTTGAAAATGTGACTTCTGACGTGAAGAAAGACACGAAATGTCATTCGACTACTAAGAATTTCGGCGGAATAAAGCTTATGAAATTTGTATGAAGTGGAACTGGGTTGGGCCATGTGCAATGTGACTCTTTTAGACTGCTTTGAGAAGGGAACAGTGCAAAATACTAAAAGAGTGCTACAAGGCCCAAACCCTGCTGCAATATTGTCCGAGCATTACGCAAGAACAACAATATGTTTATGGCTATTTTAATCAATTATGTGCTATATAACCGTTGAAGTTGAAGCGTTTAGGTTAATGACTTCTTGTGAAAAGATTGTCAAAGACTCCGAGGCTAAGAGGATGTTTGGCATTCCGGTTGGAAGGCTAATTTCATGGCTGTGGGCCGTGATTTTCGGGGCTAAGGAATCTGGAGGTTCAACAAAACTCTGGATGTGGTCTATGATGGGCCAAATGGGCTCCAAGCTGGCAATTTGGGCTAGAGTCCAATTTTAGTGGGTTTGCCTCTGGATCATAACTGGCCTTATGCTATGATAGACCAGTTTAGAACAAGAGTAACTTCATTTTGAGCTTGAGATAAAGGCCTAAACTCAACCACTAGTAACCAGTCTTTGTGTGGACTTCTGCTATAATATCAAATCTTGTATGAGACCCATTTTTTTAAATTCAACACACACACACACACACACACATATATATATATATATATACACACACACACACACACATTAAAACAAATAATACAGTTAAAAAAAAATTCATGCGTCTTTACCGCTGAATCTTTTTTCCCAAGCTGTGAGATGCATTTGCTTCCTGTGACCGGCTTTAAAAGAGGCGTGGTATGCCACTCTCTTTGATCAAACTTTCCATCAATGCATTCGTGCCATTGCATGGAACTCCACTATTATTAATCTCATTTCCTAATATAACCCTATAAAAACTCCCAAACTACACTCTTGTAGTACCCAAAAATAAAAACACTACTGCATCATAAGGCCAAAATGGTCATTCAATAACCTCCAAATTTTAAAAATACCAAGCGTTGTTCTCACGTAGTGTCAGCTGATTGATTGAGGCCCCCACGTGGCACGTGCCCACATTCAATTCTTTGTTTTCATTCTATTTCCCCCACCCTAACAAATTTAATTTTCTAATAAAATCTCACCTGTAACCGTCACTGTCACATCCCTGTTTTCGGCGCCAATAACGGTGGTCACTAACACATACACATACACACACACACAAATATATATATATATATATTAAGTGTGCTATTGCTACGTCAGCATCATAATATAATACTTTAAATAATAAAAAATTATCCGAACACGTGGCGCAATCACATGCTGCAACAAAGCTATTCTGCGATCCAGCACACATGTTACCTGCCAGCATGTCGTCAGATTGTAAAATCATTGTGAATAAATTAGTGGGTATTGATATACGCATGTATATATACGCCAGTATATAATGTCAACGGTCGAAAATGTAGGTAAGTGTTAACAGAAGACCGTCGGAGATCCGGAGTTTCACGAGAGTCAAAAACTAACGCCACCACCGACGCGGGATAACGCTCGTGCATGGGATTCCGTTCCCGGTCACCTTCACTCGCCGGTATGTCAGGGTTTGTCACCTGGTGCACCCGGTTATTCTGTCGGTGAGACGAGTGTCGGCACCGACACGCGAGATTTATTACCGGTCATTTTAACATTATTATTATAAACTGCAATATTGACAGATAAAAATAAAATCAATGTTATTCTATTCAAATTTATATACCAAAAATGGAATAAATTTTAATATAAATTTTTGAGAAATATAGAGTATTAAAACAAATTAAACTTTGTGAAGCAGGATCGAGTTTTTATCAGAATATTTATATATTTTTAAATTTTTATTTATTTTATTAAATTACTCGTAATTAATATATTTCAAACAAAATAATACATATATTAAAATAAGAAATAAACTTGTTAATCGAGATTGAAAATGACAAATATACCACTCTATCAATTTTATATAAATATTTTAATAAATGACTAAAAAAATATCATTATAAACATTAATTATATAATACAAGTCATGTCCTCAAATTTTAACAAAATGAAAATAATTTTTTCAAACTTGTTTTATTAGAGACAGGATTAACGAATTTGTAAAGAATTAATTAAATTGTTATTCTTATTTTTTATTATTAAAAAAAATATATTTATTTTTCTGTGGCAACGTCATTTCCTCTCGGTTGCATCCCAATCTTACTGTAAGCCACAAAAAAACTAAAATAAAATTCTACGAGTTGAGAGGAAGGCCTCCGTTTGTCATTGTGGTTTCTTTTTATTTGATTTATACAGTGAGATGATATATGCATGGGCATAGGGTGACCCGATGTAAGCCGACATATACACTTATACAAATTATCAAAAATCGTAATAATCAATTCAATTAAAAACTTACTCAAATTGTATTATAAGTCACATTGTTTTATAGGAAAGTGAGATGAGATGCATGGCACAGGATGATTGGATGTAACATGAGATATGATGATACAGAATTGGAAATTGTGATTTGTCCAACTCTTAATATTACGAGTTTGAAAAGTATAAAGAAAGTGAAAGAAGAATAAAGTAGAAACTAAAAATTTCGACTAAATTTCGACGCGAAGTCTGGCCGAGAAGGAAAGGGAAGGGAAAAGGTAATATGTTCGGTCTTAATTATATATTTAAATTATATAAGATAAATTATATTAATTTTTTTTAAATTTTTAATAATTACATTAATTTTTTTAAAATTTTTAAAATTATACTGATATCTACTATTTTATTTGTTAAACAACATATTCCTTCTTCTAGTCAAAAAAAAAATTATTGCAATTTTTCATTTTTGACATTTTTATTTTTATTTTTTTCATTTATTGATTAAAATCTTAAATTTATTTTTATATAAATAAAAAAAAAATTAAAAAATTTTTAAAAAAAATTTAAAAAATGCAAAATAATAATATAATGAGGGCTGTTTTGTCATAAAAAAAATTGATTAGAGAAAATATTTATAGTTTGTCCGTAAAAATAAGAGAAGTTAGTGTAATTCGAAAAATCTTAAGAAATGTTAGTGTAATTATTTGAAACTTCAAAAAACGTCAGTATAATTTATCTAATTTATCTAATTATATAAATATCATATAATATTCTCATAATTTATTAAATACTCACATCTATAAATTTAAATATGTGCATATATATTATGTTTATATTATTTATATATATATATATATATGAAAATATGAATTTTTATTTTTAATAATATTAATTAATTAGTTTTAATTTTTAAAAACTTAAAATATTAAATTTTAAGATGGAATGGGAGCAGGGTAGGGATGGGGTGGGGATGTAATTTTGGGGGTGGTACCAGAATGGGAATGGAAAAACTAATAAACAAAAGGATTAATTTTTAACAGGACAGAGATAAAAAAAAAAAAAAAGGGGGGGGGCTGAATTTGTTCCAAACTCGCTTTCTTGTGATTTATATGCAGTAGACATGTGATTATATAAATGTTATAATTGGTGGTGGTGGTGGTGGTGGAACCATTTTAGATTATTATTTATTGCTCCGTAGGTGGCAGGTATGCACGTGACATACAACCAAGAAAAGGGTATGCCTCACCAACATGATGTTGACCATTCAACCTTTTCAAACTTAAAAAAGTTAATAAATATTATGAAAGATATGGCCTCCTTAATGAATCTTATAGGATTAGAATAATGTTATCTTTTTCAATTTTTATTTTTTAAGTATAACAATATTTAATATGATATAATAATACATTACTATATTAATATCACATCTTTTGAAATATATTTTTTTAAATATAGTATTATTAATTATACCTGTTAAATACAACTTCCTCTTAAAAACATACTCCTATCGAGGATTGTAGAGTTCAATTAAATTTCATAAAATCAACCATTTTTTACATGATGTAAGATTGTGCATTTCTAGATGAGTTAATGGCCTGTTTATTGGAAAGTCTAGGAGCCCCTTTGTGCATTTGGGCACCTTAATGCTCCAACTCAAAATTTATACATATAGCCATGCTATCAAACTTTTATAATGAATTTTTATTTTAAGTAAATTTCTCTCAAAGCACTTTTTACACATTAAGAAAGCTTCTCCTAACACCCATGGGTGGAGCCACATTGAGGGCTTGGCCGAGCTCTAATTTTTCTTAAATTTTAGAAAAAAATATTTCTAGGTATAAAATTTTGATCATTTTTAAATTAATTCATACTAAAATTTAGACCAAATCCAATCTTTATCCATTATTCTCTCATTTTTCACTCAAAATTGTAGTTGATATACCACAAGCCGACAGACCAATCCTTTTAAGACACGTGTGCTTACAGATCTGATTATGCTCGATCATCCAGAGCAGGGTAAGCCTACAGAGCAGACTTATACACTTACCCTCCAGAACTCGTGCTCAGACTGAAACTCCTCCAGAGTGCCCTTCATGATTCACACCTCGTTACCGCCTAAAACCCCTACCGAGCAAGAGCTACGGAAATAGTCTCCAACAAGGAAACTGCCACTCACAGATATCTCTCAAGAGCAGTGTTCAACGTGGTAACTGCCATTCTCCGATGATCAAATCCCTACTTTCACAGCTCCAGATCCTAATCAACTTGGGAATCATAAAGCTTATAAATAAAACTCTAAGGTACGCTGTTATTTTGATGCTCATTCTTTGGCTTACATTACAGTCTTTCAATTCAGTTTTATTGACTTAAGCATCAGAGCGGCTATCGTCGGAGCTAATCCGATGGCCCTCTGATCATCTTCTTGAGTATTCTTCAGGTCGCAGAGTTCAAAGTCCATATCGGCCAAAAAGTGCAGCATTAGTTTGGCGCCGTCTGTGGAAAACGACAATCTCCAAGTGCTCTACTTACAAACTTATTCTCCTTCTTACCAAAGAACCATGGCCCCCAATCTCCGACCAAGGCAGAACGCTTAAAATCCTCAAAACTCTTAACGTCGGCCGCCTGCCAGACGAGCAAGAGGACCGACAGTCGATCCCATGCGACAGGAGATTGAGTCAATCAAACGACACAACCAACTAGTGCAAGAATAGCTTCTAGCCATGTCTAGAACTCTGCCAATGCTTACGCAAAATCAAGGGACGAATCCTTCAAATCCGTCGGTCAATGTTGTTGCTCAGGGGAGGCAACCCCCTACTGTCACCATGAATGAAGAACCCTATGAGGAGGCTCCCCACAACCAGCCTGGGCACCCCCGAAGTGCTGCTCACGTCGACAAAGATCCACAGCCATCAGTAGCCCCGGGCTGGGGAATGCCAACTTTTGCCCCTGATATCCATTACCAAAGCACTACCAGAGGCCCAACTCCAAGGGCGTCGGGACTGCATCCAGCACCACAAGAGCCTCACCCCCAAACGACACCAATTCCTCCAGTTTAAGAGCCTCAAAATCCTCCTCAATCTGTGGGACATCCTTAGCCCGACCACCCTGAAGCCGAAGCTGTAAAGCAAGGTTCACAAGAAGTCCGGCCTAGAGACCCACGGAGGGCTGAAGAAGTTGCAGAATCTATGGACCGAACGGTAGCTATAAGGGGTGTACAAGTCCCTCCAGAACAGGATGAGTTGGCCAGGCTACTTGGGAGGCTGGCCACTCCCTTCACCCCTGCAATCATGTCAGAAGAAAGGCCGAAAAAGTTCGTGGTCCCAAAGTTCACCCCTTATGATGGGATTGGCGACCTCGGGGACCATCTTTCACACTATCAGCATACTATGGCATTACATGGGGCTTCCGACGCCTTCATGTGCTGAACGTTTGTTACCAGTCTAAAGGGCACTGCGCTGAAGTGGTTTCATCATCTCCCACCGAACTCAGTGGCCAGCTTCTTCAAGCTCGGCAAGAGTTTCCTGGACAGGTTCATGACCAGCAGAAGGATGAGAATGGGCCCTGAGTTCCTGCTGAACATAAAACAATCTACGGAGGAGTCCCTCAGAAAGTACATTGCACGCTTCAATGCCGAACTCACCGAGATAACAGACTGCAACCCCAGTTTCCTCGTAGCCGCGTCAACCTCTGGTCTTGCTCAGAGAGGTTTTAGGAATTCCTTGACTAAGAGCCCTCCTGCCAATATGGCCGCACTGATGGATCGGGCCAAGAAATATATCAATTTGGAGGAAGCTAACAACATTTCCCAAAAGGGCAAAGAGCAAACCCAGAAGGATAATCCGAAAAAGGATGACCAGAGGAAGGGCGACCTGAAAAGGGACCCTAACAAGAAGAGGGTCAGGAGCCCAAAAAAGAGGGCGGTACCCAGAGCTGTGTATAATTCCGGACCAAGGGAATTCACCAATTTTACTCCTTTGAACACTACAATGGCTCAAGTACTTCGGTAGATCCGAGGTTGTCAAAACCTGAGATGGCCAAAGCCGATAAATGGAGATCCCAGTTTTAGGGACCAAAATAAATACTGCAACTTTCACAAGGATCATGGGCATACAACTAATACATGCAGGTCCCTTAGACATGAGGTCGAGCAGCTCATAAAGAGAGGGCGTCTTTGGGAGTTCGTTAAGCAGGACGGGAGGCAAAACTTCCACGAAAATATACCCCAACAAAGGACAGACTAGAGGCCTGAGTAGATACAGGAGCAGAGGGAAGGACGAAATGAGCCTCAGAGGCAGAATAATCATGTTATTTACGTCCCCCATACAGATAGCCCGGCTATAGGAACATTGAACAGAGCAAGGAAGAGGTATGCTCGGGAGGCCAGGGTCGCCCCAAATGTTTTGCAAATCGCCAGCGTTGAAAAAAGACCCAGGCCAATACCAGAGATCCAATTCACAGAACAGGATTTGGCTGGGGTGCATTGTCCTCACAGTGATGCTCTCGTCATCACCCTTAAAATTGCTAATTTTGAGATCAGGAGGATCTTGGTAGATACTGGCAGCTCTGCTAACATTCTGTTCTATGAACCGCTCAAGCAGATGAGAATTAACTTCAACGATGTCAAGCCTACAATTGTAATAATGGCTGGGTTTGATGGTGATCTAAGCACCCCACTATGTAGGATTGATCTGCCTACTACTATAGGGGAAGGTGAAGGACAGAAAACCACAATTTCAGAATACATGGTCTTGGATGGAAAGTCCCCTTACAACGTCATAATTGGAAGACCATGGTTACATCATATAGGAGCTGTCACCTCGACCTTCCACCAATGCTTAAAGTACATCCACAACCAGACTATCTATTCTGTTAGAGAATGTCAGCCAACCTCTCAGGAATGCCACGCCCTTGCACTTAAAGAGAAGGGTACTAAATAGCAGTTACAGTATGCTCGGGACTATGTGGATCCAGTTCTCTCCCACGATCCCAAGGAGAAAGGTTGCCCTTCCAGAATTGAGGAGCCACTAAGCCCAAGAGGATGGGATAGCAGGGCCAAACCAATTAGGGAACCCGTCAAAGTATTAGTCAGCTCAGAATCGGAGGGGAGTTATTTGCACGTTGGTTCAGACCTGTCACCCGCCGAGCAAGAGGAGATGATAAAATTTTTGAAAGACAACCTCTCTGTGTTTGCATGGGAAAACAAAGACATGGAGGGTATAGATCCCAACCTCATAACTCACAAACTGATGGTAGATCCAAACCACCAATTAGTGAGACAAAAAAGAAAGCCGCTTACTCCAGAGCGGCATCAGATCATAAATGAGGAGGTTCGGAGGTTGCTTAAGGCTAAGATGATACGTGAAGTATTCTACCCAGACTGGTTGGCCAATACCGTTCTGGTCAAAAATAAAAATGGCAAGTGGAGGATCTGCGGTGACTGCACAGACCTCAATAAAGCTTGCCCCAAAGATAGCTTTCCACTACCAAGGATAGACCAACTGGTTGATGCTACTACAGGGCATGAACTCATGAGTTTCATGGATGCCTATTCCGGATATAACCAAATCCAGATGTACCCTCCAGATCAGGAGAAGACAACATTCATAATCGAACGAGGTCTCTATTGCTATAGAGTAATGCCGTTCGGTTTGAAGAATGCTGGGGCCACATATCAGCGTCTAGTAAATAAGATGTTCAGTCTGTTGATCAGCAATACCATAGAGGTTTATATTGATGGCATGTTGGTCAAAAGTTCACAGAAAGGTCGCCACTTCCAGCACTTAGCTCAGACTTTCGACATCCTAAAACAACACAAGATGAAGCTGAATCCCTCAAAATGTACCTTCGGGGTGACGACAGGAAAATTCTTGGGATATATTGTCTCTCAGAGGGGTATCGAGACAGACCCCACTCAGATCAAGGCTTTGATTGGGCTAGAGTCACCAAAAACCAAGAAGGACATTCAGGCATTGAATGGCAGAATCGCAGCACTGAGCAGGTTTATCTCCAAATCTACTGATCGTTGTCTACCTTTCTTTAAAGCTTTAAAAAGAAACAAAGTTTTACAATGGACCGAAGTGTGTGAAAAAGCCTTTCAAGAACTAAAGGGATACCTTGCCTCTTCAGAGCTCTTGTAAAAACCAGTTCAAGGGGAAAAGCTACTCCTCTATCTTGCAGTCTCTGAAAATGCCATCAATTTCGTACTGGTCAAGCAAGACAGGGGAGTCCTGAAGCCCATATTCTACATTAGTAGGGCATTGCTTGACGCAGAAAAAAGATACCCAGAGATTGAAAAGTTGGCCTTCGCTTTGGTAATATCAACCCAGAAACTCCGACCTTATTTCCAAGCCCATTCAATTGAAATCCCAACTGCCTATCCCCTAAAGTCAATATTGAGGAAGCCTGAGGTCTTAGGGAAATTAGTAAAGTGGTCTGTGGAATTAGGAAAATTTGACATATCATATGTGCCAGAACTCCATCAAAGGGCCAGCCTTAGCAAATTTTGTTGCTGAGTTCACCTCGGCACTAAAAGACAAGGCACAGCTCTTTGAAAATTTAGGGACATGGCAGCTCTATACTGATGGGTCATTTACCGATCATGGTTCTAGAGTGGGCCTGGTATTGCAGTTCCCTGACGGGCTCTTATCAGAAAAGGCAATTAGCTTGGGATTCAGAGCGTCCAGCAATGAAGCAGAATACGAAGCCCTAATCCTAGGCATGAAGTTAGCTCAGGAATGCGAGGTTCAAAACCATAAGGTCTTCTCGGATTCCCAGTTGGTGGTAAGCCAAATCCGGGGAGAATTCTCCATTAAAGACGACAGGATACTTCAGTATTCTGAACTAGTAAACTTGTTAAAGCATTCCTTCCGGATGTTCTCCATCCAAAAAATAGAAAGAAGCCAGAACTGCAGAGCAGATGCTTTGGCAAACATGGCATCCCGCCTAAGGCCAGAAAAAGATTCTACAGTGAAAATTTCTCACTAACCAAGACACAGCATAGAGGAAGTCCAAGTTGCCCAAACTACTGGACAACCCCAGAACTGGATGACCCCAATCCTCTAGTACCTAGAGTCAGGGCTCCTCCCAGAAGATAAAAACAAGGCAAGAAGAATCCGAACCAGAGCAGCTCGGTACCTAATCTTGAACCATAAGCTTTACAGAAGGTCTTACTCTCAGCCCCTGATGAAATGCTTAACTCCAAAGAAGTCTCAGTATGTCTTGGCAGAAATACATGAAGGAATTTATGGGAACCATAATGGGGGTAGAACAATAGCTCACCGAGCTCTAACACAAGGCTATTACTGGCCTAGTATGCTGAAGCAGGCTAAGGAGTACGTCCAGAAGTGCAACAAATGCCAAAGGTTTGCTCCATATCAACACCAGCCCCATCATGAACTCATCCCAATTACTAATCTTTGGCCCTTTGCTGAGTGGGGGATGGACATTGTGGGCCCATTACCTAAAGCCACACCAAACAGGAAATATCTTTTGGTAGCCATTGACTACTTCTCTACATGGGCTGAAGCTGAACCTCTAACACATATCACAGAGAAGGAAGTTGAAAACTTCACCTGGAAGAACATTGTCTACAGGTTCAGAATACCACGCGTAATCACCTCTGATAATGGAACGTTGTTCATCGACAAAGTCTTCAAGAAATTTTGTGAAAATCTCCACATCAGGCAACATTTTGCCTCCCCAGGCCATCCACAAGCAAATAGGGAAACAGAGGTCACCAACCGAACAATCCTTGATGCACTGAAGAAAAGGTTAAAGCAAGCTAAAGGAAGATGGGTGGAAGAGCTTCCTGATGCTCTCTGGGCCTACAGAACAACCAGAAGAACACCCACCTCTGAAACTCCTTTCTTACTCGCTTATGGTACAAAAGCAGTAATCCTTGTAGAGATCGGTATGCCAACCTTGAGGACTGAAGCCTTCGACCAAAGGAGTAACGATCAGCAACTTGCAAAAAACTTGGATCTACTAGAAGAAAAGAAAGATCAGGCCAGAATTAGGATGGAAGCATATCAGCACAGAATGGCTAACAGTTCTAGACTAGGTCTAAAACCCCTCAATTTCCAAGTTGGAGATCTTGTCCTGAGAAGAGTGTTTCAAAACACTAAAGATCCCACTATGAGAAAGTTATCACCCAACTAGGAGGGCCCCTACAGAGTAGTAAAGATTATAAGGCCTACTACTTACTGGTTAGAAGACATGGTTGGGAAACCTGCTCCTAGACCTTGGAATGTAGAACATTTACAGAAGTATTATCAATAAAGGTTTTCTTTTCCTTAAACTACCTCTATAAAATGTTCAGATCTAATGCACAGACCTTCAGAGTCTGGTCCATCTCTAATGCACAGACCTTCAAAGTCTAGTCCATCTCTAATGCACGGACCTTTAGAGTCTGGTCCATCCTTAATGCACGGACCTTCAGAGTCTGGTCCATCCCTAATACACGGACCTTCAGAGTCTGGTCCATCCCTAATACACGGACCTTCAGAGTCTGGTCCATCCCTAATACACAGACCTTTAGAGTCTGGTCCATCTCTAATGCACAGACCTTCAGAGTCTGGTCCATCTCTAATGCACAGACCTTCAGAGTCTGGTCCATCTCTAATGCACAGACCTTCAGAGTCTGGTCCATCTCCAATGCACAGACCTTCAGAGTCTGGTGTATCCCCGTATGCTTACTTGGTTACCTCATAAACCAAAAACGCAAGATCAACCACTCGAAATTATTAGTCAAAAGCCAAAATTCTGTGATAATCTATAGGTTCTGGTCTT
The DNA here is from genome assembly GCA_008638375.1 of Nyssa sinensis. Lineage (NCBI taxonomy): Eukaryota > Viridiplantae > Streptophyta > Magnoliopsida > Cornales > Nyssaceae > Nyssa > Nyssa sinensis. Next base: position 13,435,600 of record CM018041.1, on the reverse strand, counting down.
GGAGATCTAGAAGCAAAGGTCCAGATCATCAGAGCTATTGTCACACGATACCCAGTTATTATTACAAGTCCTTTGGTTAGAACAGTCTACCTCAGGATTCTTTAGAAATTGCTCCCATTTTATGCAATACAACTCGGAAGACAACTACCAACGGCAGAAGATCTAGTCTGATATACAGTGAGTTCCGCAATAGCTTTACCTGCAACAACTTCCACATCAACCACAAATTAGAAGGACTAATATACTACAGAGCAGTGTAACTCAAGGCTACGATTAGTCAACCAGGAATCCACACGAAAGAAGAAGACAAAAACGTTTAAAGCTTTGAGAAAAAGATTGTTTCATTAATACGATCCAGTACATTAGAAGTTCGAAAATAGTAAAATATATATATATATATATATTCTTTAAGCCTAATCAGTGGGGGCAGGCTCATTAACTAGGGAAGGTTCTGTAGGGGGGACGTTAACCACTCCACTCAGGACGGCAGCTTCGGGAGGAGCAACTCCAGGAGGCACAATTGAGGATACATCAAAATCAGGAAATTTGGCAAGGAATTTGGATCGGAAGTTATTGAAGCCGAACAGAATCAGGTTATTAGCCATCCCTTCAACTTCTGTCCTCATTTCTGCCTCAGCCTCAAACTTGGCCTATTCAACTGCATCCTCAAGCTTCTGATTATAGAGATACCGCATGTCGTCCATCTCCTTCCGAAGTCTCTCTGCCTCCAAAACATGAAGATCCTTCTCGGACTCCATGACTACCAAAGAGTTCTGGGTCTCCTTCAGTCTCTCATCGGCTTCTTGAGCCGCAGATCTAGCAGTTTCGAGCTGAAACCTAACCTCATTTAGCTCCACCTAAAGCTTGTCAACTTCTTCTGAAGCTGGAAAGACCTTCGTCAGGGCAGAAAGGGTATGCAAGGTCTGCAGTATATAGAACAAGCAAGTTAGTATCAAGTATTTAGAAAAAGGGGAAAAGAGATGGGGAAACCAAAGAACTTACTTTAACTTGAAGAGAAGCCAGATTAGCGAGAAGCTTCTCTGACTTCTGTGGCCTAAGCTTCAGGGAGCCTTTTGCTCAGAAATCCTTGAAGACCTTTTTTGCTACCTAATTAACAGCATCAGCAGAGGCTTGAGGGGCCGTTGCCACCGACATCCCCTGGCCCCTTTTGCTCGCTGGGGTTGGGGGGACCATGGAAATAGGGGAGGGGGCCTCCCTCTCCCCTTCGGTGTGTTCAGGAGAGTTCGAGATTAACCTCCTCCTTTTCGTTTGAAAATGGGGTTCTACTAGGGAAGAAGCCTCCCCCACTGCTGGAGATGGCTCGACCTCCCACCTTGCCATTACACCCTTCGTCAGCTCTTCTATGCGGTTTTTAGCAGCCATCAAGTTTTCAAGATTGACGATGACGGAGTGGTCTCGGTTGCTAGTTTGTAAAAGCTGGTGGTATTGATTTTGGAGCACGAGAGTGAAGATAGACCTCTTCCACACACTCCTATCTACACAAAAAGCACAAGTTGATCAGCTCGGCAGTCAATACACGAAACAGAATCAAAGCAGTTACAGGAAAAATTGGGTCTCACCCTTTGGCCCAGTAGTTCGAGGGAATGTCGAGAAATGGTCTTGGAAGTCTTCACGCTCCCATCCTCCTTTAATGAAGAAATACCACTTCTTCCAAGTTTTGTTGGAAGAGGGCATAGAGGAAAGGGGTCTGAACCCACTGTCAAAAGACATGTAAAAGAAGCCTTCTGCCTTCATATATTTTAGATCCATATTGTTATGGATCAATTCAAGGGACACGTCAACATCGTTCTGATGCCCTAGCACTATAAAACCTAACAAATGTCTCCAACTATTGAGGTTGAGGTCTGAAAGGCAAAGGTTAAACCAACAAAAGAATTGTTTTACAAGGTCAAGAAGAGGGAGTGTCAGTCCCATTTCAAACCAAGCCAAATAAACACAAATTTCTCCCACTTTAACATCGCGTGGGAGATCTAGAGCGTCCGGAACCCTAAAAGTGACATTCGAAGGGAGGTTATACTTCTCCCACAACTCCTCTAACATACTCTCAGTAATAGTACTCTCACATTCCTCTCTACGAGTGGGTCGACCAGAGGACTCTCCAGCCCTATTTAGAGGTTCCACAAACGCATTAACTATCCTAACCTCCGGACTAGAGGAGAACCCTACCGACCTATTTTCAGCATCACCAGAAGGAGGAATATTTACAGGTTGAAGTTGAGTAATTGTCCTAGAAGAACTTCCTGAACCAGAGGGTGACCCAGAACCAGGCATGGCTGATATAAAAAAAAAAAAAATGAGGCAAAGAAGGGAGAATAGTAAGAGGGACTAAAAATCGAACCTGAAATCAAGTAAGGGAATGGAAGCTTCAAGCAACAGACACTCTTCAAACTTCAGAGATGCACCAATCGTTCTGGTTTAGCAATGGCAGAATTTCTGATACAGTAAAAGTGAGTGAAGAAGAAAGGTGCAATAAGTCATTTCCCCCTCTTTATATACGTATTCAAAATATGGACCTCCCAAGCCGAATCGGTATGACGGTTGAGGGTAATAATGACTTCGAAAACCCAAACACCAGCTACGCAATAAATGACCCATCAAACCATCGTCTTGGAAAATGAATAGACAAAAAGCATGACTTTTCATGAAGCTCATAGCCCTAGTTACGCGTTAAACCCTAACTAAGGCTCAGGGAGGGAGTAGCTGATATACCACAAGCCGACAGACCAATCCTCTTAAGACACGTGTGCTTATAGATCTGATTATGCTCGATCATCCATAGCAGGGTAAGCCTACAGAGCATACTTATACACTTAACCTCTAGAACTCGTGCTTAGACTGAAACTCCTCTGGAGCGCCCTTTATGGTTCAAACCTTGTTACCGCCTAAAACCCCTACCGAGCAAGAGATAAGGAAACAATCTCCAACAAGGAAACTGCCACTCACAGATATCTCTTAAGAGCAGTGTTCAACGTGGTAACTACCATTCTCTGATGATCAAATCCTTGCTTTCACAGCTCCAAATTCTAATCAACTTGGGAATCATAAAGCCTATAAATAAAACCCTAAGGTACGCTGTTATTTTGAGGCTCATTCTTTGGCTTACATTACAGTCTTTCAATTCAGTTTTATTGACTTAAGCATCGGAGCGGCTACCGCCGGAGCCAATCCGGTAGCCCTCTGATCATCTTCTTGAGTGTTCTTTAGGTCGTAGAGTTCAAAGTCCACATCGGCCAAAAAGTGCAGCATCAGTAGTCTATCTCTCAAAATGTTTGCCAAACCTAATCTTTATTATTATTTTTCTCTTAAAATTTTGGCCCATTTCAAAAAACATTTCTTAAAAAATTTTCTAATCTCACACTAATTGTCTTCCTAATTCCGCCCTTGCTAACACCCAATTAAACCAAAAGGAGTTGTTCTATTGGTAATATATTAGTTGGTTTAATTGATACCATTCAATACTAAGTATGTGTTTTTTTCAAGCATTCCGTGAGAAGCTTGTTCATGGAGTTTTTTCTCTAAACATTATTCCAGATGTTATTCCAAACAGAGTCTAAGATTGAGTATTTTGTGTTCAATTTATATTAATGTTCTTGGTATATATTTAAAAAAAAAAAAACAGTATATATTATGTTGACAATGTAGTATCTCATGTATTGGTAAATAAACAAATGTACTAATTAATTTGGATTATTTCAAGTGGGTTTTGATAAAAATTGTGAAATTTAAGAATAAAGAAAATCCATCCAAAGAAAAAATGTAAAAAAATGTCATTGTTTCCTATCTAAAATATTTCAACTTTTAAGTTAATTTTACATATGTGAATCTTAGTAATACCAATTTTTTGCCCTTTTTTTAGGGTTAATTACACCTAACTCTTCTTAGGTTTCTGACAATTACAGAAACTTTTCCTATACTTTCTGAAATAACACTATTTCTCCTGTCAGAATTCACGAAATAACGGCATTAATGGCAAAGCTTAACAGTTCGTTTGGATAAATAGAAGAGAAAGGAAAGAAAACGATAGTATTAGTTATGAGGGAAAGGAAATGAGAGGAGAGGAGAGGAGAGAGTAATCCCTCCTTTATGTTTGGATAACTAATGAAAGGAAAGGAAAGGAAAGACTAATATAATCATTTCATCTTATTTGGGAATGATAAAGGAGAGAAAAGAAAGGAAATAATTTTATATTATTTTATTATTATACCCTTTAGATGTCTTAGGATAAAGGTGTCATTTTTATTTTGATTTTTATAATTTTAAGGGTAATATTGGCATTATCAAAAATTCATTAAATCTTTCTTTCCTTTCTCTCCGTTTTCGCCTATTTTTGGAAGGATAACAAAATTGCTGAAATAAGGGTTAAGCTCTTCCTCTATTTCCCTCCCTTTCTTTCCTAATTTTTAAAACAAACATGATATAAGCTCTCCTTCCTTCTCCTTCCCTTCCCTTTCTTTCCAACTCCTTCCATCCAAACATAGTGTAAGTTACCAAAATACCCATGATAGAAAAAAATAATATTATATTCAAAATATCTCTTGAGGTAAAAAGACATAAATGCCCTCGTTTCATTTATTTCTAACTCTGTAATTACTCCCTCTCTCTCACAACCCATCTTATACTGTAATGGAGCATTGAAGTGTGACTTTTGATGTATTGTTGTTGGGGAAGACGAAGTGGGTTTGGAAGTTATACCTAGTTACTGTTATGATTTAATGGAATATATATGTGTATATATATATATATATAACATTTATGTACATATTTTCACGTTATTAACTTTGTTTCTTGACCTCATTTCATGTCTATTATTCTTGAATTGGGCTTTGATTAGATTTTTTTGTTCTATTTTGAATGCAAATCGAGTTTCTAAAGAAAAAAATTGCCCAAGCCACCCATCTGCTTGTGTATATATACACTTACTATTATGGCCACCGGCAACACCATAGCTACCGGCAGCACTATCGTCTTCAACCGTAACTCACCACCATCGTCAACTCCTAATAGAAACTGTTTCAAAGTATATAGGTATATATATATATATATATATATAGAGAGAGAGAGAGAGAAAGAGCCTATGTAATTGAGTGTGTATATATATATATATATATAGATATATATAGATTTATGGGTATGGAAACAGAAAAAAAAAATTGATATAAGATAAATTACCTTGTAGAGAGAGAATAGTGAGAGAAAAATGGAGTTCCTAGCTCCGTCAATGGCTGCCAAGGTTTCTGTATAATCAAATCATTTATTGACTCTTATATATACTTTGGAGTCCTTTTTTACAGCTTCAGCTTTCCCCCTTTTCCTTCACACTTGCCCCATTTTCTCCCACTTGCCAGTTTGTCCCTTCTCCCCCACTTGCCAGTTTGCCCCTTCTCCCCTTTTCTCTCACTCACGTGAGCAGTAGTTGTTGAGCAGAGATAAGTGTAACAGTAATTAAATGAATTACTGCATTCTTATAATTTCTTAATTTATTAGTTACTTTGAATACTAAAGTATGACACTTAGTCTTATAATTTCTTAATTAATTAGTCTTGACACCAATAATGTGATTGACTAATTTTCTCAAATGACTAGTTCAAGTTATGAACAAAGTTCATGATTTTTTTCACCTTCAAAATTCTCATCTAAAATATCTTGTAAAAATACCACGTAATTTTAGCAACCTTTGTGTATAAGATGGCTTAAAAATGCCGTAATAATGAGTCTATATATACACAAGTCACCCATTTGTTTGTGTATAAAAAATTGCCCAAGCCACCCATCTGTTTGTGTACATATACAAGGGCAATTTGTACATATAAAATTACTTTTTGGCTTACATCATTATTTAACGTCTGTGTCAGAAACGAAAATTGAAGGGAAGAGAGAATCTGTTACAGGTCATTAAATCAAAAGAGGGGTAGTATTATTTTAAAAAGTATAAAAAAAAATTTCTATAATTGTCATAATCTTAAAAAAAATAAGTGTAATTAATTTTTTGTATTAGAAAATATGGAGTCAATCAAGCCATGAAAGATATAAAAAAACAAAATTGTGAAGTAGATATCTCAACGAAAATCATGGCCTCAAAATTAGGAGTTAGGACAATGAAAAGGACATTGACCAAACAAAGTATGCCGTCACATATCAACCAAAAAAAAAAAACACCCTTCTATTCTATCACATGGCATTTATGTAAAATCAATTCAAGTCCAACATCAAATGGTGTCTAAAATCTTTCACCTTGCTTCCAATAGTTCACCCATCTTTTTTATTTTTAAATTTTAAGACAAAATGTTTTTCCTTCTCGAATGAAACATGGAAGATTCATTTGTCCAAACTCAAACCTAAACAAAGACTAGCATAAAATTCCAACGCGTAGCGTAATTTAATGCTTCAATATTTTGATATTTGATATGAATTATGTTGATATATAAACGCAATGCAAACATAAATGTCAAATACTAATAAAAGTATGCATACAATTTAGGCGGACTAAACGGACCCCCAATGGTGGTTTTGGGGGTAGCTAGTTGGGGCCACCGTCTTTTCAAAATTTTGAAAAACAAATTTACTAAAATTTTAGTATAGCTTAAAAATTATCCCCCTCAAAAATATTAATACTTCTATATTATTCTTGTTATATATATTTTTTGTTCCCCCAACACATAATCGCTGAGTCCATCATTGTTGAGCCCTATCTTAGTTTTTTAGGACTTAGGTTTTATTTTTTACCCTTGGAGATGGACTTGGATAAAAGAAATTATATTGGATCTAAATTAAAATTGAGTTTGGATTGAGACTTTGAAAACTTGAGGTTAATCCGAACCCAAATTTAATATTTTATATATTATATTTTTTATACTTTAGTTATACATTTTTTGATTAGTAGAAATTCTCTCCAAGCATTATTATTTTTTTTTATAATTTTTAAACCTTGTTGAAATTTAATATATATTTATTAAAATTAAATTATATTGAAAGAATTATATTAACGATTTTTGGTTTTATTTTAAAAGGAGAAACTAAGACAAGTTATTAGAAGTTTTAATGAACAATCAAAATAGGAAAAATACAACTTATTGATGAAATTGTAAAAAAAAATCTTAAAATTAGAATTTATAATCTAAATTATTGATAATTCGTCGAGTTCGGGTTGAATATGATAATGAAGAATTTTAATTTGAATCGAATTCGGGTTGGGTTGTTGGGTTCAAAGTTAAATTTCGAGCTCAGATTAGAACTTGAATTAGTAGTATGCATGAGTCAGTCCGAACCCAACACGTCTGAATTGCACTCCTAAATAGAAGAAACAAAAAAATGCAAAAGTAGTTGATGATTGGTCCCACATTTTATGTCTCCATTTTAAGAGAGTCCTATTTTTAGTTAAGTCACAAGACATGAAAAATTATTCATGAATTTGTAATAATTTACGTCATATGTTTAATTAATTTATAATTTGAATTGTAATTTCAAATTAAATAGCACTATTTATTTTTTTAACTTGTAATTTCAAATTAAAGAGCACTATTTTAATTTTAAAAAAGGTTCATATTTTACCTCAATTTAATATATGTGTCAATTTTTCTCAAACGAAAACATTGATTGTTCAGTCCTTTTTAGTAAATTCACTAACGATTTGTCGGTTGATGTTTGGGCCGCTTCGTGTTGGGACAACCCTGTGGATGCAGAGCATGCCCCACAATACGGTCTCAGACCATATTTTTTGTCTGGAATTGTTTCTGTACGGCTGTGCAAGGGTCCCACTGGCCATCGTTCTGCCGGGCCCACTCACCGCAATGATACCCGGACTGAAAGGTAAATTAACAAATCTTGATGGACACTTTAGTCTCACAGAAGTCAGCACACCACGTGGCGAGTGTCCACAAGTCCAAGTAGACAAAGTAAATTAAGTTCGAGTCCGGACACAAAGTCACGTGACTTTGTCCTAACGATGTTCTGAGCAACGAGCATGCACTGCCTAACTGGCAATCAGGCAGCTGATTCTCGACGTGTGGGTTCCACTGTTTGAATCAATCTGTTCGATTAACGCCGCGTGGCAAATCTGGCGGGTCAATCTTTACCGGCTCTATCTGAACGCAGTATGTGGTCCCCACGCAACGTCGGCTCTAACATGCTCGCACCCTGCGTAAGAAGTTCCCTCCCGCTCATCGCGCCGGGGTAATGCCACGTCATCAATAGTTCACAAGCTTATTTACCATAATACCCGTGCCAAAATCAATAGCTAAGCTTGCCGTACAAGGGTAATTTTGTCATGAAAAGTTTAAAGAAGGTTACGCTGTCTTTTCCTCCATCAACCACATATCTACGTGACAACAAACACGAGACGGGAAGAGAAATCTTATTCCCACTCTCACTCGCTAGCGCGTGGTAGAAACACCAACTCTTATTGGAGTGTGTGATTCAGCTGCATGAGTGATGCACGTGGGATTAGAGAGAGAGAGACAGTGAAGGACCAACGACATGGAGTGCTTTTAAATATCAAAATTGAAACAAAATTAAGTATGATTTAGCAAGAAAAATAAGGTAAATGAAGAGTGAAAACAAAGTCCATGTCTAGGGGGCATTCCAATTATTCAAAGCTACAGAGACTTGAATATGATATGCCCAATCAATCAATGGAGACAATTTGGGCAGATTAATCACTTTCAATATTTGGGTACATACATAAATGAACCATGCTCACCCAAACAGGGTGCAATGCCATGTGCTGTTGCCCTAAATCTCATACATACATACATACATACACACACACACATATATAAATATATATGACCACATTTTTGTAATTTGTTTGCCGACACATGAGAAGGTTCCATTTAGCAACAAGCATTTTCAATTTAAATGAAAATATTCATATATATATATATGTGTGTGTGTGTGTATTTATTTGTAAATAATCACAGAAAATTAAGTCTATCTCTAATCTATCTATTTCTACCACGTCATATTTGTAAAATTAAAATATGATAATGATGTTCGTCTATTTATACTTTTGGGGGTTATATTGTATATGCAAAAAGAATTTTTTTTAAAATAAAAACTGCTTCCTACACACAAAAAAAATAAAAAAAGAGTATGTTTTGAAACTAATCTACCAAAAATTAGTTCCTCCAAGCATGTAGATATATATATATATATATATATATATATGGTGTGGTTTGATAACACATTTAAAGTAATTTTTTTTTTTTTTGCTTTTATGTTTAAATAAGTAAAGAATTCAAAATAGCATTTGATTTATGCCGAAATAAAAAAAAAAAAAAGAGCATTTATACATCCCTTTATGTGTATCTATACATATTTCTATATTTATATATCTAATTAATCTATTTCCATATGATATTCACGTATATAAATATCTATATATGTAGGTATATACTTTTATTTTCTATCATTTTTATTTGTAAATAATGTCAAAATTTAAATTTAGGTTTGTATTTGATCTATTCCCTCTTAGCACCTTGCGTTGGCAGGACCATAATTGAGTGAAGTTTTCGTCTATTTGCACATTAATGGGTTTTAATTTATATTTTTGATTTATTGTACCATCAATTCCTAGTATCATATGTGCACTTATATAGAAAGAAAAAAACATTGTTTTTTAACATATAAATAGAATGGAAAAAGAGTTTGTTTTGAAACTAATTTACCAAAAAATTATTGAAGACAAATACAATTAATACTACAATATATATATATATATATAGATATAGGATATTAGAAGAAAAACATATTATTATCATCTTTTGAAGATATGTCATATAAGTTAACGAGTTGATACATTGCATACCTGTATTTGGTGCATCCTAATTAATGAGTTTATATAGTCAAGAATGATAACCCATAACAACTTTATTTCTTATCTTTCAAGGGAAGGAATGAGATGTCAATCACTTAGTTATATGTTTGGATTATAAAAATAAAAATAAAAATAAAAGATTATTTAACTTACTTATAAATCTACTTTGATAAGTAGTTGCTCATTTCATGTTCATTAAACACGGCAAAATAATATATATATATATATATATATATGAAAAAGGTTTTAGTTTTAGCTTTTTAAACATAAAAAAAAAAAAAAAAAAACACAACTAGGAGGAGCTAAGAGTAGGGGTGTCAATTTTTAATACGACTCGAACACGACACGAAGTTAACGGGTTTGGGTTTAGTATAAATGGATTTAGGTCATAAACGGGTTAACATGTATAACACGATTAATATACAGGTCGTATTTGGGTTTTACTAGTGTCAATCCGTTTAACACGACTAAACACATTTAATTATAAAATATATTATGAGTTAAGGTAATTCGTCTCACATCAAATATTTATCAAAGTTTTGAGATTTTTTATTTATAAAAGAGGTTTCTACTTTGATTCGGCTCATATCCAAAATTACTAAACTTGAAAATTATCTATACATATTAAAAGATAGGTAAATTTTTTTATTTAAAAAATAAAAAAATTAAAATAAACAGGTTAAGTGTGTCAACACGTGTAACCTGTTTAATAAATGGATTGGGTTTGAGTTTTGAAACTTGACACGATTAGTTAATAGTGTCGGGTTAGGGTTCACATATATTTTCGAATATGTATGCTTTGACACAACCTGAACACGACACGATAATACGAATTGACACTCCTAGCTAAGAGCAGCCCATGATTACTTAAATTCATAATCAAATTTAAATTTGAGTAAAAATCATAAAAAATAGTCCTTTAATGGTTTACTTAAATTCATATTAATTTTTTTTTTTTTTTTTAAACTTAAACTCATATCTGTAAAACACTGTTTCTTAATTCAAATCATTGGTCACAACCAATTTTAAAATTTTTGGGACAAGATGAAAATTATTTCAAGATATGATGGGAACTTTTTTGAAAGATTTTAGTAAAAATGTTAGAAAAATGAGTTATTTGAGCAAATTTTTTTGGTAATCTTTGAGCCAAAATTAAAGTGGGCTCCACACATTTTTTGAGATGGGTTCACATGAAAATGTGTTCTCCTACACGAGAAGATTAAGAAATATATATTCGGTAACTCAAAATTATTAAGACGTGAATGATAAATTGTCTTCAAACATTACCACTTAAAAATATTAACAAAGTGTGAAAAACTTGTGTTCCACATTAGATGGATAATAGAGTTTTTAAAGAGCATAGATGCAATCACCTTGCAAAAGGGTTTGGGCCCAAGGGATACCCAAGTTTTGTAGAAAATGGAGGACCTAATATATGTTTGGCTCACTACACGCGACCCACCCCGTCCCAAACTAGGTCGATTTTGAAAAATCCTAAAACACTATCGATTAGAATGAGATTGATTGAACAGTTGTGTCTGTTCATTGAAATTGAACAACTGCGTCTATTAGCTCAAATTGAATAGCTGCAACCATTCGCCATGATCAAAGACGACCCTTAGTCTCGTGACTATTCTGAACAATCACGAAATTTTCTATAAATACATCACGCATTTGTAGCATACTAGGAGTTCAAAATTTATAGTGTGCATAGTATTTTCAGTGAGAGAGTTCAGACACAAATTTGATTCGTCAAACACATATTTGTAATGTTTCTATTGTGCGTAGTTATATCATTGGTTCACTACACACGCACCTCGAATCGGGTCAGCTTCGGACTTGGTTCATACTGTGTATATCTTTTTAAACAAATTCTTTTCAATTTTTTCTTAAATTATTTGTTACTATTTAGGAAATTCTAAAACGATGTCGGTTTAGAATGTGACTGACTGAATACTTGCGTCTATTTGTTCAAATTGAACAGAAACAACCATTTGCCATGAACAAAGGCGACTTTTAGGATCAAATAATGCAACCATGGTCTTGTGACTGTACTGAACAACCACGAAATCTTCTATAAATACACCACACATTTATAGCATACTAGGAGTTCAAAATTTATAGTGTGCATAGTATTTTCAGTGAGAGAGTTCAGACACAAATTTGATTCGTCAAACACATATTTGTAATGTTTCTATTGTGCGTAGTTATATCATTGGTTCACTACACACGCACCTCGAATCGGGTCAGCTTCGGACTTGGTTCATACTGTGTATATCTTTTTAAACAAATTCTTTTCAATTTTTTCTTAAATTATTTGTTACTATTTAGAAAATTCTAAAACGATGTCGGTTTAGAATGTGACTGATTGAATACTTGCGTCTATTTGTTCAAATTGAACAGAAACAACCATTTGCCATGAACAAAGGCAACTTTTAGGATCAAATAATGCAACCCATGGTCTTGTGACTGTACTGAACAACCACGAAATCTTCTATAAATACACCACACATTTATAGCATACTAGGAGTTCAAAATTTATAGTGTGCATAGTATTTTAAATGAGAGAGTTCAAACACAAATTGGGTTCGCTATACGCACATTTTTGCAGTGCTTCTATAGTACGTGGTCAAATCATTGTATCATGGGAAGCAAGCGTCTAAGGGCTTGTGAGCACCACTACGAAAGGCATAAATTTCTTTAAGGACACAACGTCAAACGCTAGCCATAATCACTTTTGAATTTTGGTTGTACAACCTTAATGTAAGTCAGAAATTTACTATTTTCTATATTTTATCTGTCAATTTAATTTTGTATTGGCTCTAATTAAATACTACTTTTTGTTTTCAAAAATTGATTATGTTTTCATAAACAGTTTATAGTTTACTATAAGTAAATTTATTTTTCCTAAATAAAATTGAAATAGACTTTTCAACAAAAACTACATATAACCATTGGACCACTTAATATCAAATGAAGATTTTACTTAATTTTGAATAAAAACTAGAGATGGTCTAAAGGAGGGCATGGCCAGGCAAAAAAAATCGAAAAATCTATTTTTTTTTTTATTATTTTTGTTAGCAATCAAAAAATTGAGTTGATCTCCTAAGATTTTGTATTTTCATAAAAAAAAAAAAAATTAAATTCTAATATTTATAGATTCGTCGTCAAATTATAATTGTTGAATCCATAACTGAATATGAAGAAAGTAAAAGAAAAAAAATTGTACCAAAATATTTCCATTGTTGGTAGATGAACAAATTATTTCATCATGACAAGCATAGTGGACTGTGGACTCATTACTAATGCATCAAGCCTAACTCTTTTAGAAATAAAATAAGTTAGGTTTTACCCATTTAAATTACTTTTTGAATGAGAAGTCTTTTAGAAGCAATTGATTCAATGAGCGCAACCCCTGGTTTGTTAGAAAAAAAAAGAAAAGAAGAAGGATGCATGATGCGCAACCCCCCTATATGTGTCTATCTATCTATATATCTATATATATATATATATTAAATTTTAGAGAGAGAGAGAGAGAGAGAGAGAGAGAGAGAGGGAGTAGTATTTTGGAAGGGATAGATGTAAGGAAAGGGTATAAGTGAAGGCAGTTGAAAGATGGTTGAGAAGAGATAAGAGGCATGGGAATGAGGCCCCCATCATTGCTGTGAGACCCAATCTGAAGACAGCTTCTGTTGTGCAGTCACTTTTATCAACCTTTTTCTCCATTACTTTGAAAACAGAAATAAAGAAAAGAAAGCATTTTCCCACCCATTTATCAATTCCATAATTCCCATTTCAATGCTTTTCGGCGGGTAATTTACCTTCCCATATTTGAATCCCATGGTGGCGCACTAGGAATATATGATTAATGGTTCGGTTGGCGTTAGGTAGTCTCCAGGGTAATTTTGTAAAATTGGTTACCTTCTGGCCCATACGCACTACCTATTGGTTGGCAATTTCCCTTTCTTTTCCGCCGAAAAAATTTCTGTCACGGTGGTATTTTCCTTGCCATCTCAATAGTTATGCGAGATTTAGGTATCAGTGGTATCATCATATGCGACGGTTCCATTGAACCTTTTTTTTTTTTTTCATCTATTTCTTATGTGAGCAAATATGTTCGAAGGAGTTAAGGTTGATAACCGATGATCTCTTTGCCAATCATCAAGTCAAAGACTACCCTTTATTTTTATATCATTATTTTTTTTATTTTATCCTTTTTTTATTAATAAACTAAACACTCTTTTCTTTATTTTTTCAATTATAAATGAGGTGTAAAATTAATCCATCTTTTCAATTTGACTCGTGATTGGGATTAGACATTTATTTCAGATAAGTAAATTAAATTTAAATATCTTTTAAGACTCGTTAACATTATATAAAAGAATTAAGTTATTTGAACTCAAATTGTAATCAACGGGGACATAAATAATTCAAATTTTAACAAAATTTAAAAATTATTAATTATAACAAATAAAGTTTCAATAACTTACTCAAAATGACTCACTTCGACTCTTTTTACTTTACAACTCTTATAAACTAATATAAGTTTTTAAAAAAACATTCAATAATCTCTAAATCATTATTCAACAATTTAAATAACAATTATATGTGCATAACAAAATATATATTTATATATGTGTGTGTGTATATATATATATATATATATATATATTTATTTACCTATGTGATTTCCATCTAAATCATTAGAAACATTAATTCAGACACCGCGAAATAATTATTCCAAACAAGTAAGGAATATCACCTTTCTTTTCTTTTCTTTCTCCACTATCAAATAATGAGGGGTCTTTCTTAAAAATAATCATTTTTTATCATTTTTTTCTTTTTTATTTAGTTAATTACACTTTAGTATCCTGAAGTTTTGTTATGATGTCAAATAAGACCTTCAATTATCAATTATAACAATTCAGTCTCTCAATTTTTAATTTTATTTCAATCAAGACCAAGTGTAATTAGTCATCTCAGATTCTTAAGAGCAACCATTTACGTATTAAAATTATAAGACCTCATTTAAAATTCGTATGAAATGACAGCGTCTTATTTGAAACTCGTATACAATTATAATGTAATAGTTTGAAATCCATATAAAATTATAAAGTATTAAAATGTAATTAATTTGGGACGACTATTTATAATTAGTCTTAATTGAAATAAAGTTAAAAATTAAGAAACTGATTTATTATAATTGATAATTAAATATTTTATTTTAAATTGAGATAACATTTTAAAATATTAAAATGTAATTATTAAATTTTTTTTTATCACGGTCCTAAAAGTAACATTGTTCGGAAAAGTCAGAGGCAAAATGATCTAATGCTTTTCATAGTAAATATGTCACCTCCAATATGCGAAAGAGGGCCCTCTAATCAATTCAATCGTGTGGACCCAACAACATAAATCATGGCTCTATCATCCATCTAATTTCGACAATAAATTTTTTTACAACATTGCAGGACCCATAAACAGTAATGTGAGTGAAAGAAGAAACGTGGGGACCCACTCGTGGAGATCCAATGGCAATTAACTTGAGGTCCATTTTAGGGTTTCGTGCAAATAACACTTTTGTTTTGGAAACTTCGTAAATAGAAAAATATCCTTATTTATCGAGAAAAAACATGATTAATTATTTTTACGTTATCGACCGAATGGTATATAATACCTCTTTGTAAGAGTGGTTAAGGTTTTAAGTTTTTGAGATGTGAATTAAATTATGATTATTAATTCTTAATTGTCAATTAAGTATTAAGGATCTATTTAGGATAAATTAGAATTAATTTTGTAGAATATAGAGATTAATTGGTTTTAAATTTTTTATTATTTGGTAACTAATTACTTTTTAACAGTATATTAGTTTACGTTGATTTTAAAAAAATACTAAAATCTCAAAAAAATGGACCAGAAAAAAGTTTTTAATTTTTTTAAAAATCAGATAACTTAATGGAGGTAATTCTGACTTGATCTAATTTAAATTTTTTTTTAACAATTCCTAAGTTATTACATTAGATATTAATTTTATTATTTAAAAATCTAAAAATAATGAAATTCAAGAAAGTAAGGTGAAGGAATCACTTCTTCTTATTTTTTTTTTTTTTGTTGTAAGATTTACCTAAGAATGATGAATTTTTATATTGAAATGTTAGTAATGATCGAATAGGATCATTTCAAGGAATGCTCAAATAAGCCTTACAAACCTTTTATTTTATAATTAATATATATTTTTTCAAATCAAATCTGCTTCATGATAAATAATTATTAATTTTATTATTTAACAATTACTAAATTTATTAATAATATTTTTTTTTATTTTTTTAATATTAATTATTAGAATATAAATTACACATCTATACAATCAACTCTCTTATAATTAATACAAATGAGAGATTGAAAATTTATTAATTATTAAAATTTTTGATACTTTCATTAACTGATAAATGCTTCTTACATATAAATGGTTTTTAGTACAAAAATAAAATCTTATATGTAAATTTTCAATGACATTTTATTTTTTTATAAAAAATATATATAATAGTCAACTTATGTCATAAAAAAACTCTTAGTGTCTATTTCAAGTAAATAAGTTATATTTTCTAATGTAATAATTTTTTCTCATTTATATATATATATATAATTAATTACACAGACATTTTATAAATGGGATATATAAAAATATATGTATACTTATTTTTATCTTTCTAATAATTAATATTGTATAGAGATTTTATTAAAAAAAATATTAATTATTAAGGAATAGAATTAATAATTATTCAGTATCGAACCAATTTAATTCCTTAAAAATTTATTAATTATTAAAGATTATTAATTTATTGAAGATTAATTATAAAAAAGTCAACTGTATGTATATATATATATATATATTATATTAGTCATATTAATTTCTAGTAATAATAGAAGATATCAAGAGTTTTCTCCTAATTTAAATTAAACATAAAATACTTTTTGTATAAAACATCATTTTATATGCATGTCTAATTTTTATGTTGAAAACAATATATTTAAAAAGATATTGTTACTAGAAATTATAAATAAATCTAATAATTAATAGTTTTTATATCCTCTGAGATGATGTTTGCTATTGCAATGTTTTTGTTTTGTATTAGATATAAGTGAAGATCAACATAGAGCAAATAATGCTAATTTCTATTCCTTGACGTGACCCTGAAAAGCCCCATTTAACATGACAGTTTGACATCGAGCCAAATTAATGTTTCATTTATATTTGTTATCACAAATCAATGTAATGTGTAAATGCACTAATTAATAACTATATATATACTTTCTTTGTTATTTTCTATTTACAAATAAAAATATAGAAGGACAATCATAAAATATTAGTTCCAATAATCAAAGAGATGAAATTGCATAAAATAATACCTTTTTATTTGGGAAAAATACTAAAAAATTTCTATAATAAAATTCTTAATCCAAAAAATCTAGAATTAATTTCTTATATTCAAAAAATCCTAATAAGAAACTTTTATTACAAAAAAGTTTATTTGTTAACTTTCATCCTAATATCGTTAAAAAAATATTACTAATTAGAATAAAATAATTTAAATGTATCTTGAAGACTATTTTAGTCTAATTAATAATTGTTTTAACGATGTTAAGATAAAAATTTATGATTGAACTTTTTTGTAGTAAAAGTTTTTTTATAAATTTTTTAGATAAAAAAATTGGTTCTTAGTATTATTTTCAAATTTGTCATTTCTATTTGTTTTTAAATATTTGATTTTTTAAAAAAGTATTTTATTTTAGTGAACTCAAAGTTTTTAAAAAGAGTAATGCTATATATTTTCAATTTTTATTTCTATATATATTTTTAATATGATATGATTTGTAAATTACATTATAGTAAGATATAAATTGAAAATGTGTAATATCAAAAGAAGTTTCTTTTTTTAAATTTTAAAATTAACTTATTAATCCCTCTTCTTTTGCCCTTGCGAAAACTTAAAATTACGTTTGAGAAATATTATTATTATCTTTTATTATTATAATATTGTTCCTTCCACACATTACCATTACCATTACAATTACAATAATTATTGTTTTTTTACCCAACCTTATTATTATTATTATAATATGGTCCCTTCCACGACAATGATTTTTTGTACTGTTACTATGGCAACGCGTAAAACCAGCAAGGAAAGCAAAACAAATTGAAAGATTTCGTACGATGCCAAAGTGTAATTAACTTTTAACGCCAACCTCTAGTTGGCGGGTAGAGCAACGCGCGATTATCATTTGCTTGATGACGGAAACAATCAAATTTGATTTGGCAGTGTAACGCACGGGCCATAGATACAAAAACACACACTCCCCAAATAAACTTTCCACGTAAAAAAGTGCGAAACCTATGTCGCGTTACATGCCAGAAAACTCACGCGTCTAAAACAGCAAAACGCAGTAAGTCATCCGCTCACCATTTTCCTCTTTTAGCTCTGAAAATCCTCCAACATATTTACATATATATATATATATACGTGTATTAGATTTTGGAATTGTATATGTATAAAGGGAGATCGGTGGGACAAGGTGCGGGACCCGTGGGGTGTACTGCATAATCAGAGGAGAGAGAAAGGAAGAGTTTAGAGAGAGAGAGAAAAGTGGGGGGAGAAGGGAAGAGGGTGGTATTGAAGAAGACTTAAACATCACGACAGGGAAGGGGTGGTAAAAGACAGCTAGCAATGAAGGAGGAGGCTCACCTACCGTGGCTCCCAAACCGTATCTCTCTCTTCCCTTCCTTTTAAGACTTTCTTTCTCTCCTCTCTCTCCTTTCAAAATCCACCCACTCCCCCCCTTCTCTTTCTCTCTCTTTCTCCTTGGTGTTCTCAGTTTCCGGATATCATATAAATGGTATAATGGACGCGTAAGGTTTTGAGAGTAGCATCTTTTGGGTTTTGTTTTGTCCTTTTGTTTGCCTTGGACCGTCTCGAAGTTATCGCCAAGGATTTTCAGCTACCGCTTCGGTTTTTAGGAGTTTTGGGCGGGAATTAGGGTTTAGGCTCAGGTTTGCCCCTCTGCTGCTCTGCATTTCTGGATTTCCCTTCAAATTTCTGCCCGAATTTTTTCATTTTTATGTTTTATAGATTTAACGATTTTCCATCACCGACAAATTTTTCCTCGCCGGTTTCTGGAGTTTTGAGCATTTTCTTCGCGGAATGGAAAATATTTTACCTCTGGTTCGTTGCTCAGAAAGCAGAGGAGAAGAAAAAAATGTTAGAAGGAAAAGTTTGAGTCTTTTCTGTTTTATTAATGAAATTTGGAAAACTCTACTCAAATAAGCCTAATAGTTGGATAACGTAGAGATTTCTTCTGTTTTAAAGAGTTTAACGTTAAAAAGTGGTGAATTTTCTTATTTTTTAGCCAAATATAGTTGAATCACTTTCAGTAGAGTGGGATTTTCTCCGTTTTCCCTTTCCCCTACATTTTCTAAGTAGCCAAACATGACCTCGAGAATTATATATTCTCTTCCCCTCGGTACTAGTCTGTTTAATTACAATTTTTTTTAATATTGTTTCTTGCAGGTACTAGAGTAAAGTGAAAACTTGAGTTCTAAGTATTTTGCTGTCTCTGAAGCTCTCTGCATTCCAGTCCTCTTTTGTATTTGCAAAAAGCTTCAAAGGTTTGCTCCATAATCTTTCATTTCTTATCCTCTGGTTTCTCAGCAACCAAATTGTGGATATAAATTAAAAATTCCAGAAAATAAAAACACTGTAATTTTTCAGGACGATTATGCTTTACAGTTTCAGCAATTATCTCTTTAAGAAAATTCTATCATTTTTATTTTTATTTTTTTACTTAAAAAGGAGATTCTCAGCCATCTCAGTATGAGATAATAAAATTCCAAATATTAGAAAATTTTAACTTTTGCTAAAATGCGCCACATTGCCTATGTGCTGGCGAAGATCAATGACACCCTGTCTTTAGCACAAAGACAAGGTGGCCCGCCCACAGCATGCTACAGAGCACACTCTAAGAGTTTCTCATCTCACTTTCCTTTGTATTTTCTTGGTGTTTTTCTCAGGAAACTTAGAGAAAATGATGGGGCCTAATTTCATAGACGAGATAGACTGTGGCAGCTTCTTTGATCAAATCGATGACTTAATTGAATTTCCTGCTGAGAATGAAGCTGGCTTCGGTTCTGCCAACTGCAAGGATTTTCCGAGCATTTGGTCAAACCCTCCCGAAGTCTTGCAGGCTTCGGACCCGAACCCAATTTTCTCGGGCAACAACAGCAATAGCGGTTCGGACCTCTTAGCCGAACTTTCCGTTCCGGTGAGTTATTCTTTTACGTGTCAAACATTCCTCCAATTTCATTAAATTCTGTTGGTTATTATACTCCATTTTTTTCTTTGTTTCGTCTTCTCTGTTTCCAATTTTAAGCTTCGAACACATTGTATGTCACTGTCATGGAAAGGGTAGCCGTTGGATTGCTATATAATGACGTCATATAAATCTATATCGTTTGTATTTTTGCAACAATGTATTGATCTTGACATAGTATATTAGTATGTTAATAGAAGGCCCGCCATATTCATATTTTTATTGGTTTTACAGCCAAAAAAAAAAAAAGACAGATAAATTTTGAATATATTTGTTCATAATTAAAAATCCTCTAGAAAAAGGGCGTGTTTTGGAAGATCACTTATTACTTAACAAGTGTATTAATCTTGACATGGCTTGTATTTTTTCAAAAATCAAATTATGTATAGTAAGGGTGTTTTCCGCACTGAAACGTAAATGTTGTCGCATCAGAAATGTTGGGTTATTGGTCAACATGATTACTTGAAAGTGATTTGGAGTGATCTGGAAGTCATCTATTTACCGCAAAACAATTATTGGAGTACCCTATTTGGTGTGGTGGTTTCCACCCTGGATCGACCTCTCAGCTATCCTAGTGTGTGGGTTGAGCTAAAGATGCATCCATTCAGTACAAATAGTATAGCTTTTTGGCAATTAACATCTTTCAGTTTAGCCCTGAAATTACGAACCTGCTTTCTAGTACATTTTATAGTTTTCAAAATGGGAGCTCCACAAATTTGTGAAGGTGCTAAAATGATGTCATTGATTTATAACTAAAAGAAGTCTTAAGGCTTGTGCAGTTTATCAACTGTTAGTTCCGAAACTCGAAATCTGAAGAAGATATATACAGGCACTACAATGAATGAATTTCTCATTCCATCCTGCAATTTATCCACTAATTGAACTGTCTGGAAGAAGAAAAATGCAGTGACTATGGTCAATGTACTAGTAATTATGTCACACACAAATATTTGCAAAAGTGTCACTATATATATATAGATTTACCAATTCTGTGATTTTTTTTTTAATCATACTCACTTGAGAAGATCAAACCCCAAAGTCAGATTGTGCTTCACTTGTCTAGTGTTGAATTGTTTTTTAGGTGAATGTGGAACGAGTTCTCCTTCTCTGATTTTTTATTTTGTTTGCCTTTCCTATTTTCTTTCAGTATGAAGACATCGTACAGCTTGAATGGCTTTCAAACTTCGTTGAGGATTCCTTCTCTGGTGGAGGCATGACCATTGACAGAGAAAACTCTTTTGTCCACAAGGAGTCGTCTCACAACCAGTTCCAAACCTCCAGCCCTGTTTCTGTCCTTGAGAGCAGCAGCAGCAGCAGTAGCTCCTGCTCAGCCGGGAAGACTGTACCGCTCAGCCCAACTCGCCGTGGTCCTCAACGTGCTCGGAGCAAGCGTCCTCGCCCTGCAACTTTTAATCCCCGTTCAGCTATTCAACTCATTTCCCCTTCCTCCTCTATTACCGAGTCCCCCCAGCCATTCCTTGCTCCAGTAGTTTCATCAGAATCTGAGAATTTTGCGGAATCTCATCCCATGAAGAAGATATCAAAGTCATTTTCAGTAGAACATAAGAAGAAAAAGAAGATGAAATTGTCAATTCCATTGGGTCCCATGGAGATGAATCAAAATCTGCCCTCACAGGCTGTTAGGAAATGCATGCATTGTGAGATAACTAAGACACCACAATGGAGGGCCGGCCCAATGGGGCCAAAAACTCTCTGCAATGCATGCGGTGTCCGCTTTAAGTCAGGCCGACTCTTCCCTGAATACCGGCCTGCTGCAAGTCCAACATTTGTTCCCGCCTTGCACTCCAATTCCCACAAAAAGGTCCTTGAAATGAGAAACAAGTTTGGTGAAAAAACTTTCGTGGCAGTCAATTCAACAACTACCCATCCAGAATTTGTTCCAAGTAGCAACGCTTCACTGGATTATATGTGAAGGAGGAATGCAGAGAACAGGCTTCTGAGTTGGAACCTTCTTTTCGCTGCGTTCATCTCTTCTTTTACTCATGTATTACTCTTACTGTTTTCTCATTTCTTTGTTCATTTGTTCTTTGTACAGAGGTGCTGTGGGTGGGGGGATAGGAGCAAAAGTGACCAATATTTTAGCTAGTAGAGAAAATCAATGAAGTGAGAGTACTGAAAAAGGGGTAGAGATAAATGAATGGTTTAGGGTTAGGGTTCAGGTTTAGTGTTGGTTAGGTCCTTAAGGTTAATAGGTGGTTGAGTCAGTGTTATCTCTTTTTTTTTTTTTCCTTTTCCTTTTGTTTTTTCCCCCCTTTCCTCTTAAGGGAATTCTTTTTGCAGTTCATTTGTTAGTAGGAAATTCTAAGATGAGTAATGGGATTGAATTCATGTTAAGCTTCTTTTATTTGCCTTTTTTCATATATTTCTTCTCTTGAATTCCTCAACATTTTCAAAGTTTTTCCCAGCATGCAGCCTTTATGTTGAGCGAGTATAGTATGGAGTATGGACATTCAACAGTCATAAAAATGCACTCAGAAGCATTTACTGATTGACTGGAATATGCACATGGACTAAGGTACTCTGGGATGAGAATGTATTCAAGTGTATTTCCTTTTCTAGACCAAAGGATGAATGCATTAGTAATCCTTTTGGATTTAGACAGTACATTTGTGTCATTTTATTGGTCATATTTGGAGAGGAAGTAAGCAAGGAGGATAACAACACCTATGAATTAAGAATTAATCTGGGAATGTCAGCTGTATAGATTGTTAGATTGATAAACTATAAAATGTAATATTTGAACTGTAAACCCCTCGAATCAAGCAGTGAATTAGCTCGCCTTGCTAAAATTTAATATTTGTTTCAGTTTAATGAGGTCAACCTATTGTTTTAAAGTGAGAAATTAACATTAAATTCAAAACTCGCTGTGTGCGTGAATTAAGTTAGAATCAGTTTATACACTGAGACTCACATATTTTAAGTTGAAATTAACTTATTTAACAGACACTCAAATGTTTTTCTCATCAGCTGCTTATCTTTATCAACAACTCAATCTCAACAGTTAGGAATAACAACAGGGATAGGTTCGGGGCCGGGTGACCCTTTTCTAACTCCGACCCTGTTTATATTTCATGTCCCGTCCCATTGGAGGTTTATCCCGACTCCATCCCGCCCCGTCTCAAACCCCGATATGTGTTTTTTTAAGTAAGTTAAAACTTTTACTTTGATAGGTAAAATAAATTTTTATTGCCAAAATAATTAATACAAGAAAAAATAATATGAGTGTGATATAAAAAACTTTAAAACTAATTTTATATAGTGTTGTTTATTGGTAAATATAGTGTACATAAGAATAAATAAAAATAATAATATATAAACGGGACAGGATGACTATTCCCCGAACTCCAACAAGATTTTAAAGGCCACATCTTGACCTCGTTCCGACTCTGTTTATGAGCACTTCATACCCTCTCATTAGGGGCGGTGTTGGGCAAATTGTCATTCATATCAACAGTAATTGCAACAATTGCTTATTTTCGACTAACACTTTTAGACAATTCAATTAAATAGACGCTTAATATTGGTCCTATTTACGTGAAGTGCTGAGAATGATAACTAGAGACAAAATTAACATCTAGCATTATTTTTTACACAAAGTGGCTACACAAATTCGAACACTAGTTGTCAATTTTTATTTTATATTTTGAAAATTCAGGTAGTTTGGCATTTTGTAATTTATATTTAATGATTTTTTTTTGGTGTTTGAAATTTTAATATAATCCAAAATTCAAATAGACTTATAAATTTGGGTAATTATAAAAATATTAAAATGCTATTTGCTGAAATTTTATGGCCTAAACACGGGGACATAATCTAATATGTATTTTACACGATTTTACAGTGCAAATAAAAAAAGTTCTTTATCAAACACTGAAATGAGGGTTAAGAATTTTTATTTTGATTTTTTTTTTCTTAAATGAAGTGGCATCCCAACTTTTGTTAGATAAATCTACTTATTGTTCATAAGATAGTCCGTAAATCCTATAAATTGTAAATGTGATGAATTGAACTCGAGACTTTTGGGTAAGGGTAGAGATTTGAATGGGTTTTTTTTTTTTTTCCTTCTAAACTTTTTTTTTTTGGTCCCACAGACAAGCCGAATATCATTTTCAAAGCACAGGCATTTATAGGCCCAAAGTTCCAATGACTTTGAAAATGCCCAATATCTCTGTTTCTGGTGGTTCAAAGTTCGAATGACTTTGAAAATGCCCAAAGTATTAATATATTAATTGGGCTTGACTGCTTGAGAAAGCCCTAAAATCACAACAACAAAAAAACACCTGTTGAGCTACTATTTCAAACTTTATTAACTAATAACCAAAGGCCCAACCCATCTCACAAAGCCCACACTGCCTTCTCACCATACAACTAGGAAAATCAGAACAAAATTCTTGAAATTACGTGGATTTTTAAGAAATAAATTTGTGGATTATCATATTTCATCTCCTCAAGAAATCTCCAATATGGTTTTAAGCTCTAAAATTAAATAATTTGTTCTGTGAAATCTCCAATATGAGTGAAAAATGCTCTCTCTCTCTCTCTCTCTCTCTCTCTCTCTCTCTCAAACTTTGATTTATCAAATTTTTATTTTGCAAAAGAGTGATAAAGTATCCATTACAATTTCTAGTGGAAGGAGGAATATAGGATATTGTTGTAGTATTTTTTTTTTTTTGCCAATAGAAGAATATTGTACCATCATTATTTTACAAGTTCACAAGAGTCTTTAAATTTTAGACACCGAAAAATCTAACAAACTACAACAATTACAAAAATAAAGCCTAATTCAAAGTTGAAAAAAATAAATAAATTATACATTCCTCTAGGAGAAGAGTAAAAGTAAAACTCGTGACCTCCTCCTTAAGAGAAGTTATGAGTTAACAACCAGACTAGTCCTAATCAGCCCATTGTTTTTAAAGACGGTTACTTTGTACCAAAAAAAAAAAAAATGAAATTACAATCATAAAAACGAAAAGAGTAATGCTATTGAAATTATATGATTCTCTATCACATTAGATAAGTGATGAAAGGTTTTCGCATTATTTGAAAAACATTATTTAAGTTTGCGACTTAAACAATATAAAATTACTTCTATGTAATTTCATGATTGGTCGAGATCAATAACCGGATTATACAATAATTTTTCTATTAGAAGGCCTCCGTCAGTGAGCAAACACTATCTCCACATGCTCATCGCCATAACATGGCCTCGTTCATCTCGTTATAAGTTGTTTTAAAGGCCGACAATTGCTCTCTACTCTAAAGGGTAGCTCGAGTGGTAGTGGGTTAAAAGATAAGAAGTAGAGGGTCATTGACTTTACATTTATCCAATTTGTGTGGAGAGCAAGTTTTGTCTGTATACCAAATGTTTTACTTTGGCACGAGTATACTACTACACGATTGGAGAGATATAACCTAAAGTTTCCCTATCACCAAAAAAAAAAAGGGACAATTGCTCTCAATTATTTAAGCTTAATTTCATAAATTAACGTTTTAGAACATATTATTTCGAGGACTTGGTCTTTTAAATTTTAACCACAACTTTTTAAAATAATTTTAAAAAACAATGAAACTAAATAGATTTTAACATTAATTTTTATAATGTTACATTGTGTAAAAATATGTGACACATTTTTATTAGGACTTTTTTTTTTTTTTTTTACATGATAAGAGTTTCTAGGGTCCTATCGATGGGAGGCCGAGTCCAAATGACACATAATTATTCTATTAACCCAACTCACTCTGACCATATAATAAAATGGGACTTTATTTTTCCATTGACAAGGTGCGAACCCTTGACCTTCCTATAGAAAGCCAAAGAGATGCCACTTACTAGATTAACATTACATTTTCTTTTACTTACCAAAAAAAGAGAAAAAGAAAAAATTTTGAAAAGAAAAATACATTATTTTGAACCAGTGACTTTATGGGAATAATCGTAGAGTGAGTATTAGAGTTTAAATTGGGTATGATGGAAGGGAAAAGTAAAGAGAAACATTGTTCTCAACTTCTTTGAATACAAACTAAAAGTAGTCTTTCCATTTGGGATGTAAATTTCTTACGAAGGATGGGCCCGACTCAAGCCTGGATATGCATGGGCCTGGGCCTAAGCCTAGGGGGTGGCAACTCAAGCCTTGTCGCTTGATGTAGGGCTAAACTGGCCTGGCCTGACAAATCTGACTTGCAACAACATTTAACCAGGCCCGGCAGCCCATCACTTTTCTCCATAATTTTCATAAGTAGTGGAAGATTGACAATGTTGAAACTTGAACCCTTGACATGAGAGAAAAATTAAACCTCTTTACTAATCAGCATAAAAAAAAAATCATGTGTTTGAAATTTATAATGAATATATAATATCCACTGTTAGGCTAGAATCAGGTATGCCAAGCCCGACCCTTGACTTTTAGGGCCTAGGTTCTTGGGTTTGGCCCACCCGAAGAAATTTGGGCCTAGGCTGGCCTGTTTTACATGCCTAACTTTCCATGTAAGAAGCATATTTTGAGAGAGCATTTTTTAATTGAACTTGAAATAGAAAAGGCAATTTGTTTCTTATTACGTGACTTTTTATTATTATATATAACAATAGAAATAGAAATAGAAATAGAAATAGAAAAGGAGAATCGAACTCACACTAATTGCATGAAGAATAAGTACTCGCACCATTTAAATAGAATCTTGGTCAGTCCTCCGAGCAAAATTGACTTTTGTATATCGACAAACCGGACAAATGCAAGAATTTAATTTAGAGGGGGCAAAATTTGTTCTTCATATTCTATCATAAATATAAAATTTTAATATTAGTTAACAATATCTTTTATAAGCAAATAAATTTATTAGTATAAAGGTGCTTATAAATTAGACAAAAAGTTTAATCAAAGAAAAACACTCTAAAAAAATTTAGACTATATTAAAAAAAATTTCAAAAGATCAATAAAAGTCCGGTTAAAAGAGCTAAATTGAAACTAAAATAAGTGTAAAAAAAAACTTAAATTTAGAAAGGGGGTAAAAAGAGTTTTTTGAGAGATATATTTGAAAATTCTTTGAAATGTATAAGAAGATTTTGTAATAAAAAAAATTGAGAGGGGCCCCTCCTAGGCATGTGCTTGCTCCGTCCACGTGGATTATTTGTTTTTCTCACAAGTCTAATTTTTTAAGAGTTTTTTTTATTGAACTTTTTGTTTAATTTGTAAATTCTTTTATATCAATAAATTTATTTAGTTATCAAAAATATTATTATTCAATATTAAATTTTTATATTTATTTAATTTTTAAATTTATAATTAAATATTTAATAAAATAATTACTCTCAAAAATGAATTCCTGATCCCCTCTTCACGCGTGCAAAAGCACTTTAAACTATTTTTAAGAGTTCAATTTGGCTGGGAATAATTACTTCTCCTCATATCAGAAATTAAGATAATAAAAAAAAGAGTTAATTCTTCTAACTAATGTAGATATAGAGACTCACCCCATGTTAGAATGTTCAAGGGCCATAACAATCACTTTGACCAAGAGACATACATAGTTTCGAGGGTGAGATGATGTGTCATGTATGTATCAATGTTTTAAAACTTGGATCGGACTGGTCGGTTCAACCCGTTGAACTGTTGACCGGTCTACAAAACGGTCCGTTTTAATCCATAAACCAGTTTTAAGTTCAAAACCGTTCTAAAAATAGAAAACTGGTAAAACCGGACGGTTCAACTGGTTCTTGGTTGCATTTTTTTATTTTTTGGTATATTCAAAATCTCAAATTTCATGCAATTTTTTGACTAAGTTGAGTTGGTATTTGACTGAATTTATTTTGGATTGTATTTAAAATTTGAAACTCCAATATTATATATTTGTATCATATGGTATTTTTTGTTATTTTATGCATGATTATTAGTGTTTATATCTTCTTCTTTTTTCATGTAGTTGAAGACTAATTATTAAATTATACTTAGATTGGATGTTAAAATGATTTTTGTTATGGTTCTTGCGATTATGGAAGAATGACAATAGTTTTAACTTTTAATATTGTAATAAAATATGTCTACTATACTTTTTTCAATTTTTTCTTAAAGTTTTATATATTAAGAAAATTCGTATTTTGTAAATTTTTTTTTTATAATTTTTAGTAATTTTTTTAATTTAAAATATCAATAATATGTATTATTAAATTTATTAATTACATAATTATGACATCACGGTTTGATTCCGGTTGACCCGACGGTTGAACCAATAACCCGTAACCTGGATATTTTTTCGGTTCGATGAACGGTCTGGGTCTGAAAACATTGATATATATTACGTATTTTTGACATACTATCTCACTAAGTACTCAGAATACATGATCTTAAGAGTGAGATGATGTGTCATGCATAAATTATATGCATATATATTGTACACATGAGGCACAGTATCTCATTTTTAAAAATACAATCAATTCTCTTATAATTAATAGACATAAAAAATTAAAAATTAATTAATTAATAAAATTATTAATTATTAAATTTTTTCATATTTTCATTAATTGAGAAATGTTTCTTATATATAAATAATTTTTAATATAAAAATATAATCTTATAGGTAATTTTTTAATGACATTTTAATTTCTTATGAAAAATACATATAATACTTAACTTATGCCATAAAAAATTCTTAATGTCTATTTCAAATAAAAAAGTTATGTTTTCTGATACTATAATTTTTTTCATTTACAATACTTTTGTAAAGTAATAAATATAATTACTAAGATATGTCATAAATGGAATCTATATAAATACATATATAACTATTTTTATTTTTTTAATAATTAATATTATAAAGAGTTTTTATAAAAAAATATTAATTATTAAATAATAGAATTATTAATTATACATCTTAAAATTAAGTTGGTTATTTAAAAGTTTATTAATTATAAAAAAATCAAGTGTAGTAAAAAGTTTTTAGAGACAGAGACTCTGAATTGGGCCCTTATTCCAGGCGGGCCCAAAACTGTTCACCGACAGGGTTCCCACAACATGTGGGGAGTGAGGACAAACAACTCATTGTATCTCATTACTGAATCACACGTGGAAGATTGTTATTTATCGGCATGACGCCAAAAATGTCCAGAGAGCTCCGGTTGTGAATTTGTCTTGTAGCTGTCAAGTTAGCGCGTGTTGTTGAACATCTGGCGCATGATAGCATCCTTGGCGTACGAATAAATAGAAGGACCTAATTGGGTGCGGGTGCGGGTGAAGATGAGGTGACGACAAGTGGGCCTCATGAACAGTGAAATTGACTTCCAAGTTCCATCCACTTTTATAAAGACTTTTACTAATTTTTAGCTGATTTTTTTATAAAAAGAAAAATTTTAGTGCCAATCACGAAAGAATTTCTAATTGGACTGTGATGCGTGATACACCGTTCAATTAAAACGTGAAATTTGTGATTTCGCCGCCGATCGAAACGGAACTCTTCGCCGTTGAGACCTTTTAAATTTTAAAAAATAATTATTAATTATTCGTGAAATATTTTCAATATGTTTTTAAATTGTTTTCATAAAAATCTCTTTTTAGAATTAGTTCTTTTATAATTAATATTTAATAAATTAATAATTTTTAAGGAATTAATTCAATTCTACCGCTGATAATTAATATTTTTATTACCTAATAATTAGAGAGATAAAATAGTTATATATATGTTTTTATATATATATATATATTTTATTTATAACAACTTTTGGCAATTATATTTTTTAATTTAATATAATTGAAGCCAAAATTATTATAAGTGAGAAAAATTGTGATATTCAAAACTACAATTTCTTTATTTGAAAATAATATCATGATTTTTTTTTATATATTTTAAGTTGAGTATTATATGTATGTTTTACGAAAAATTTAAAAATATCATTAAAAAGTTACATATAAGATTTTATTTTTTTTATTAAAAATCATTTACATGTAAGAAATACTTATTCATTAATAAAAATAGTAAAAAACTTAATAATTAATAAATTTTAAATCTGCCATGTCAATTAATTATTAGATTTTGTATTTTTCGATGTCATTTTTTTTTTACTTATAATATTTTTGACTTTAATTATGTATAATTAATAAATATAATTATTAAGATATGTCATAAATGAGAAATATACAAGTACACAAATAACTATTTTATCTCTCAAATAATTAATATTATATAGATTTTTTTTTGAAAAAACTAATAATTTTTAGATAATAGAATTATTAATTATCTAGCATAGAACTAAGTTAGTTCTTAAAAAAATTATAATTATTAAATATTGTTAACTTATTAAATATTAATGATAAGAGGATAGACAGTATGTAGAATAACATTCAAAATTATTATTTTTTTTCATTTTCTAATAGGTAGTTCTGTATCATTTCAACAAAAATAAATTTTTTATTATTATATATTAAAAAATATATAAGTATTATATTCTCCAATCTCCATCAAGAAACTCCAGTAGCTTGAATTATATTGCATTTACTCAGCGGGGGACAAACATGTTAGTGGGGGTTGGCATTAATTCACATTTCTATCATGTGATATGCTGCAATTACTATCTTTTTAGACTTTGAATAAAATTAAGGCTGGATTATTGTTGGAAAAAAAACAAAGTATACTTTTGTTGAAAGAGATGGACAAGTTGTGAAGTTGGCCCTTTTCCATTTAAGAGTAGTTAGGATGTCTATTTGGGTGGGGAGGGGGGGAGGGGAGGTCGGATCTTTCCTCATTCAACTGTTCATGTATTTTATTTTTTTATCTTATGCGACTGTGTGAAATAGATAGATGATTGGATGAGAGAAAATTCGATCATCACAACTCTTTTAAAAATTTCAACGTTTAATTCTATTAATATTATACAAAATAAAAAAGTTAGGAATTGGCAGCTCTTTTTTCTTTTTTTGGGAATTTCCACAAAAACCTTTACAAAATTTAAAATTATATATATATATATATAGAGAGAGAGAGAGAGAGAGAGAGAGATACACACTCTCCAGCCCTAGGACAATTTCTAAATCCGCTACTGTTGGTGTTGAAAGTTGAAACCTATTAATGAAATAATTATTTTATTTTGACCAAAATAAATTAAAGAAAAAACAAGTAGTAGTTATTTTATGTAACAAAAAGAAGGGTACTGATATACCACTATGTGACACATCAACCACTGCACGACACGTGTAAGTACGGATCGGCTCAGGCTCAGTCATTCAGATCATGCTCGGTCATACGACCTGGGCTTGGTCATTCAGTTCATAATCGGCCACATGACTTATGTTCGGTCATTCAGTTCATGCTCGGTCGTATAACTCATTCTCGGTCAATCAAAGGCGTAGCCCAAATAAACCGATCTCACAGTATCAAAGCAAGGTAGCTCTCCTACAAAGCTAAATATATACAGATGCAAACTTGCAGTACCGTAAGTCAATAATCAGATCTTATCACCGCCTCAACAAGTTCCGAGCAAGGAATAGGGAAGTTGTTTCCAACAAGGGAATTGCCACATTAAGTTTCCATATTCAACAAGGTAACTTATATCTCCGAAGATCTAATCCCTATATTCATGGTTCCAAATCCTAATCAACTTGGGAGAACAACCACCTATAAATTCAACTCTTAAGGTACGCTTTATTTTCATGCTCATTATTTTGGCTTTCATTACGAGTCTTTCAATTCAGTTTATTGACTTAAGCATCGGAGCGGCTATCGCCGGAGCCAACCCGGTGGTCCTCTGATCTTCTGTTTCGAGTGTTTCGCAGGGAGCCGAGCTTGGATCTCACGTGGGCCAAAAAGTGCAGCATCAGTTTGGCGCCGTCTGTGGGAACGACAATCACCAAGTGCTCTACTCAATCTAAGCTCATCTTCCGTTTATCAAAAGGATCATGGCTCCCAACTTGCGACCCAGGAAGAACACTCAGAACCCTCATCCTCAACCAACTGCCGGACGAGGAAGAGGGCGAGTGAATAATCTTGTACAGCAAGAACTGATCGAAACTTGGCGGCAGAACCAGTTGCTACGGGAATAGCTCTTAACTATGTCCAGGACCCTGGCAATGTTCACCCAGAATCATGAAACCAACCCTCAAAATCTGCCCGTTGTCACAAACACTCAAGAGGAGCAGCCTCCTGCGGCTGCCGGTATTCATGGAGACCCCCAGTCGTCGATGGCAGCCGGCCGACGAGTTCCCGCCTTTGTCCCGGAGGTCCATTATCGAAGTACTACCCGACTCCCCATCCCTGGGGTCTCGGGAGTAAACCACGTTCCACAAGGGTCACCTCCTCGAGTGGTTCCTACACCACCGGTGCCAGAGAATCAAAACAACCCCCCAGTAATGGGCCAAGATCAGCCTACCTATGTAGGCCCTGAGGTCATGAGACCTGCCTCACAGCAGCCCGTCCCGCCAAGGGGGTCAATAAGAGCCGAAGAAGTTGCTGAATCAATAGACCGTACTGCCGTCATAAGAGGTGCCCTGTATTCGGAACAGGACGAGCTGGCCAGACTACTCGGGAGGTCGGCCACCCCGTTTACCAATGCTATCATGGCTGAAGAGAGACCCAAGAAGTTTATCGTCCCTAAGTTCACCCCTTATGATGGGACTGGGGACCCGGGGGACCACCTCTCTCACAACCAGCATACCATGGCTTTGCACGGTACTTCTGATGCCTTTCTATGCCGAACGTTCGTGACCAGCCTCAATGGTACCGCCCTGAAGTGGTTCCACCACCTCCCGCCGAACTCGGTATCTAGCTTTTATGAGCTCGGCAGAAGGTTTTTGGACAGATTCATGACTAGCAGAAGGCTAAGAAAGGGTCCGGAATTCCTTCTGAACATAAAGCAAACAAGGGAAGAATCACTCAGGGGGTATATAGCACGTTTCAATGCCGAGCTCACCGAGGTGACAGACTGCAGCCCTGGTTTCCTAGTGGCTGCTCTAGCCGCTGGACTTGCACAAGGAGGCTTTAGAAACTCCCTGACCAAAAATCCCCCTGCGGATATAGCGGCACTCATGGACCGTGCAAAGAAGTACATTAACCTGGAAGAGGCCAGGGACACCTCTAGAAAGGTCAAAGAACAAGCTCAGAAAGACGATCAGAAGAAATATAGTCAAAGGAAGGACGACCAAAAGAAGGACACCAGCTCGGCCAGGAAGAGAGTCAGGAGCCTAGAAAAAAGGGGGGCCTCCAGAACCTCCTACAATTCTGGGCTGAGGGAATTCAACCACTTTACTCCTCTAAACGCCTCTCCGTACAACATATTGAAGCAAGTAAGATCTCGAGAAAATCTGAGATGGCCAGAGCCTTTGAAAGGAGACCCCAGCTATTGAGATCAGACCGAATATTGTGATTTTCACAAGGACCGAGGGCACACGACCAAACCTGCAAAGCTCTCAAGCATGAGATTGAGTAGCTAATAAGGAGAGGACGGCTGCAAGAGTTCGTCAAGCAGGACAGAGGACAGAACCCCCGTGACGAACGACCCCAGCAGAGAAAGGCCGACCAGAGGCAAGAACAGAAAGAGGGCAGGAACGAGCCCCCATGACAGAACAATCAGGTGATCTTCGTTCTACACGCAGATTCCCCTGCAACAGGCACCTCTAACAGGTCAAGGAAACGATATGCTCGGGAGGCCAGGTCTGCTCCCAACGTCATGCAGGTCGCTAACTTGGAGAAAAGGTTAAAGCTCGTACCAGAAATCCAATTTACGGATCATGACCTTATAGGAGTTCATTGTCCTCACAGCGACGCCCTGGTTAGCTCCCTTAAGATCGCCAACTTTGAGATCCGAAGAGTCCTCGTTGACACTGGGTGCTCAACCAATGTGCTGTTCTACGATCCTTTCAAGCATATGAAACTCGACCCCAATGACACTAAACCCACAAGTATAGTCATGACGGGGTTCGACGGAAACACCAACACTCCTCTAGGAAGGATCGATCTGGCCACAACTGCAGGTGAAGGGGACGGACAAAAGACCATGATAGCTGAGTACATGGTCGTAAAAGCCAAATCTCCCTACAACGTTATAATTGGAAGGCCCTGGCTACATGAGATGGGAGCAGTCACCTCGACTCTCCACCAATGCTTGAAATACGTTCACAATCAGACAGTCTATTCCATCAGAGGATGCCAACCGACCTCCCGAGAATGCCATGCCCTCGCACTCAAGGCTAAGGCCCCTAAATAGCAATTACTGCATGCCCGTGAGTGCAAGGATGCAATCTACCCTTGCTATCACGAGGCAGAAGACTGCCCCTCCAGGATTGACGAGCCATTAAGCCCCAGAGGAAGGGATAGCAGAGCCAAACCTATAGGGGAGCCTATTAAAGTCCTGGTCAGCTCGGAGGATCAAGGACGTTTCCTACAGATAGGTCCCGACCTGACACATGCCGAGCAGGATGAGCTGGTTGAGTTTTTGAAGAAAAACCTCTCCGTATTCGCCTGGGAGACAAGGGACATGGAAGGGATAGATCCCGACCTAATTACACACAGACTAATGGTGGATCCGGATCATCCACCAGTGAGACAAAAGAGAAGGCCACTCGCTCCAGAGCGGCATCAGATCATCAATGACGAAGTTCAAAGGTTGCTCGACGCCAACATGATACGAGAGGTATTTTTTCCTGATTGGTTGGCCAACACTGTTCTGGTCAAGAAGAAGAACGGCAAATGGAGAGTCTGTGTTGACTAAACGGATCTCAACAAAGCATGCCCCAAGGATAGCTTCCCTCTTCCACGAATAGATCAATTAGTTGATGCAACTGCAGGGCACGAGCTCATGAGCTTCATGGATGCTTATTCTGGGTACAACCAAATACAGATGCATCCCCTCGACCAGGAGAAGACTTCATTCATCACCGAACGAGGTCTCTATTGTTATAGAGTGATGCCATTCGGACTGAAGAATGCTAGAGCTACCTACCAACGTCTTGTTAATAAGATGTTCAGCTCCCTAATCGGCAACACTGTGGAAGTTTACATCGACGATATGCTGGTCAAAAGCCTAAGGAAGAACAGTCATCTCCAGCACCTAGCACAAACCTTTGATATTCTCAGACAATATAAGATGAAGCTCAATCCCTCAAAGTGTACCTTTGGTGTAACAAAAGGGAAATTCCTTGGGTACATAGTCTCTCAAAGAGGTATAGAAGCAGACCCGACTCAGATCGGGGCTCTGATCGGACTGAAATCTCCAAAGACCCGGAAAGACATTCAAGCTCTAAACGGCAGGATATCAGCTCTTAGCAGATTTATTTCAAAATCCACAAATCGGTGTCTACCATTCTTCAAGGCTCTAAAAGGTAACAAATCTTTGCAATGGACTGACGAGTGTGAAAAGTCCTTTCAGGAACTCAAAAGGTACTTGGCTTCGCCCGAGCTCTTATCAAAACCGATCCAAGGAGAAAGGCTGCTTCTCTACCTTGCAGTCTCTGAGGACGCTGTCAGTTCAGTACTAGTCAGGCAAGACAAGAGCGTGCAGAGGCCCATCTTTTATGTCAGCAAGGCATTACTGGACACAGAAAAGAGGTACCCCGAGATCGAAAAACTAGCCCTTGCACTCATAGCATCTGCACGGAAGCTGAGACCTTACTTCCAAGCACATCTCATAGAGATTCCAACTGCTTACCCACTGAAAACAATCCTGAGAAAACCAGAAGTATCAGGACGGTTGGTCAAATGGTCGGTGGAACTAGGAGAGTTCGATCTGTCCTATATTCCACGAGTCTCAATTAAAGGGCAAGCCTTGGCAGACTTCGTCGCAGAATTCACTCCCGCACTAATAGGTAAAACGCAACTCTCCGACGATATGGGAACGTGGAAGTTGTATACTGATGGATCATCTACCGACTGAGGTGCTGGAGCCGGGCTAGTACTACACTCTCCTGATGGACTTACGACCGAAAGGGCAATTAGCTTGGGGTTCAAAGCCTCCAACAACGAAGCGGAGTATGAGGCCCTTATCTTAGGGATGAAGCTAGCTCAGGAGTGCGAAGTACAGAACCTCGAGGTATTTTCTGACTCCCAACTAGTTGTTAGCCAAGTTCAAGGAGAATACGCTGTCAAGGATGAGAGAATGCTTCGATATTCGGAGTTAGTCAATTCGTTGAAACATTCCTTTCGAACATTCTCAATCCAAAAAATAGAGAGAGGTCAAAACAGCAGAGCCGATGCCTTAGCAAACATGGCATCTCACATGAAAACGGGGGTGGAGTCAACGATAAAATTCTCTCACAAGCCGAGGCCTAGCACCGAGGAGATCCAAGTCGCCCAAGTCACAGAACAGCCTCAGAACTGGATGACTCCTATACTCCAGTACCTGGAAGAAGGACTCCTCCCAGAAGACAGAAATAAGGCAAAAAGAATCCGCATCAGAGCAGCTCGGTATCTTGTCCTTAACGGAAAACTCTACCGAAGATCTTACACTCAGCCATTGTTAAAATGCCTAGCACCTGAAGAGTCTCAGTACGTCTTGGCAGAAATCCACGAAGGAATTTGTGGAAATCATAACGGAGGGAGAACCATAGCCGACCGAGCTCTAACTCAAGGCTACTACTGGCCTGGAATGCTGAAGGAAGCAAAGGAATACACTCGAAAGTGTGACAAGTGCCAGAGGTTCGCCCCTTATCAGCACCAGCCACGACATGAGCTCGTCCCCGTCTCTAGCCCATGGCCTTTTGTACAGTGGGGAATGGACATCATAGGACCATTGCCTAAAGCCAAACCGAATAGGAGATACCTATTGGTGGCCATTGACTACTTCTCAAAATGGGCCGAAGCAGAACCATTGACTCACATCACTGAAAAGGAGGTCCAGAGCTTTACTTGGAGAAATATAGTTTGCAGGTTCGGCATACCTCACGTGATCGTCTCAGATAATGGCACGCAGTTTACTGGAAAAATATTCAAGAAATTCTGCCAAGATTTAAACATCAACCAGCACTTTTCCTCCCCTGGTCATCCTCAGGCAAACGGACAAGCTGAGGTCACTAACCGGACGATCCTGGACGCTCTCAAGAAAAGATTAGTGGCAGCTAAAGGGAAATGGGTTGAAGAACTCCCTGGGGCACTCTGGGCCTACCGAACAACCAGGAGAACTCCAACATCAGAAACTCCCTTCTCACTCGCCTACGGAACTGAGGCAGTAATCCCTGTTGAGATCGGCATGCCTACCCTAAGGACTGAGGCTTTCAACGAAGAGACCAATAACCAACAACTAGCAGAAAACTTGGATTTGCTCGAGGAAAAGAGAGAGCATGCCGTAGTCAGAATAGAAGCATATCAGCGCAGGATGGTTAACCGCTCAAAAATTGGCCTCAAGCCTGCCAGCTTCCAAGTTGGGGACCTCGTCCTAAGAAGGGTTTTCCAGAACACCAAGGAGCCCACCATGGGGAAGTTATCACCAAACTGGGAGGGCCCCTACAAAATTACCAAGACAGTAAGACCGACCACTTATTGGTTGGAAAGCATGGATGGGAAACCTGTCCCCAGACCATGGAATATGGAGCATTTAAGAAAGTATTATCAATAAAATGATTTCTTTTTCCAAATATATTCCGTGAAATATTACAATGTACAGACCTCTCAGGTCTGGTCCATCTTAATGCACAGACTTAAGGTCTGGTCCATCTCAAATATACAGACTTAAGGTCTGGTCCATCTCAAATGTACAGACCTCTAGGGTCTGGTCCATCTCAAATGTACAGACTTAAGGTCTGGTCCATCTCAAATGTACAGACCTCTAGGGTCTGGTCCATCTCAATGTACAGACTTAAGGTCTGGTCCATCTCAAATGTACAGGCTCAGGTCTGGTCCATCTAAATGTACAGGCTCAGGTCTGGTCCATCTAAATGTACAAACTTCAGGTCTGGTCCATCTCAATGCACAAACCTCAGGTCTGGTCCATCTCAATGAACAGACTTCAGGTTTGATCCATCTCAATGCACAGACTCAGGTCTGGTCCGTCTCAATGCACAGACCTCAGGTCTGTTCCATCTTAATGAACAAAATCCCTAAGTCCGATCCATCTTAATATATGAGGATGATGTTTGATAACAAGTACACAAGGGCTCTGTGACAGAAGTTATAAAAGAATCAACTCTAAGTACTCAGTCATACCGACCGCCAAAATATCCTTGCAAATATAAGTCCCTTTGTTCGGCAATCAAGCTCGGGTCTTGTTCTAAGGGGTCAGAATAACTGTCTTATGCCAGTTTTTACGATTGACGATTAGTGATCAGATTGATTGATTATTATTCAAGTTATCTTTCTTAAAGAAAGTCCGTGAGTCAAAAACCCCTCCAAAATCGAGGGTTCGGCACAAGTTGGTTATTTTCTCACATTATTTCAGAAGACCACCCATGGTCGGTAGAAACAGTACTCTGGAAACCGAACAGGTTTACTTGTGTCATACTACAAACATCAAAAATCGGAGTCCGTTTACACACAACAAAACATTGATACATCTTTAGAGCAGAACTCAAAGATTGCCAACAGTCAAAGAAAGACAGAGACAAAAACCGAAGAGAAGATATTTTCATTAATATGCAAGCTCGGTTACAAAGAAGATGAACAAGGACTACAAAAGTTTTCCCTAAACTAAGGGGCTTGCAGGTCCATCATCCTCATCACCATCTTCGTCCTCATCGTCGTCATCGATCCCAGACAGGTCGATATCCGGGAACTTGGCGAGAAGCTTGGACTTGAGGTTATCGTAACCAAGCTGCGCGATTGTATCTCCCATCTTCTCGAGCTCGGTCTTCAGCCTGGCCTCGGTCTCAACCTTGGCCTCCTCAACCTTCTGAGCAATGGAGTCCTGAAGGGCACTGTTTTCCTCCTTCAGCTTGGTCAGGTCCTGACGAAGGGAATCCCGTTCAGATTGCAAAGAATCCCTCTCAAGTTTAATGGAATCCCTTTCGGACTCCATAATTGAGAAGCAATTCCTCGCCTCCTTGAGCTCGTCCTCGGCCGAGGTAGCTTGGGACTGAGCCGTGCCGAGCTGTAGCCGGACTTCATCAATTTCTTCCTCCAGCCTCTCCAAGGCCTGGAGATCCACCGTGGCCTCCATCAGAGCGGCCAAGCTATGCAGAGTCTGCAAAAACAAAACAAGAGGCATATCAGTAAAAAGGAAAAGAAAGAAAAACACCAAAGGAAGGAAGGTCGGTCGTTACCTTCAAATGGGCCCTCATGGCACCAGCCACAGTCTTCTCAGTACCCTTCCTGGTGCTGTAGGAAGGGATGTCAGTCCGAGGGGCCTCAGCCCAAAAGTCTTCAATAGCCTGATGGACGGCCTTATATCCATCGGGCATCTCGGTACCCACTTTTGCCTTACCCCTCTGTTGAGATTTTTGGGCCGAAGAGGGGACAGGCCGAAGTACCGCCGTACCCCTCTGAGGGGCAGAAGAGGGTTCCCTGATCACCACCCCCTTTTGGGGGGCAGAGGAGGGTTCCCTGATCACAACTCCCTTCAGAGAAGGCCTGGGAAGAGGGAGAAGCAGAGGAGACAGCCCCCTTCTTGGGAGGCGCCGAGGAGGACGGGTCAGTCGTCCTCGTCTTCTTCGAAGAAGACACAGAGGGAGGAGGCTGGCTCGCCACCCTCTTCTTCTTTGATGCCCCCCATTTACCGGCAACTGACTTAAGGACCTCATCAACCACATTCTTGTCCTTGGGAGGCATTGTAGGGCCTGAATGAAGAATGGCTCGGTAGTCCCTGTTTGGAGTCTGGAGGAGCCTCTTGTATCGGTCTTTCAAAACAGGGGTGAAGTGAGGCCTCTTCTTGACGCTCTTGGCTGCACAAAAGAATTTTGAGCAAAGGTTAGTCAGACACACAAAAACAAGCACAGAACAAAATTGCAAAAGAAAGAGGGTGTCTCACCCATAAACCCCGTGCTCCGGGGAAACGTGGAGAACTGGTCCTCGGGGTCGGTCACTTCCCACTCTCCACCAACAAAAAAGAACCGATCCTTCCAAAATTTATTGGAGGACGGTACATAGGTCAAAGGCCGGAATCCCTTGTCGAACGACATGTAATAGAGGCCCTCCGCCTTCCTATACTTAAGATCCATTTTACTACGGATCAGATCTAAAGAAACCTCAACACCGTTCAGATGACCTAAGGCTATAAACCCTAACAGGTGCCTCCAACTGTTCAAAAGCAGGTCGGCCGGGCAGAGGTTAAACCAGCAGAAAAAATCCCTAAGCAAACTAGGGAAGGGAAGACGCAGCCCCATCTCAAACCAGGCAACATAAACACAGATTTCTCCCTCATGAACTTCCCAAGGGTAGTCTAGGTCATCGGGAGCCCTAAGGGTGACATTTGGAGGAATCTCATACTTCTCCCTAATAACCTCTAGCCAAGAGGATGTTACAGTACTCTCTATCTGAGAAGACCGACCCGAGACTTCACCCTCTCTATCCCTAGATTCCGAGAAGGCATCAACGATTCTAACTAAGGGACTAGAGTGAGTCTCCTCCGATCCAGTCCCCGAGGAACTGCTACCCCTAATTAGGGTTTGTGACAAGGAAGGAGCCTTCAGGAGGCTCTCCGACCCATTACCAACATCAGAAGATGCCGAAGAAGTCGACATTTCAAAATAACCAAAAGGAGAGGAAGAGAAAGTGAAAAGATGAACAAAAATACTAAACCGAACCTGAATCAAAGTAAGGGACTTCGGATAGATGGGATTCTTCACAAGGTAGCTTGCTGGTTCGACAATGTCGGATGTATATCTCACTTCGTAGAGTAGAAGATGGTAAAAAGAATCGTACAAGGCTCTTTCTCCCTTTTATACGCATCCAAAGAGTAATTGCTACCCAGGCGAACCGTCGCGACAGTATCGC
Source organism: Nyssa sinensis (assembly GCA_008638375.1). Lineage (NCBI taxonomy): Eukaryota > Viridiplantae > Streptophyta > Magnoliopsida > Cornales > Nyssaceae > Nyssa > Nyssa sinensis. The sequence continues at coordinate 13,394,550 of CM018041.1, read as the reverse complement.
AACCATAATGACTTGAGAAACCCAAGAACCGGCTGCGCAATAAATGATGTACCAACGGACGTCTCGAGAAACGAGACGACAGAACGCATGGCTTTTCGGACGCTCATAAAACCTTAGTTACGACCCAGCTCAAACTAAGGCTTGGGGGGGGGGAGTAACTGATATACCACTATGTGACACATCAACCACTGCACGACACGTGTAAGTACGGATCGGCTCAGGCTCAGTCATTCAGATCATGCTCGGTCATACGACCTGGGCTCGGTCATTCAGTTCATAATCGGCCACATGACTTATGTTCGGTCATTCAGTTCATGCTCGGTCGTATAACTCATTCTCGGTCAATCAAAGGCGTAGCCCAAATAAACCGATCTCACAGTATCAAAGCAAGGTAGCTCTCCTACAAAGCTAAATATATACAGATGCAAACTTGCAGTACCGTAAGTCAATAATCAGATCTTATCACCGCCTCAACAAGCTCCGAGCAAGGAATAGGGAAGTTGTTTCCAACAAGGGAACTGCCACATTAAGTTTCCATATTCAACAAGGTAACTTATATCTCCGAAGATCTAATCCCTATATTCATGGTTCCAAATCCTAATCAACTTGGGAGAACAACCACCTATAAATTCAACCCTTAAGGTACGCTTTATTTTCATGCTCATTATTTTGGCTTTCATTACGAGTCTTTCAATTCAGTTTATTGACTTAAGCATCGGAGCGGCTACCGCCGGAGCCAACCCGGTGGTCCTCTGATCTTCTGTTTCGAGTGTTTCGCTAGGGAGCCGAGCTTGGATCTCACGTGGGCCAAAAAGTGCAGCATCAGGTACAAAACAATAAAAAAAAAAGTAGCACCAAGATAAGATTAACTTTCAAAAGATAAAAGGTTTCAGAAACATTGGGTTTATGTCCCACTCTCCCCAACCAAACTCAAATATATGTTAATGGCCTCTCCAAATGGAATTCCTCTCTCTCTCTCTCTCTCTCTCTCTCTCTCTCTCTCTCTCTCTCTATATATATATATGTATTTATGTATGTATATTATCAATTCCAGTGTGCAAACGTGTTGTCTTTTCATGCATGAATTGATCACTATAATTTTACTCCCAATATGGATAAATCAATGATTTGTGATTAATTGCTATAGAAACAAGGTAATTTTTGTCTGTGTCAAAACTGGTACTCAGTCAAATTGAAGGACCCTTAAACAAAGACAAGCACAGATGACAGAACAACCTTTTTAAGAGACCCCCCATGTGTGTGGTGGGGTTGCGTATGGTGTGTAGACCATGGACTAAGCAACAGATGAAGGCTTGGAGACTTTTCCACCTACATTTATTTGTTGAGCCAAGTTGTAAAGTTGTTGGAGAAGGAAGCTCAGAGAAATGGGGCTTGATGTTGATGTCCCCATCCATGTTCCAACTGTTTCTGTCTCATCCATTCAACTCCATTTGTTGTCAAAATGTCTGGTTAAAAGGTCCCTTTCAATGTGTTTTGAAATGGGCTCAGTATATCCTCTGGAATGTCTCATCATTCACAAACTAATTTTCTTTGTTTTTTCTCTTGTCTAGAGAGAGAGAGTATTATGTAAGGTCAGGTGGAATACATATATTTAAAACACAAACACACATACATATATTTTGGTATACTTTTCAATGGATTTTGAAGGCATGGTCATTGCGGAAAAAAATCTGGTGGTAGAATAGTATGAAAAATTTATTTGTCATTTAAATTAAATTCTGACATATAATATATATTTTAAATTAGAATATTATTATAACATTATCTATATCATATGTTTAAAATTAATTTACATGATCATAAATATTACCTTATCATCAAACATTATTTCGTCATTGCGAGTAAAACAAAGAGAGAAAATGATATCCCAACATCAAGGTCACATCATTCATGAGTAAATTTCCCCGACCTTTTCTATGTTTATTTTATTTTTTATAATTATGGACAAGGAAGAGGCAGAATTTTTTCTTTTGGGATGCAAAAAATATAGAGGAAAATTAATTTTTTTTTTTCAAGTTGGGGCAAGAGATTTTAAGAAAATTTTATTTTGCTAGCATTAGCAAAAAATTCTCCATTAACAACGATCTATCACTTTAAGGCAAAATTTTTTCCATATTGTCATATTACTGGTGAAGTCAGTACAATTAATTAAGTAATAAATATTAATAGAATAATAAAAATACTGAGTGTAATTTTCAAAAATAAAAAAATCATTGTAATTTATTTGTGGGTAGTGTTTTATGACTTAAATTTCTATCCCCAAATGAAAGAGAGTCACTGATTATTATCACATTAGTTACTTTTTAAAAAATCATTTCATTAATGACTTCTTTCTATTTGAGTATGAGTAACAAAACATTATCTTATACTTATTTTAAAATTCAAACAAGCCCATAAAAGAAAAAAAAATATTTTTATTCAATTTCATCCTATAGAAATAAACTACTTCATGGAATGGGAAACACAATGAAATTATTTTAATTGCCTTTAATTGGTGCAAAGTCTATATCAAACAATTAATGTTTGGAAAAAATAAAAGCATTCAAAGTCCACATAGGTAGGGACATGTGTAATTATAATAAAGTGTATACTTTGTCTTATGTTTCAAGGATTAGAAGATTAGGTTGTGGAGTTGAAGGTTTCCAAACCACACCACACCACACCAATTCATACAGAGTAAACACCGCAATGAATTAATTAAATTCAGTGGTTGATTGACTAAAAATATAGATGTAAACAGTCACCCGACTATTTACTCACATTAGAGATATCATTTATATATGGTCATAGATTTTTGCTATTAGTATCACACATTTCTTCTACAATTCAAAGTGATTAAAGTCACATAATTTTAATGTAAATATATATTTGATAACCTCTCATATGATTACTAGCTAATTACTTTTTTAATAGCTTTTTGCATAATCACTTTTTTCTGTTTTCAGTTTCAAAATCTGCTTTCAAAAATATACTTGATTATTTGACCAAACTTTTAAAGTAACCGTTTTTATATTAATTTTATTTTTCAAAATGTGAAAAAATACATTTATGAAAAAACAATTTAATGATATTTTTATACTTTTTAAGAAGTTTTCCTAAATACCCATTCGGGTTAGTTGACCCAAGAGTTAGCTTTATCAAATTAAGAATCTTGATGATCTTAATTTGTCTCTAATTCTTTTGTTCTAGTTCATTAGACTTCTCTTAACGATGATAAGAGAGTGATTAGGGATTTCGCAGAGTGCATATATGAGTTAAATTAAGTTATTTTTTTATGCTAAACTATTGTGAACTCTTATACCGTTATAAATTTAATTTAAATTACCACATCAATCAAGCTCATAAGAAGACTTTAACTTAATCAAATTGTTTAGTAAATTAAGACCGGGTACTTAACTCTACTAATCCATTCATAATTTAATGAATTATATAATTTTCATTTCATTGTTATCTAAAAGTTAAGCATTTTTAAAAAATGTCTGAATTTTTGCCTCCACTAAGGTCATAATCAATTGCCGGAGACTTTGGCGTTTATATAAATCCTATATTATTGTCAAACTAACTTGTCCTTGACCTCAATGTCACTTTCATCTTAACCCATTAATTCCCTAACCAAATCTCCCAAACACTAGATTAATTGAAAGTCCCACCTTAGATAGTGACCCAAAGCTCAATTTAATTAATCAAAAACTTCCATTACCATTCCTTAATCTCTGGAGGGTAAACCTGTAATTTCAATGGACGGCTGTTTTTCCACATTTACCCCCCTTGCTCTCTAAAATTACTGAGACCAAATCAGGGTCTCAGAGCAAAAAATGTGGCAACATATCCCAACAACCAGTGACTATAAAGAGTCATGGTTTGGTTTGACCATGGTTAATCAAACCACCCGGAAGCAATGTTTTTAAATTCGGATCGGACCGGTTGATTCAATCGGTTAAACTGTCAATCGGTTCATAAAACGGTCCAGTTTAACCTATAAAACTGCTTATAATTCAAAACCGTTCTAAAAATACAAAACCGTTAAAACCGGCCGGTCGGACCGTCGAACCGAGTGACCTGATACTGGGTCACTGGTTCACACCGGTTCTTGTCTATATATAAAAGGCATAAAAAATTAGGACAAAAACAATTCTCTGTTGTGATTATTAGTGTTTGTATCCTTTTTTTTTCATGTAATTGAAGATTAAATTATTGAATTATGCTTGAATTAGATGTTAAAATGATTTTTGTTATGGTCTTTACGATTATGAAAGAATGGCAATGAAGTTTCAACTTTCAATATTGTAATAAGGTATATCTACTATACTTTTTTCATTTTTTTTTCTTGAAGTTTTACATATTAAGAAAATTCATATTTTGTAAATTTTTTTTATATAATTTTTAGTAATTTTTGTATAATTTTTTAAATTTAAAATATCAATAATATGTATTATTAAATTTATTAATTACATACTTATGACATCACGGTTTGATTCTGGTTAACCCGACAGTTGAACCGATAACCTGTAACCCGAACATTTTTTCGATTCGATGAACGGACTGGGTCTAAAAACATTGCCCGAAAGTTATTGGGTGAGCCAGGTGATTCTCATTATTCTATGATGTAGAATTTTTTCTCGCATATTTTATCATTTTTTTTGAATTCATAAAAAAAAGCTATTAGTGTAATCAATTGAGACTATTTCAGTTGACATGATTCATGCTTTTTTTAAAAGATAGATTCTAGATTTAAATCTCATTCTTTCATTAAAGAATGATGTAATTATTATTTTTTTTCAGTCATTATCTGAATTGAGTTGTCTCTCCAACGCTCGTATTTGAAAAACTCATTATTAGTAGGTCATATAATTTTCAGTTGCTTTATAATATTATAATTGTACTGTTTAATTGATTATAATATATAATTTATTTATCATTTCTATATAAAATCAGAGTTATTTAAAATAAATTTTGAAAAAAGTAATAAGTTTCGTGAAAAATCATTATAGATTATGTTTGATTTAACTTATTTAATATACTTAATGCGTTTTAAAAGACTTATTAAACACTTAATCAATAATAAATTATTCGGAATGAAATTGCAAATCGTATTTATTGATCACTGAAATTAAGTTAGTATATTTAGTTTTTTTTATTACGTTGATCAAATCAATTATAAATGTTCATATTAGTTAGTTGTTAAATATTTTTTAATAATTAATTTAAATACATAACTATTTAACTTAAATGATAATTTTGTTTAGTTAAAATAATAATTTTTCATGATTCAACAAAAAGAAATACTACATCACATTACATAATAATATAAAATGATTATTTAAAAAAAATATTAATAATAAGATGAAGTGTCAGTATCTCATAATAAATTCTTTTTTAATTATAGTTAACTCTAGTTACCCGAAGACTCGAGTCGCAAGCACATTTTAATTGTGGTTAACGACTGCTTTGATTTCAGAGTTTTTGGAAATTACGTTCATGACAACTCGCGATATTATGATAACACCTCGATATGAAGCGAATTAGAAAATATTTGATTAATATTTAATTAACTTGCATTAATATGGTTTTTATTATAATAATTAACAAATTCTTTGGAATTTTTTTATAATTCAAAATGAATAGAATCGATACAGCTTATGTGATTACGAGGAGATCACGTTAACTTGCTTTTTGTTGCGCGTGGTGGACACGCTCAAGTGAATTGTGCTCTATTTCACGATTTGATTAAATTTTATCATTTATTTTCTAAAAATATTACCCATTTAACAGTTTTATTATTTTATTCATCTCGAAATGAGGTTTTATTGTGTTGTATTAATTTTTTTAAATTATAAATTAAACTTATTTGTCGTTGACTATTTTATTTGAAATATCATATATCACACGAATTATACTAATTATTCGAGTTAAACTATTTTCTTGAATGTTCTATTACATTTTATTTTAAATTTGTAAGCAAATAATTAAAACAATTTTACAAGGAAAATATTGTTGTCTTTTTGCACACTATTTTTATCCTTGCACTTTAAATTCTAATTGCAACAAATAAAAACACAGAAAGTTTTTTTTTTTTTTTTCGTTTTTCGAGAGAAACCCTACTAAATTTAGATATCTAAATAAAAAAATACTAAAGTTACTAACTAGGGCTCCCTAAATTGTTTAAGTTTCAAGAGGAAAAAATTTCAAAACACTAATTTGAGTTTCGTTTCTCATAAGCCTAAAGAAGTCTCTCAATTTTAATCTTTAGAAAACTTAAAACTACACATCCCATCTCTTTTTAGTAAAGGAAATAAAAGTAGAACTAACGACTTCCTTCTTCTTGTTTCGGTCATGAATTACTAACTAGATCAGTCTTAGTTAACAAATTTATTTTTCTACCAATTATCTAAAACACTGGTGGTTCAAACTTACTTTAACTTTTTACATAATATATAAGAACCATTAGTTGCATATTTTTTAAGGTGAATTAATCACTGAATTAATGTAATTTGAATTTTGCTAACCATTTATCTTCTATGATGAAATTTAAAATCATAATATTTTTTTTTTAAAATTAACATGTGATATCACTCAACAACACCAAACTTCGTAACCAAGGTTATACTTCAAAAATAATATTGGTACAATTTTTAATTGATACCATAAAAAGAATTAGGATTGTAAAATGAACTAAGCTTTTCAAAATTAGTTTATGATTAATACAAGTTAGAAATTCATTTAAGATCGACTTACAAAACAAACATGTCAAATTTAAACATATTTCGAAACTCGTTAATATATTAAACTCGACTCGATAAATTAATAAATTAATTTAATACTTGAGTTCAGCTCATAGTAAAAAAATAATTTAACAAACTGAAATTAAATATAATTTTACACTCAAGTGAAATTTGAACAAAGACTCACCTGCGGTCCTAAATGAGCATCGGGCCACATAAAATGAGTCAAAACAGTGAAACTCCAAATGGGAGTTGGAGCGTAACCAGGGCTTCATATGAGAGTGGGATAATGCCATGAATAGGGAGATTCAGATCTGCAGCAAGTGGGATTATTAAAGATAAGAAGGAAAATAAAAAGGTAAAAGAGGGACGGAGGGAGAGAGAGAGAGAATTGAATCGATCATCTCAATATCTTTGGCTCTGTGGTGTTTGGAATCTTGCAAAAGCAAACCATCGATAGAGCTTTTCAAAAATCTCTGCTGCCCAACTACAATTCATTGGACTTTTTGTGTCGAATCTCTCTCTAAAGTCTCTCTCTAAATTCTCTCTCTGCCACCGTCTGGTCGGCAACTAAGCTTCAGGTCTCTGTGAGTTTGTCTATATGTCTACCTAGTAATAGCGTGTGGTCTCACTTCATCTCTGCTTAAAGCTTTGATCTTCACAACAATCTCAGTGTTAAACTTTGTTTTTGCGAAGTAGAAAAAACAGAAATGTTTTGGTTCCATTTTAGTTGTTTTGGACTCTGCGGCAACCGAGATCGGAGTGAAAACTTCTAGAGCTAGAAGTTTATGATCGATTCGAGATCAAATGAGGGTTCAGTTTAGGATTGTTACGTGTACGTCTCTCTGAAGGCTTAATTGTAAGAGAACTGTGTCGGTGCTTTATAGTGTCGTCCTCTTTCAGTTTTGCTGCGGAGGTACTACTTCTCTATTCCTTGCTTTCGCATTATATCTCTGTTTGGTTACTGAGAAAAGCCGAGGAAAAGAAAAGAGGATTTGCATAATTTTCTGTTATCCTGTTTCATTTTATTTTCCTTTCGGCTAACTTAAATTTGTTCAATAATTTTATCAGAGTTTAATACTTTGATTTCTTATGTTTTCCAATATTTTTCTCGGCAATCGAACGGAATATTTCTGCAAAGTGTGTCATCATAATTACTTATATATGTGGTTTTTATTTTTATTTTTTATGGTTACAGCATTTCCTGAATCCAATAAGCAAAGAAGAATTTATATGCTACGAAGGGTTAGATTGCAATGATTACAGTTATGAACTCAGTAAATAAACCGATAAATGAAGTGGAGAAGTGCCTTGATTCGCAATTATGGCACGCCTGTGCCGGCGGGATGGTACAAATGCCGCCGGTGAACTCGAAGATCTTTTACTTCCCCCAGGGTCACGCGGAACATGCCCAGGGGAATATTGATTTTGGGAATTTTCCGAGAATTCCAGCACTCTTACTTTGTAGAGTATCCGCCATAAAATATATGGCAGATACTGAGACCGATGAGGTTTATGCGAAGATAAAATTGGTTCCTTTAAGAAACAATGATTGTGATTTCGATGATGATGGGTTTTTAGGAATTGATAAAATTGAGAATCAAGAGAAACCTGCTTCCTTTGCAAAGACGTTGACGCAGTCTGATGCAAATAATGGCGGAGGTTTCTCTGTACCTCGGTACTGTGCAGAGACTATCTTTCCACGGTTGGATTATTCTGCAGAACCCCCAGTTCAAACCATCCTTGCAAAGGATGTTCATGGAGAGATATGGAAATTTAGGCATATTTATAGGGGGACTCCACGTCGTCATCTTCTGACTACAGGATGGAGTAATTTTGTAAACCAAAAGAAGCTTGTTGCTGGAGATTCTATTGTGTTCTTGAGAGCAGAAAATGGGGATCTTTGTGTTGGAATTCGGCGGGCAAAAAGGGGAATTGGTGGTGGACCTGAGCCATCATCTGGATGGAGCGCATTAGGTGGGAATTGTGCCCCTCCTTATGGGGGGTATTCTGCTTTCTACAGAGAAGATGAGAATAAATTTATGCCGCATGGTAAGGGAGGGAATGCACATTGTAACGAGCGTTTGAATGGAAAGGGAAAAGTGAGGAGTGAATCTGTTATTGAAGCTGCAACTCTTGCTGCCAATGGGCAGCCTTTTGAGGTTGTTTACTATCCACGTGCAAGCACTCCAGAGTTTTCTGTGAAAGCTTCGTCCATTAGAACTGCAATGAGGATACAGTGGTGCTCTGGGATGAGGTTCAAAATGGCTTTTGAGACTGAGGATTCATCTCGGATAAGCTGGTTCATGGGGACTATCTCTAATGTTCAGGTTGACGATCCCATCCACTGGCCTAATTCTCCATGGCGGCTTCTCCAGGTACCTTTTAGTATTATTGTACTTAATTATTCTGTCAATCAATTTTTCTGTAAATTGTCAATTATTAGATTTTTTTTGTATTTTATGTTAACTGAGCTTGGATGGTAATTGTTATGGTATCTAGTGTTTTTCCTTAACATAATTTAATCCTATTTCTTTTTGCTGCATTAGCTTTATTGAGAAAATTATTTATTTTTTGTGTTAGTACGGGAAATATTTGCTTCTGGCCCTTATGGGAACTTCACCTTCTGGCTTCTTGTTTCCTTTTTTCCTTCCTCTCTCTTCTTCTTCTTCTTCTGATTTAGTATTCATTTTCAATTGTGCTACTAGGTTTTTCTCACAATTCTCGCATGTTTGAGATGCCGACGCTACATTTGGTAGGAGGAGAATGATGGAAAGAACACTAAAAGAAAAATTATCCCTATTTTTTTTAGGAGTTTTGTCAGTGAAAAATTGAAAATAAGTGGGAAGTAAATTTCCTGGTAAATTTTGGATTTTCCAAAAAAAAAAGCCCATTATTTTCTTGCAACAAACGTTAAGTTAGATTTTCTTATAAAAATAGTAGTGTATATTTAAATTTTGAACTTCTTTTAAAATTATTCATTCTAACCAAACACGTACAAAAAAAATAATTTTCTTGTCACTTTTATTTCCTTCACTATACATTTTATTACTTTCATTTTCTCGTATTCTTTTCTTCCTAATGAAACATAGCCTAAATTAGCTATATGTTCTACTGCTCGCCACGTCCTCGCACCCTCCTACTGTTGTTGATAGTTACATAAATCAGTGATGCAAATCCTCCTTAATTGGCCAGTGTTTTTGTCCATGTGACTGGAATAGTAGCAGGATACCATTAACTGACAATTCAAACGATAAATGAGTTTATTGGTAGATACTAAAAGTAAGATTACTTTAGTTAAAAAAAGGTACCATTTAAGTTGATTAAATGATACAATTTGATGATGCCAAGTTCAACTGCACAGTAAATGCTACGGAAAACCAAAACCTACTGATCTAATGTTCTTGTTATATATAGATGTATGCGTGTTTGTTGTGTTGTGCACGCGTTTGTATGACACATCTACTTATTTCCAGTATAGTATGAAGTGGTTAGACTTCCTAAAATGCTTTTTAAGTCCATGTAATAGAGAGAATGCAATGTATAGTCCTACAAACTGATTTAAGGAGTGAACTTTCTTTGGTAGTTAATTTGTCTGCAAATGGTGTCTGTAGTTAATAACCCATTTTAAGGGGAAAAGTCTTGTGAAATAAATATGAATTGTTTTTCATGGCTGTAATACAGAACATGGGACCTTGGTGCTTGGAGTGTGCCTTTTTAATAATCCTGCAGCTTCTGCCTCTGGATTCTTCTAATATAGAATCAGTCTGTTCAATTGTTTGTTTCGTTCTAATGATTCTAACATCTTGGCTAAAATATCATCTTATAGGTAGCGTGGGATGAGCCAGATTTACTTCAGAATGTGAAGCGAGTTAACCCATGGTTGGTTGAATTGGTGTCAAACATGCCTACCATCCATCTCTCCCCCTTCTCACCACCAAGAAAGAAGTTGCGGCTTCTACAACCAGATTTTCCCCTTGTCGGGCAATTTCCAATGCCATCACATCTGAGCAAACCTCTCGGCCCAGCAGCCTCTTTTATTGTATATCAGACAACATTCCTACAGGCATACAGGGAGCCAGGCATACTCAATTTGGACTATCTTCATCAGATCTCCACTTCAACAAACTGCAGTCAGGTCTGTTTCCTCTTGGGTTCCAGCAGCTTGATCACACTGCCCCACCTAGAACCCCCACCATCAGCTTCATGGACAATCCTGAAGATTGTAAGAATGTTTCTTGCTTGCTGACAATTGGAAATGCTAACCAAAATTTGAAGAAAAATGATACCAAGACACCTATGTTCTTGCTGTTTGGTCAACCCATTCTCACCGAGCAGCAGATCTCTCTGAGCTGCTCTGGAGATACAGTTGGAAACAGTTCATCAGATGGGAATCCGGAGAAGACAGCGAAGTTCTCTGATGGCTCAGGATCAGCAGTTCTTCAAAATGGTCCAGTGGAGAACTCATCGGATGAATGGTTTCCCCCGGACAAAGATCACCAAAATTCCGAGTTTGGCTTGGAGAACTGTAAGGTGTTCTTGGAATCATTGGATGTGGGCCGGACTCTTGACTAGTTGGCCCTTGGGTCGTATGAAGAGCTGTACAGAAAGCTGGTCAGCATGTTCGGCATAGAAAGATCAGAGATGTTAAGCAATGTACTCTACCAGAATGCAGCTGGTGCCGTTAGACATACTAGATATGAAGCCTTCAGGTAAATATCGGCATCTTTCTATTTTTTTTTATAATAATTTTGCAACCAAATCTTTTTGCTACAGGCTTTATATATGGAATATTAACAGCATCACTTTTTGTTGTTGCAGCAGGTTTTTGAAGACAGGAAGAAGGCTTAACAATTCTAATGGATTCAGGCAGTGACAACCTATTGCAATGGAGAAAAGGTGACTTTTGTTAAATGTACAATTGAATTATCAGATCCTTTGTTTTGGTTCTGGCTCTTTTTTCCTTTAATTTTGGGGGTTGTGGGAGAACCCCACTTCGACCAATTTTGAGATTTTTTTTATATAGCTAAAAGCCTTATGGCTTTGCTTCAATTTGTCTTCTAAAGCAACAGTTTGTGAATTGTTTGTTGATGTCACATTCCATTCTGCATATTTAGTGAATTGTTTGTTCATGGAGAGTTGTGCAGATGTGATTGAAAATTGAAATGATCCCCATTTAACCCATAGGTTTGATTTTGTAAATCAATTTTGAACCAGAAAGTAGCTTAATTTGAATAAAACTAAGTGATTAGAATATATTTTTTGCTGAATTAGGATAGAATTCAAGTTTCCGTAAGAGGATAAGAACAAGAGAAGTAGGGTTTAGTAGGATTGGGAATTTTTTTTTCAATGCATCAGATAGTCTAGTCTTTTTTTTTTCCTATTTTTTTTTTCTGACATGATATGGGTCTTACAGGTAAAAGTTAATATTAAATAATTATTTACATGAGAGGGAAATAATGGACTGGAGTATTAGGGTATTGAAGAGAATCTTTATCAAGGTCAGTAGGGTATCAATATCATCTCTCTGGCAATTGGCTGGGCTATGATTGTATTTCCACCTTAAATTAAAGCTTAATTAAACAAGTTGAAGTAAACCACACGTGAAATTCAATAATTTGCATTTAATTTGATCCCTCATGAAAAGATAGACTTACAAATAATCAATTAATGTGCTAGGACCATTTAAGTGGTGTAAGTACTCACTCTTCATTGGCCCTCTTTCATGTATTTAAAAATTAATTAATGTACTATTAATAACAATGTTTCCAACTTCAAACCAGATTTAATAATTAATTAATCTACTATTAATAGCAATGTTTTCAACTTCAAAGTTCAAACCATAGGAAAACCTACTTCGGTGCCTTAAAAGGGTTAGGAAAATTAGGCCATCCATCGGAATTTGGATCAAAGGAACCAATTAGCCTTTAATAAATGATTAATGAAAAATAATTTATTAAGGCATGTTTAAGAGTTTGTCTCCCATTTAGTGGGGGTTTAGTTTCTGGTTTCATGCTTTGCCATAAAAAAAAAAAAAAAAAAGAGTTTGTTGGTCAAATGGGGCAGCTTTGAAATTTCCTCTTCCCCATGGCACATCGTATTGCAGAGTGACTCCTGTGAGTTGCCATTGGAGCATCTCCAGTGATCCTCTTGATTTCGGTAATGTTAACTTGTCCCATCAAATATTTTCTAATCATCAAAATATTTTATTATTCTCATGTTGTGTTGGAGGTAACATGTCCATCCGAGAGGTACAAAGTCAAGACAATAACATATCCATCAACAATGGGTTGGCAATCTAGTATATCTTATCTGCACTTGCCTTGACATTTCATATGTTATTGGTTAAGTGAGTCGGTTTATGGTAGCACCTCGCTCAACTCATTTTGTTGTTGTGCTTCACATCCTTCGTTATTTTAAAGGGACTTTGTTACATGGGCTACACTTTTTTTCGCAGTCTCTTCTTTAGCTTCTTTCCTACACTGATGTCGATTTGACAAGAAATCCTACAGATCGCTGTTTCATTATTGCTTATTGTTTTCTGCTTGACACTTATTTTGTTTCATGGCTGCAACAAGAAACAAATTGTTGTTGCCTGATCTAGTATTGAGGTTGAGTGCTGGCCCTTGCTAATACTGCTTTAGAGCTTTTTTGGTTAAGATGGTTGTTACACGACATGAGTGTCTCTTTTCCTACAACCACTTTTATCTATTGCAATAATAGGAGTGCTATTCAGATTACTCATAATGATGTGTTTTTTATGAACGGACGAAACATATAGAGATTGATTATCACTTTGTTCATCATCATCTTCTTTGAGGCTTTCTTTAGCTTCTCTCTGTTAGTTCCATCATCTTCTTTAAGGATTTCTCTAGCTTCTCTGTGTTAGTTCTCATGATTAGCTTGCAGATCTATTCACCAAAACTCATCCTTCATTACGTTTGTGTGATGTTATTTTCAAATTTAAGTTGATCTCTCGCACTCCACCTTAAGTTTGAGAGGAGTTGTTAGTGAATTAGGAAACTCTTAGGTATATTAGGTTTAAGACTACTTGTTTCTTTTTATTTTTTGTTTCTTCTTTTATTTAGGACTAGATAACTGTGTATATAATTTGTATAGTTCATTGAGTAGTTTAATACAAAGAGATTTCTTTCTCACATGTTCATTAAGTTTATCATCCCTCATTGGTATCTCCGATAACTGTATCATCAGTCACTTCATCATCTGCATTCGCTCCACCGCCTCTCCCACAAGATTTCTGCCAACGTCTACCCGTCGCTTTCCATATGCCCCACCGCAAGGTCTATCAACGATGTTTGGAACAATCGATGCGTGATCGTGGCCGTTGATGACAGTGAAGAGAGCATCAACACTTGAAATGGGCACTCAACAATCTCAAGCTTCAATCTCTTACTCTTGACTTTTGACTCCTTCAGGGGCTCCTTCATCATCCTCAACATTCAGTCTGCACTGTCCATGGCCACTTGGCTCAGTCCTGGTGCCCTCCCTTTCGGTGGTCCTGTTTAACTGGACTTTTAGACATGGCCAGTAATAATCACTATAAAAATAATAATATTATGTGTTTAAAATTTTTATACTAAAATGCATTGGGGGCCATGGGGCACCTACACACTAAGATATTTTGAAAAAAAATAGACTAGTTCATTATTTTTAGGGTAAATTAGATAGACTTAGTTTGAGATTTTTGAAATTACTCTTTAGTGTTTACCTAACAATATATAACTACATTCATCCAGTCAATTTTTCCTTCAAATGACAATAGTACCCCTTTCATGTTTTTTTTTTTTCAATTTCTAAAATTTTGACCAATTAAATATTGATCAAAACTTTAAATTTTTTTTATATATAAAATAAAAATAAGTTATTTACCTTAAATTTATTTTTTAATAAAATAATAAAAAAATATTTAAAAAAAGTTGAAAAATGTAAAAAAAAATTAAGTAAAAGAGACAATTTTGTCATGTTGAATAAAAATTTGATTAGAGAGGATATCTATATATGATAGGTAAAGAAGGCGAAGTCAGTGTTATTTCAAAAATCTCAAAACAGGTCAATATAATTATCGAAAATCTCAAGGGATGTCAGTGTCATTTATCTATATTTTTATTAGTTTTAATGAATTTTAAAGTTTTGCACCCATTAAATAATTTTTTTTAAAAAAACTCTCATTAGTTTTTTTTTTTTTAACAAATCATTTCATATTAGGGAAAAGACATAACAGAATAGAAAACATTGTGTTAGAGAATTAAATAATTAAGTCTATTTCTTTTTTTGGTTCTCTTCAGTTACATACTTACTTATTAGGGAAATAATTAATAATTTTTTTTTTCATTCTTTCTACAAGATCATTCATGAATTTGTTCAAAAAATTTAATTAAAAGCTTAAATTTAAAGATTTGACATTTGAACTAGAAAGATAAAATTATACATATATATGAATTGTAACTATGTACATCTTTCTTTCTTGTTTTAGATTTTTTTTTCCAAGTCCAAATCTACATTTAAAGACACATCACTCAAAAGTTCTTAATGTTTTCTTTCCTTAACCTTTTTTCTAACTAATATAGTGTGTGTATGTATATATATAGAGAGAGAAATATTTTAAGTTGCTTAGAGAACAACTGACTGAAAAATGGAGCTAATATACCTTGAAAAACAATTTGTAGACATTTGGAGGTCAATTATAATTAGTCCTTGTGCCTATTCGTAAGAGGCATCAAACAATTTTAGAGAGAGAACCTTCAAAATGAAAAAAAAAAAAAATGTTTATTAAACAAGCAATGACTCATCGGGAATAGTTATATAAATTTTTGTAAAAGGATTATGTAATATAGGAATTAATAGTTTTGTAAAAGTAATGTTCAAATTAAGTACAAATGCTTTTTTTTTTTTTTTTGTTGTAATAGTAAAAATATGAGTCAAATTTCATGTACAACACAAGCAAATATATCAAACTTTTAAATTTTTGTCTTTACATGTAGTACCTAGTCAATTTTATATAATTAAATTTTGTTTTATCAATGAATTTTAAATTGCTCCTACTCGAATAAAATCCTAGCTCCACCCCTGCTAAAATGTATCAAATTGCTGGCAACAAATGAGATTTAGAATTTTAATGAATAGTCTACCTATTATATTGCGCGAATTGTTCTTGACTCACCTGTGGTGCAAAAATATCGAATATATATATATATATATATATATATATATATAAAACAAGTTTTAGTAATTATAAAAAAATCTCAGTGTAAGTTATTTGTATTATTTTTGCTTATAATAATTACCGTTATGCATAATAATATTATTAATGCTGATGGATGATACATAAAAGAATTAATTGGCCTCCAATCCTTGTATTAATAACTTTATTATTAGTTAATTCACAGTTACTTACATTTTTTTTTTTTTTGTAAATGACATTGTTTTTCCTTTTTTATATATTTTTCTTCAATGACTAATTTACCCTATTTTATCTATTATCCTTTTAGGTTATTGGATTGATTTTTTTTTTTTTTAAATTTGTTTCTTCACTGATTGATATTATTTTTGGTTAGTTTTTAATTTTTTATTTGAATTTAAATACATTCCTTATCTATTTTTGATATCATTTTCAATTTTTTTGGGTTTGATCACATCTTTGTTTGTTTTTCTATTCCCTTCTCCACTACAATTTTTTTTTTTTTTTTTTTTATCTATTTGGGTCTTATTACTCTTTTTTTCCTTATCTTCTTTCTTCTTTACTGCTATCCCAGCTTTGAATTTATGTTAAAATTTGTTCATTGAATTTTCATTCACAATCAAAATCATTTTATGTTTTATTTATAATCAGGTATGTGATTATATATATTTTTTGGTTTTTTTTATTCTTTTTTTTTTCATATTAGTTTTTGTTCATTATACGCATTATATTCATGATTTTTTTCATTCTACATTTGTATTATTTACATAGTATTCTATTCATTTTCATTTTTTTAGTTTATATAAATTATTTGTTATTGAGATTTTGTTTTGTATTATACATTTTTTGATCTGTTTTTATAGTGAATACATCACTATCTTTGTTCGTTAATTGTTCTATAAATTTTTATATGTTAGTGTTTTTTAATTAATTTTTGACTTCTTTCATTAAATATTCTATAAAATTTTACATGTCCGTATTTTGTTTATTATAAAAATGCATATGTTTATGTTTTATTTTTTTTATTAATATATAATTCCACAGTTTCATAATGTATAATTTTATATGTCACATATTTCACCATAAAAATACATATATTTATGTTTTGTTTTATTATAATTTTACTGTATAATTTCACAGTTCAATATTGTTAAAAAATTCCTTCTTTTATCTTTTTGTTTAGCAATTTTTTATTTTTCAAATTTCTGATGATATTTGAAATTATAGAGATTTAAAAATCCCAATTTCAGCGCTAAAAATGGAAGGATTAGTGGATTAGATCGTGATTGTCTTTTTTAGTAACGAAAATCTCTCCCTTGTTCTGCCACTATAACTAAATGACCCGACATAAAACTATATAAATGACACAATTGAACAATTATTTTATCTTAGAAGTGTAATATTATTAAAGAATGGACTAAATATTTCACCCAAAAAAAAGGGAAAAAAAAGAGTGGACTAAATAATGTAAATCAATTATTATTAATTGTTTATTAAGAAAAGAGAGATGTCCTTAAAAAGTATATAGAATTTTGAAAAATTGTATGAATAATATTAGACAAAAGGGAATCCACGTCAGTTTTAAACATATTTTCAAGGAAGCAAGTTATGCAGTTGATTGGTTAGCAAATAAAGTCAATGATTGAAAACGAAATGTTATTTGGTTTGATAATTTTTGTGACAGTTTAAAAAGCATTGTTTTAGATGATAGTAGAGGGAGGACAATCTTACATATAGATTAGATGAATGCTTGATAATTATCAATCAAGTGTGCATAGAAAATTTGATTAGATTAAAAAACTAATTGTGGTTATTAAACTTAATTAGGGAATGCTTAGAAAACCGGATTACATTAAGTAGGCACTATTATGTATAGAAGAGGTGAAATGTGCAGGAGAACAAGGCGTTGAATTGCAGAGAAGCTGTGGTTTTTATTTTATTAGTAGTAGCTCAAGAATTCCAGAGAAACATGTTCATAAAAAAAAAAATCAGTTGGCTTTCCCATATGGAAAGTTCCAAACTGTTTTCCATTCTCTTCATGAAGCAATAAATGGTGGGTTAGTTGTCTTGTGGATTAATTAAGTCAACACACAATTTGTGTTTTCAATTTAGCATCCCAAGGCTTCATACTATAGACCTCTGGTAGTTGTTTTCTTTGCCCTTTTTTTTTTTTTAAAAAATGAAACTTTTTAATATATATATATATATATATATATATATATGAACGGCAAGATAGCTAACCAGTGTAAGAGAAAGATAAAAAATAATAATCTTGTAGAAACAACACAGTCGAATTAAATTTTGCTTAAAACAAAATTTTCATAAAATGAGTAAGTTATTTAGAACTAATTCTTCAACTTCCTCAAATTTGTCGGATATTCCCAATATAGTAAACAGTAAAGGATACCAGTTACCTAATAGTAACCTTGACCTAGGAAATTGGAGCCCATGTTAGGAATGAAGTCATTATGGAGGGTGTTGAATTGGTTTCCTATAGGTTATTCAAAATCGGTTTGGCTATGGGAGGTTGATGACTGTTCATCGTCTTGAGGATTTCTAAACTGGATGGTATAACAAGGAGTGCTAACTTGCAACTCAATTTTCAAGCCTTTTAGGTCTACGTTGAGATCTTGTCTAAAATATCTAGGTCGGGAAGAGCTGGCTATTGACTGGATAGATCTAGTTGGAGTTGGTAGAGGTAGTCTAGATCTTCTTTCATCAAAGCTAAATCAGAACATTTACACTACTTAACACTATAAGACTTAAGGAAAGGCAAAGTCTAGGAGCGTTTAGCATGAATGGCAAGATAGCTAGCCAGTGTAAGAGAAAAATAAGAAATAGTAAGGTTGTAAAAACAACACAGTCGAATTAGATTTTGCTTAAAACAAATTCTTCATAAAATGAGTAGGTTATTTATAACCAATTCTTCAACTTCCTCAAATCCTGATATTGTAAACAGTGAAGAATACCAGTTACCAATAGTAACCTTGACCTAGGACTATAGATAACCAATTTTAAAACATGTTTTGTACTACGACAATCAATTTCTACTAAAAATCATTGGTTCAAAAGATCACTTTGAAATTTACTAATACATAGGACTACAGATAAAATTTCCTTTTCTATAGTACTATAGTTTAATTGAGTAAGGTTCCACATGCCTGAATGGACGCAAACAATTTGCTTAGGAGAATTTGAAGTAAGCTTTTGACTGAGAATACCAACATAACCAATGTTGGAAGCATCAGTTTGGACAATTTTAAGGGAATTGATTGAAGGAATGCCAAGACAGGATAAAGTTTTGACATACTTTTTGACTTGTTGAACAATAGTTGTATGAACTGAAGTCCATGGAGGAGGTGGACTACAAAGTCGATCGAAAAGTGGTTTACACTGTTTTCTAATATCTTGGTAGAACTTAGAAATGTAATTGAGAGATCCTAAGAATCTCTGTAACTATGTTTTTTCTAAGATTTGGCCAGGGAACTTATCAACAAACTGGATTGCTCTTTCGATAAGTTTGATCATACCATGGTGGATGTCAAAGCTAAGAACCTAACTAATGTTTGGAAAAGTTTAATCTTTTGTGCAGATAAGACTAAACCATTGGCTTTGATAATACTGAGGAATGAGTGTTAATGTTTCTAATGTTGGTAAATTGATTCAAAGAAGATGATGACATCATTTATGTAAACTATAGAATAACTAGAGGACTGAATAAAAATCTCGTTCATGATGTTTTGGAATTCACTGGATGCATTCTTAAGGCCGAAGGGCATTACGTTCCATTCATAATGACCGAAAGGTGTGGTGAATACTGTTTTATACCTGTTTGATTCGTAGATCTGGATCTGCCAGAATCCGCTTTTCATATCAAATTTACTAAAGATGACCGCCTAACTACTAAGTCTTTCTTCTTAGGAATAGGATACCTAATTCATTCTAAGATTTTGTTGAGGGGCTTGTATTTGATAACTAATCTTGGGACACCTCGTTCTATCTCAGTATTTTTCTAGACATAAAAGGCTGAACAAGACCATGGTAATTTGGATTTCCTTATCATTTGTTTACTGAGTAGATCTTTGATTTTTGCTTGGTAGAATTCCATGAGCGCTTGACTCATTTGGATTGGTCTAGCTTTGGTAGGGATTTTACTTTCATAGAAGTCTTTGACATAGGGAAGGTGAACTACGTGTTGCTTCCTATGCCAAAAAGTTATGAGGAGCTCAGAGCAAACTTCTTGTTTAAGCTGGGATTTGAACTGAAAAATTTGTGATTGTAAAGATATGTTTTGTATCTGGTTTTCAATTCGTTTAAACTTAACTTCTTCTATGAGGAATTTTAACTGGGAATGTTTTTGAGAAAGAAGACTGACAGTTTTGTAAACAGAGATATCCTATAAGACATGTATCTCTTTGGGTTCTGGGTTTCTAATAAACTGGAATTTTACCATTTGTCCTAATGGTTTGCTAACTATTCCTTCACTATCTGTGGTGAAAGGGTACAACAGACACATGGAAGAGTTGCCGAGGATAACTTTATCTATCATATTTTTTACTAAGACAAATGGGGTTTTGAAACATACATTATCCTGGCACACATGTGCGTTGGATAATCTGTACTTAGTATTATTTTACTGTCATTGGCTGAAGATAATCGTTCTCTTGATTTTTCAAAATACTTTGTAAGGATGATTCCTTCTTGGACACAATTAAGATCGTCAAACTCGAATTCTTCGTTGATGATGATTTTTACTTTTGAATGCCATTTCTAGAAGTTAATTCTAGTAATAACATCTAAATACTAACGAGATAACTCTAACTGTTCTGGGTTAATAATGGGTTAGGATGATGTGGAAGGTCCAACTTCATCATGGGTGTTACTCATTTCTTTTTGTTAGAGAAAATTATAATCTATTCTAAGGACAGTTAGATCTTAATCTAGAGTTTTGACTTCATGTTTTAACTCGGCTATTTCGCGTTTGGTTTTGTTGACTTTTGCTGAAGGTCATTAATAGTGACTTATTTCTGGGTTTTGGTGAATCTATTAAATATTTTACTGAATTGGACTTGAGGTTCATCTACTGTGGGTTTACTAATCTTGGGAGACTCTTTAATTAGTGAAGATTTGAACTGAGTAAGATATTGAGCTTTAATAACTAGGTCTTCGACTTTTTCAATAAGGTTAAGAAGCAGCTCTTCTTGTTTGTTAAGGACATTGACTGTCTTGTTTCTACATCAACTATTCTTACACTTTAAGTTGATGTCTAGATTATTTGAGGAATTACAGGAATTACTAGGGGATTGGAGATCGAAGGATTATTGGTTTAGTTGGCAAACTTCATTTTCGCTGTCATTAAAACTATTACTGGAGCTAGGCCTAGAGTCATTGTTGGTGTTTCGTAGCTCTAAGATTTTAATTAATTCCTATTTACTTTCTTGGTTGCCTTGTAATGTGTTGATCAAGCTTTTGACTTTGCATTCTTATTTAAATTGACTAGGTTTTCCACACTCGCGAACAAATGAGAGAAACGGGAAAACTATAGAATCACCCACACTCGCCAACAAAAGATAGAAATCTTAGTTAAATAGAAGAAATTCATGAATGAAGTTTGTTATGAAGTCCCCTTCTTCGAATACTTAGAAAGACATTTTGAGTGGCACAACAAATGTTGTGTTCTCACAAAAACCAACTGGACTAAAGAAAACAAAAGTATCGTCTAATCCAATCATTCCCCGATAGAAACCATTATAGTCAAACATAGTGGCCACGATGTAATAGTCTCACCATCCAAACTTTTCCAAGAGGAAGAAAAATATGTCAAAAAAGTCATTAAACAAAATAACTACACTAATTAATGTTTAGCCACTATAGGAAAACAAGTTAGAATTGAAAACACAGTAGGAACAAGACCTCCACCTACTGTACCATAGTTAGAAAAACCACTAATCAAACTACTGAGTCTTAAGCAACCAGTCAAACCCAACCATTGAACAGCTTTAGAAAAAGGTTAATAAGATGCTTCAAGATCTAGTAAAGCTAGAACCTAGCTCGACTCATACCTCAACTAATAAGACATTAGTCGCTTTGAACCAATCACCCACCAATAGTCAACCCTCTGATTCATCCGAATCTGACGACAAGTTTTTCGAACAACATCAATTCAAAGAACGGACCATTAGTAAACTTCACAGCACCAAAGTAAACCCTCCCAATATAACAAAAAATTGGTACCTATATATATATATATATATATATTTCGATGAAACTTGTTTGTCACGCGTCATTCAGGTGCATGGTACAGTTTAACCTCTTATAATTAATATTTAATAAGTTAATAATCTTTAATAATTAATAAATTTTTAAAAATCGACTTGGTTGTATGTTCAAAATGATATTAAGAATTTTTGTATGACTTAAGTTAAAAATTATATGTAATTTGTTTTTATAAGATATCGAAATATCTTTGAAAATTTGAATCTTTTTGTGTCGAAATTTATATACATGAATGGAATAATTTATTATCAATAAAAGTATAAAAAAATTTATAATTAATAATTAATAAACTTCCTATCTTCCAAATATATAATTATAAGAGAGTTAAATGTCACTAGAGTAAACTCTGGACGCACAGGAAGGCCTAGTCCTCTCTAGGGGCATCTAATAATTTTTTTTTTTAAATATATAAAATTAAACAAACGTAAAAATTATACTTCAGCCTCAATATCTTGTTATTATATATCGTGCATTATTCTTAGAAAATATAAAATTAAACAAACTTAGTAATCAACGTTTGGATATGTTTTTGTTTTGTGTTTTCAAAAATGAAAATGATAATTTTTCAAAATAAATATATTTTTAGGTTGTTTTCATTTTTTAAAACTTAAAAAATTTTGAAATACAATAATTACTTTAATTGTTTCTTAGAAATGGACTATTTTAGAATTTTTTTTTAAACTTAAAAAATGTCCTTTCAAATGCATTTTAACTTGTAGGTTCGTACAAATGCCCACTTCTCACATAATTGATGTAGATTCGATTCTCTTCTTTTATCCCTATATTAAAATAAAGATATAAATTATATTAATTTCTTATGAGTATTTTGACAATTACAAAAACCTTTCATGTTTCTAAAATGATACTGATTTCTTCTATTTTTACTAATAAATTACAAATACCTCTCCTCAAGCCTTTTTTTTTTTTTTTTTTCAAAATGACAAAAGTGCCATTTTCATTTTTTTTTTTTTAGTTTGACCAATTTTTTATTTTTTTAAATTTTTAAACAAATATTAATTAAAACCTTCTTTGGCCAAAAAATATGTTATTTATTTTAATAAAAAATAAAAAATTCTTAAAAAATGGTAAGAAAGAATCTTCAAAATGCAAAAACTAAAATAAAAGTGAAAGGAGCACTTTTGTCATTTTGAAAAAAAATTAGGCTACAAGATATTTGTAGTTTATCAATAAAAATAGAAGATGTTTGTGTCATTTCAAGAATCTCAGAAATTTTTTTTTATAATTGTCAAATTCTTTATAAATGTCAATGTAATTTATCATTAAAAAAATAAGGGAACGTAATGAAATGAACTTACATGTATGGGATGTCAATTTAACCCGTTCCTTTAGATATCCACTTCAACCCTGTCCCTAATGAGAGAAGTTTGGAGGAGGTATTTTCACCCTGCTAAAGCTTGAGGGGAGTTTGACGAAAAGACACTCATATCCGATTATATAAAATAAAATAATAAAATAATTTTTGTATTACCTAATCAATGTTAATAATGATATTTTTTAATCACCTATTAAAAATTTATATAAATTTGATAGAACTATATTTTTGAAATAGAAAATATTTTCATTTTAATTCTCTATAAATATATATATATATATATATATCTTATTTTACATATGTATTATTTTATTTGAAATATGTTAATTATAATTAATTTAATAAAATCTCCCGCCTCATTCCCATCCCTGTGCGTGCTAGCACGCTTGAATCAGTCACATTTTCTTCCAAGTTAGTTAATGCTACTCAAGAGGACACCATTCGGGGGCAGCCCAAAACCCAGTTTTCGACCAAAATCAATGCTTCACATCTTGTTGGGTGTTGGCGGGCTGGCCTGCAGTAGTGGGCGGCAAATTCAATATCCCGTTTCGGGGCAGCAGGCCAGACTAACTTTGGTCTGGCATGTCAGTGGGCCACTGTTACCTCCACACACACACCCAAATTTAGAGTTATACCAGCTCCTGCGACTCACCAATGGTCCAGTCAAATTGCTTCTGTCCTCGTCAAGAGACAAATAAGGGGCTAACAGTCCGACATCACATAACATTAATGATGAAAATCTAATCAAACTTTTCTTTGATATTATCATAACATATATATATATATATATACAGTTAAATTTAATAAAAATATTTAATTTATCATCACATGAAAACATTAATTATTTACTTATATATTTAATATTTATATAAGGTATTTTTAATAATATAATTGATCATTTTAATTTATTTTATTCACTGAAAATATATTTTTAAATTAATTTTATAAAATGTGGTCAAACAACACTTCATAGTTCATACTATCTAATAAATAAATAAAAAAGTAAAAACAATACATTCAAGCACTAGAATTACTTGTGAATAATTTTTATCAAACACCTGATAATCAATTCTATCATCATAATCAATTTTGAAATATATACATTCAAACACCTAAAATCAATTATGTAAAATCAATTCTCCAAAATTAATTTTACCAAAATCAATTCTTCAATAACTTCAGCTGCGACAAACGGACACTAAACATAAGTTAATGGAAAAGGAAAGTATAATTAAGAAAGAGAAACTGTTCTGTGGAATAATATAAATCATCATCATATTAAAAAAAAAAAAAAACAAACAAACAAGATCCCTAGAAAGTCTAAAGGAAACAACACTACCAGCCAGGGGAAAAGAGCAAACAACAATCATTCTAAAAAGCAACAGGAAAGGAAAGGGAGAAAAAAAAATGGAGTGGAATAATAAAGCACCTTTCAGTTAAAAAAATTATATTTTTGGAAAATAAATAGACTCGCTACTAGTTTAGGGAGAATATAAAACCATGAAACTGAAAAATGACTCCAATCAATAAGACAGCCATTCCCATTCCCAGCTGTATGAATTGAATTTCAGAGCAAGCCGTAATAGAGGTTGAAAAATATTACCCACCAACCTACTCAGCTAATGCCAATCTCTACATCAAACCATAGGGACACATAACTTCAGATAGAAGCAGATGAAAAGATAAATGTAAATAATCTTAGACCATGTTTCAATGATATACTAGTTAAAAGAAACAAGATACCTCCTGCAGTTCCGTGGTTGCCACTAAAATACCTGCCGGCTGTCCTGTTCAATTAATTCTTCCATTATTTATGGGGGCAGCGAGATGGAAGTTCTTACCGATGGCACCGAGAAGGTTTAGTTTCTATGCATTTAAAAATTTTATCCTAGAATGCGAGGGGATTAAATGATCCAGACAAACGATCAGTTATCAAAGGTTTATTACAGGAATGGAGGCCTACAGTTATATGCCTTCAGGAAACTAAAATGGGGTGTATTTCGGGAACTTTTGTTCGTTCCATTTGGGGCTTCAGATGGATTAAGTGGGCTGCTCTGGATGCCCAAGGCATTGCAGGAGGTATTTTAGTGGCATGGGACTCACGGTTGATCAATTGTATTGAGCATAGAGTGGGAGAGTTCTCCATCTCTTTTCAAGTTTAACTTGGTTCCAACTCTCTCATGTGCTATGGTCGGAGTCTTGCCAAATTGAACTATCCTCCGCTGGTGCTTTCTGCTTCACGGAACTTCCCCTGTTTTTCTTCGTTTCTGTCCCAAGGTCTCCTGGGGGAGATGATGAGCGCAGGAGCCTTCCTCTGTCCAACTGCTTCAAGAACCGTCAAAGAAGAGGAAGGATTATATGAGGTCCCATGCCTTGCATTGCGCCCCGAACAGGGCTTGCCAACTTCCAAGTGGGCCGGCCCCCTCCATCCGTTAAAGCTTCCAATCTTTTGGGCCGAAAGAAGAAACACCCTTGTGCGGCCCAGGAGATAAGTGCTTGACATTGCGCCCCGAACTGGGCTCGGCACCCTTTATATGGGCTGGCCCCTTTCGCCCTTTAGAGCCTCCGTGCTTTTGGGCCGAAGAAGAACAACCCTTGGGCGGTCCAGAAGGTAAAGCCCTATTCCCATAAACCTGACCTAATCTTCTTGTAAGGTATTGATTCCTTTGGTGCTGGCCCAATACAAGTGGCCCACTTTGGTTAGCATCAAAATGACCGAAGCCCGCAAAGACCCCTTTTATCGTGCATTCTAGAATGTTCCTCTTGCTCCTCTTCCACCTCTCAGCCTTATACACTTTGAAATTCAAATTCCCTGCGTCAGAATCAGAGACAACCTTTCGTTGTTCACCACGTGTCCCCCTGTCAAAATGATTTCTCGCGCTCAGACACGCCATCGGCGCGTGTGCATCCCAAACTGTAGATCCAGTTCTTCCCTGTCATCTCTGCAACTTCCGACCGACGTGATTCAACTGCGAGACACTTCGGGCCAGATTCTGACCATACCGGAATAAAGAAGGACCACTGCCCACACTTGATGTTAAAGGATGCCGGGATGTCTTCCGGCCGGCATCTGACCAAAATCCTTACCCATCGCAGATGCCGGCGCTTCGGCTGTATCTTTGTCCAAAGTTACAAAGTAGCCGCACCGATCCCCCATGGCTCGGAAAACTTCCGTACTCCACAAAAAAGCTAGTAAGCCCATCATCCTTAGCCATATGAGACCTTCACCTTCCAATCTTGAGCAACAACCTGACGGGGACCACGGTTGCAATGTCATCGGTAGCCTTTTGAAAGACTAGTTTCTACTTTGAAGAATTCTGTTAGCCGCCTCCTCAGACGGCAATTCGAAGAAGAACCAGACGCCGTTTAAATCAAGAACCCTCAATCCGGCTTGAATCCCCCAATGTGTGAGGGCCCATTTGTGGATCTTGTTTCTGTCGGGGACCGGAGTGTTCAAGTCACCGAAGCGTCCGATTAAACATCGTCGGAGGAATTTGAGACGGCTTCTACATGACCCCATTTGAACCTCGATGTCTTCCTGAGCATGAGCTGATTGCGTTTTCACCATAACAGGATCTGTAGGCCATTCTTCAATTCTGTAAACATTCAGGTAAGACTCCTTTCTCCTAGTGACAGATTTTTGCTTCGTTAAACCTAACATTCGGAAGGCTTGAGCATATATTGACCATCCTCCTTGTGCATGTTCTTCCGGCAAAAAAACAACATGAATCCCTTTCAGAGAACGACCCTCCAGCCTCATGAAGTTCCCCCTTCAATTTGAGCCTTTTCATAAGAAAAGACTTCTGTTTTGTCCGTGGACACCAATCGGAAACACCACCCTTCTTCTCCCTGTTGAGAAAACCTCCAAGATGTTGCATATTCATTCTAATTCCCATATCAGAACCCATAACCTTCTAATAACCCCTGGACCCCTTTCAATGATTTGAAAGAGTTCGCCGGACTCATCCTCCTCATGCACCACATCAAATGATTGGTCCCCGATTTGGGCGAAAATGCTTCGATTGAGTACCCCGCACTAATAGAAGAAAGCATCTCGTTCAAGTTCAGGTCGCCGGAGTTCAGTTGGATGAGAATAGGCTCTTATATTGGTCGGCCACCATCTTTCCAGCATGGTTGATGAGAAGCCAAACAGAGCAAAAATAATAATCCGTTAGCAGTTGTATTGCCGGCAGAATATTCCAATGCCTCCACCCAGATTCAAGAGGCGCCATCCGCAGCATTCCTATATCATCAACAGACCCTAACGGATGACTGGGTGCTCCTGAAAAATGGGAAAGGTGAGTAATATTCTAGGTGTTCCGTGTGCAGGCTTTGAGGACCACATGGTGGAGTTATTTAGAGAAATTGTGTTGTGTAATTCTCTGTCTAGAACCAGTTCTAGAATTGCCCTCCCTGTGAAAATCCTCAAAGACCGCCATAATATCCGCTTTTAGAACACCCCAACATTTTTTTAAAAAAGCTATAGTGAATCCATCAGGACCTGGGGCTTTATCCTCATTGCATGCCTCTACAACTCTCACCATATCATCTTCCGAAAAGGGGATCTCCAGATTAGAAGAATCATCCGCATTCAATCTTTCCAAGCACAGATCGTCCACCCCAGGTCTCCAACTGTGCGGCTCCGAGTAAAGGCTAGAAAAGATATCAACAATACCTTTTCTAATGGAATCTTTCTCAGTGAAAACTTGATCATTAACAAGAATGGAGGAGATGTTATTCTTTCTATAATGAGTAGAAGCCATTCTGTGAAAGAATTTAGTGTTGCGGTCTCCCTCTCTAAGCCAAATAGCCCTAGATTTCTGACTCCAAAGGATCTTCTCCATCTTGAGAATCTTCCCAATCTGGCCCTTTAAGCCTTCTCTCTCAACCCTTTTTTCAGCAGAAAGAGAGCTCAGCTGATCCTCCCTGTCCAGCTCCAATAGGTTGTTCAGCAAAGACTGCTTCCTAACCTGAATTGAACCAAAAACCTCATGGTTCCACTTTTTCAAATCAACTTTAAGGAGCTTCAGTTTTCTGGCGAGGCAATAGCTTGGAGACCCAATCACAATATAAGAATCCCACCAATTTTTCACCAACTCCACAAAGCCATCAGATTCAAGCCACATGTTCTCAAATATAAAGGGACTTTTTCCTACGCTAAAACCCCCGCAGTATAGCATGATGGGGTGATGATCAGAATAAGGCATCGGAAAACACTTTTGGGAGATACCTAGAAAGACATCCTCCCAATTGTGAGATACCAAAAATCTATCCAATCGAGACAGCCGACTGATGACCTCCCCTGGACCAAGTGAACCGTCCTCCCTCCAAATTGAAATCCACCAGGCTTTGGGAATTAATGAACTCGTTGAAGCTCCTCATAGCCGAGGTCAGCCTTCCACCCCCTAACCTCTCATTCGGGTTCCGAACAAAATTGAAGTCCCCCCCCCTATACACCAAGGGACTTGCCAGGAGGAAAGCGACGACTGCATCTCGTTTCTAGCGTGGAGCTATTGGAATATTATTTTTACTCTGTTTGGCTTCTCATGGGTTATGTCAGGCACAGTAAAAGATCTCTTGTTGGTTTGGGAAGGATGCAATCTTCCAAAGGAGATTAATAGAGTTTGGAAAATGGCCCCAATTTGCCTTTTGTGGAGTATCTAGACTGAAAGGAACAACCGTGTTTTTGAAGATTTGGAACTCTCTACTCCTTTTTTTAAAGATTTTTTTTTGCGTTTATTATTTTTTTGGGCCAAAGAGGCTTTTCCTGTAAATGTCTCTTCTTTTGTAGATTTTTTGGATTCTCTAAAACAGATGTAAGCTTTTGGAGTTTTTGCCCTTGATGCCCTTCTTGGGCACCATTATATATATAACTTTTACTTATCAAAAAAAGAAACAAGATTAACTGAGTATTAAATATCATGAGGAGAGATAAGATAAATTCCCATCACAATTTGCTTATCTTGTCTTTTGAGTCAGTAATATTATAGACTAATGCACAAGCTAAGCAACCAACATTAAAAGGATTTAGAGGGAAAAAAGAGACAAAAGAGAGAAAGAAAGGAAAAGAAAAGAAAAAAAGCTTTAGGGTTTCATGTCCTTGGGGGTTATTTGAAGGCATAACACTGCATCTATAAGAAAAGTGGTTTTCCAATCAATTATTGTGACTTGTATCAAGAGTTCAAATGGAGCAAAACTTTGGATTGAAAGATTAAGAGGAAACTGTTTAATTGAACTAAACACCAATCCCAGAAACCAAGGTTGTAGTACCCCCAAATATGCACATCATGTATTGCTAAATAGCTCTTTAAATAACTCTATAGCTTCATTTTGACTTAGTCAATACTTTATTGTTCTATGGGGTATGCCCATTTAAAGTTGGTGATGTTGTGATAAAACTAAATGGATGTATTAAGGGGATTAACAAAAGAATATCTGATATCCATATTCTTCAGTTGGCCATCATTGAGAAACATGCAACAATTTTCAACTCAAACTGGTCATTGGGATATGGATAAACTGATTTCTACACCTATCTTTTGGAATTGGTTATGGATAAACTTTGGGGGCATTTCTAAAAGAAGATCTAATGATGTAAGTTGTTCGCCAAAATATGATTTCAGTGGTTGAAACTAAAGCATAAAGCAATATGACGATGAGGACGTGCTTTAAAATCACAAGAAGGATACAAATATGTAAACTGCAATTCATTATTTCACTAAGTTTAAGAAGGAAAAGTAAAAACCAGATTACCCAAAAGTGACAATTTGTGGTTTATATATTGAGAATAATTTTTTGTTGGTTACTGAAGCTGGGGTTCAAGCTCCTAAGAATCCTCCAACATGGCTTTGATACAAGTGAATTCTATTCCTTGAGGGAGAAATGAAAGTTACACCTGACCCAGAAAGCTAGTGGTCAGTGCCATCAAGAACCTGATTATGATTGTCACTTTATTTCTAAGAGACGGCCTGGGGGGATTGAAACGTCATCATTCACAAAGTTTGTGAGTAACCCCCTTTTGATGCCACTTTACTCCTAAAGAAGAGGGTGGATTGGGTATTAGAAGGTTGGTTGACTGTAACAAGGCTGCTAAGCTTAAACATTTGTGGTGCCATATTCTATGATAAACAATACATGCTTCTAGAGCCTCCAAATTCCAAATGATTCTAGCTGGTCTTGGAGATGAGTCTAAAACCGAGACCTGTAGCTAGAGATTTCATCAAAATAAGGATTAGAAATGGGTTCGATTCCTTTATTTGGCATGATAATTGGCATCCCCTAGGTGTCATGTCCATGATACATGGAAATAGGGTGATATATAACTGTGCAAGCTCAGAAAATGCCAAGGTTTTCTCTAGAGTCAGGCTCATTATGGAGATGGCCTGTTTGTTCCTCTAACATTCTCTCTAAAATTAAAAACTCTGCCCCTGCAGATTTTCTTCTTGATATCTCCAACCCTGACAAGGCCTATTGGCTTCTTGCAGGCTATGCTATTTACTCCAAAACCTCTGCTTGGAAGCTCTAAGAGGGTCCTTACCTAAGGTTGATTGGTTCATATAGTTTGGTGTAAAAAGACTATACATAAATATAATTTCATGTTATCTCTCACTTTCAGAAGAGAACTTGTTACTAATAATTACTGTTGTGCCTTGTGTGAATCTGCTCCAGAAACTAGAGAGCAAATTTTTTTTTTTTTTGTGGCTTCACTTACTTGCATCTGTATGGAATTCAGTTCTGCAGCTATGTAATGAGAACAATAGACATCAAGATAGGTCTAACATTCTAGAGTGGACCACTAAAATGCTAAAGGGGGACTCCTTTCCTAATGACATTAAGAAGCTTGCTTTTGCCTCCTCTGTTTATCACATTTGGACGGAAAGGTACAAGTATCATACAGGGGAAGAAGAGACATAAGCCGCTTGTTGTGCAGGAAATCAACTTTGCTGTTAGATCCAAAGCTGCTCGATATTCGGGAGTTAAAAATAACTATCAGAATTGGGAAATTTGCATGAATTTTTTAATTCCTGACTTTAATCTTTAAAGGATAAGTTTGCTACCTTTGGTTGAGTGATCTGAGGCCTGCTTTGTTGTCATGGCTGCTGCCTTTGGTCTGGTTGGAAGTTTTGCTTAGCTGTTTCTTTGTTGGTTTATTGTTGGGCAGTTTGTCTTATTATTTAGTCTTTAGGTTCTGTGTGTTCTTCTTGCCCCAGCTGTTTTTTGTGTTTTTTTTTTTTTTTTCATTTTTTGATAAGGAAGCTGTTCTTTGATTATTGGGTTTTGCTGGGATTGGTTTGCTTCATGCCTTGTTTTGCTAGTTTTGTTTTCTCTTAATTAAATTTACTTACCAAAAAAATGCAAGAATATTCTCATTTATTGGATTTCCTAATTGCTTCTTTTTAACCTCACCTAACAAGTAGGGTAACAAACCCCAAGGGGGGTGGCCGAGTGGACGGTAGACAGCAACTAAGGGACTTGTCCTCTCGAGATCGACAAGTTGAAGCCTAGCGAATGCCACTTTCTCTTGGGGCAAGTACATATGGGGGCGCTATCCCGACTCTAATTGGACCCCTCACTAGTTGATGACGAGATTGATTTCCCGGATTAGTCGACCCGAAAGGTCAGATACTGAGTTGTCAAAAAAAAAACAAGTAGGGTCACAAGCTACATTTAAAAATTACTGCAACCTTCTATTTCTTGAAGTTTGGTACATGATTTGACTATTTATATAAAGGTTTTTACATTTGTGTATCAGATTTAGCTAACTTAATTTGGCAGTGTAGTACTTATTAAGTTATTATAGAGAGGTGACCTGTATACAGCTTTCCCCTCTCTTTTCAGTTTTAGTCTAATCTCACTTTCTTTCTTTCTTTCTTTCCCTAGATCTTTCAGCCTTGGGGTGTATCAATTGTCATAAGAACATAAATCATACACCTTCCCTCCCATGGGGGTGAATTTGCATATTTTCCACCCCTAGGTTCTAGTATCAGTGGCATTCTAGATATCTTAAGTTTGTATGACCTAAATGCAATACTCTGCAACAAACTGCCCCAACCCAACCAAAAGAAGAAAAACATGAAACACTAAGATGATATTACATAATTATTAATCACCAAACAATATGATATACAACTACAGAAGAAAGTGCCATAGAATTACAAGTAGCCCTACGCACCATGCAAGACCGCCACTGGGAGGAAAGAGCAAATTGGTTAATTCAATATTCTGTTCAAATTTTCTCATTTTTGCAATTAATTAGATAACCTGTTATGAAAATGGATCCAAGTTAGGGATACTATGAAAATACTCATTTAAGTATCATCAACTAATAATATACATTACACAAGACTAACTGCATAGAAAATGTATAGTAGTTGGAGAAAGAGACTGAATAAGCTAAAAAGGAAAAGGACAGCCATAAATGTTAGAGGTTGGCACCGAAACTAGAGAAGTTTTTGTGTGGACCAGATTCAATGGACCAAACCAATCAAAGTTTGTCAACTAGGCAAAAACTGTTTTTTTGTCCCCTTAAAATCAGACAACTCATCCATATGGTTGAGTGTGTTGGCCTTGTCCATGAAGCAGGTTCGCACAAAAATTTATCCCGAAACTAGTAATAAGTCATGCAAAGGCTTGACAAGGTGTCATTTATCTTACAAAGGGAAAAAAGTTATTGGCACATGTCGACTATTGCAGTCACCATAGGTAAGTGCAGCAAGATATGCAGTTTATAGTTTCAGCATGTATGTACAACAAGCAAGTTCCAAATATCCTACATTTTAAATTTATCTTCCAATGCCTTTTTTTTCTCTTTTTTCCTCTAGTACCAACATGTTCCTAAAGAATCTAACCTGTGGTTGGTGTATTTAGGAGCTTCATCATGAAGTTGAATTGAGTATCTGGAGAGGTCCTGGGTTGGGGCCAGTTTGCCCCTTCTGGCACTTTGATACATTTGAAACCCTGGCCTTTGTACAACTTTGTGGCTCCAGGGTTGTTTAGGTCACAGTGCAATGCAATGGTACGGCAACCCCAGCTTCTGGCTTGAGCCTCTGCTTTTGCTACAAGCCTTTTGGCTATTCCCTTTCGTCGAAATCTCTCTCGAACTGCAACATTTGATATGTATGCAATTCCACTCCTGTGATAATAACATTCATAAATCAATTGTGAAAAAAAATACTTAGTTTGGAAGTGTGAAGAAAAGATTCAGCAACTTAATGAACATAATAAAAATTGATACATCTTCTATAATGCACATGTAAACAACTAAGAACAGGTCATACAAACATCCAATGCCTGCAACTTTCATCCATATCCAAGTACGTGCCTAGGTTTAACAGGAATTAGATACACACAAGTTATAAGATCTGAAATTAGCTTTAAGACCTTAATGCACACTGTCAAGAAAGAAGTACTACAAGCTTGGCCCAGATGGAGGACTATTAAGGCTTTGTTGAAGTGAAATGAGTTGATATAAATAATAATAAAAAAAGCCCCTTTTTGAATCTCCCCCAGTTGACCAGTGGGAACAGGGAAGCAAAGGCTCTGCTGTTAACTCGATAAGCCAATGCCCAGCACCATCAGCAACACCACAAAGCCTTTTATCTGATGAGCATGTGCAACAGGTAAATCCTAATTTAGCAGTTTTTGTTTTGTTGTAAAAATTAGATGTACACATCGGACAACCTGAGGAACTAAGGCATTGACATGCTTCATATTCTTTTAATTTGTCTGACTGCTGGCATTGGTGTCAGTTTCCTCATCACATGTAGCTGCTAAGGGAAGCAGGAGGAGGAGTTACTTTGTGTGAATTTATTCATTGTGGACATAAAGAGGCTACTTTTTTTTTTTTGGGGATGAGGGGGGGCATAAGTAGAGAAGCTGCACATGTTTCATAACACAAAACCTTTGAATGAATTTTTCCATAAATCTCTCTTTAGTTACAAATGTTTTAAGCAAGCAAAAAATGGATTTATGGAAAGTAATTCAAACAACTATCAATTTAATAGCTTACAATCTTCAATACAGTTTTACTTTGTAAGTTCTATCCATACAATAATTCTCTATCTTAATTTTGTGAAGAAAAAAATTCATGTAATCTACCATATTGAACATTCAACGAAAGATGTTTATTGGACTTCGGAGGCATCCCAGTTTTAGCGGCCTCCAATGATGCTTTTACTTATAAAGAAAAGTTGTG
Organism: Nyssa sinensis; assembly: GCA_008638375.1. Taxonomy (NCBI): domain Eukaryota; kingdom Viridiplantae; phylum Streptophyta; class Magnoliopsida; order Cornales; family Nyssaceae; genus Nyssa; species Nyssa sinensis. The sequence goes on along the minus strand of CM018041.1, from coordinate 13,359,805 downwards.
TGTGCAGTAAAAGATATGTAGTTTCTCACGTTTTGTAAGGCAGCCAGCCTGTCACGGGCCTGTGAGATGGTTTGATGACTAATCAGGGATGTCCTACTTTTTTTTTGGGATCAGTAGTAAGGGTGGTGGTACATGACAAAACAACCCCAGAACAGATGGTAACACAGATACCTTGTTACTTGTAGCATGTGGAATAAATATTACATGTGGACACTCCAAAAATTATGCTAACAGGCAGCCATGCAACTCCATAAAAGCTGTTTTTCCTTGCAACAGAATACTATACTAACCTATGAAGCACGGACACTCTATTTTGGTTCACGTGTCCGTATCGGACACCGACACTCTCGGACACGTGTCCGAGCACTTGAATCATAGATGTTGATAATTAAATGAAGAAGTTCTTTAATTTTTATTTAATGACTTTGTTATTTTAATATCTTAATAATATTTTTTAAATTTGTGTATTTTTATGCTAATTTTAATTAAAATAACATTAATTTTTTATTATATGGTCATATAAAAATATAAAAAATTATATATATTCAACGTGTTCGTGTCCTACTTTTTTGAGAAATAACGTGTCTGCATGTCCATGTCAATGTCGTATCGTATCTGTGTCCCGTGTTCGTGTCCGTGTTCGTATCTGTGCTTCTTAAATACTAACTATATTGCTAATACAGTTTATAATACATACACTCACACACACACACACACACACACACACACATATATATAATATTTCAAATAACTTATTTTTATTTTCTTGATACAAAAGGGAACCCACAGCACCAATTTTCATCTGTGCGAATAAACTTCTACGGGCCCATATAAACACCCTACTAGTTGCACGATCTTGTAAGACACAAGACTTGCGTTCTGGACAGGTGACACTTGGGGTGAGAGTTGAACTTGGTACCTTAGAGATAATACCCAAGCCTCTTCCCAACTCATCCCCAAAAGGTCAATTAGCTTTCGATTTTACTTTTAATACAGTGTATGTACATTATATATAATACCGATAAAAAAAAAATGTACATTATATATAATATTTCAATTAACTTTTGATTTTAATTTTAAGATAGTGTATATAAATTTAAAATATAAAGTTTACTTTTATATATAATACCAACACCAGCTCTAAAAGTAACGGTCTCTCTTTCTCTCTCTCTCATTGATTAGCAACTCCAAGATCTTTCATTGCAAATTGACAGGACAACAACTTCTTTAACTTATTTATCTCTTGAATGCTAGAACCTACAATCAACATATCATCAACATACAAAAGTAAAATAATATAACTATTGTCAAATCTCTTAAAATAACAGCAGTGATTTGTCTGGCATCTTGTGAAACTACTGCTAGACATAAAACCATCAAACTTCTTGTACCATTGCCTTGGGGTCTATTTCAAACCATATAAGCTCTTCTTAGGTCTGCACACCAAATCCTCTTTGCCTCATGCAATGAAATCATGTGGCTGCTTCATGTAAATATCATCCTCCATATCACCATGGAGGAAAGCTGTCTTGACATCCATTTGCTCAAGATGAAAATCCTCAGCAACCACAATTCCCAAGGCAAGTCTGATTGTTGTCAACTTCACAACTGGAGAGAAAATTTCAGTGTAGTCGACATCTTCCTTTTGCTAAAACTCTTTCACAAACCAGTCTAGCCTTGAACCACTTACTCCCATTATGTTCTTCTTTGATCCTGTAAGCCCATTTGTTATGCAAAGTTTTCTTGTCCTTTGGTAGTTCAATTAGCTCCCATGTCTGATTTGTCATGAGAGAATCCATCTCATCCTGCATAGCTGACTCCCACTTGGTTGAATTATCAACCTGCAAAACTTCATCATAACTCTCTGGCTCACCACCGTCAGATAACAACAAATAGTATAATGAAGAAGAATAACGTTGTATAGGTCTAGACTCTAATGGACCTTCTTGTACGAAGCAAGAGTGCGTGGATACACTTGCCGAATAATATTTTCAGGATTATCCTGAACCTTATTATTCACATCACTTTCAATGATTTCTTCTAACTCAACAAGTTGTTCACAACTATCAGATTTCACAACAGACTTATCCTTATACATTACTTTCTCATTAAATATAACATCTCTACTTCTAATTATTTTCATTCATCAATGTCATAACCAATAAAAGTACATTTAATAGATTTAGGATTAAGCCTGCTTCTATCAGTAGAATCTATCACATATGAGAAGCAGGAAAAAACTTTTAAGTGTGAAAGATTTACCTCTTTTCCGTTCCAGGCTTCCTCTAGCAATTTTTTATCCAAGGAAACAGATGAATCACGATTTATCAAATATGTTGTAGTATTGACTGCATCTGCCCAGAACATTTTTAGCAATCCAACGTGTATCCTCATGGCTCTAGTACATTCATTTAAAGTTCTATTCATGCACTTTGCAACGCCATTTTGCTGAGGTGTTTTCCGAACTGTCTTTTGCATTTTTATCCCATTATTTGCACAAAACCTTTTGAACTCACTATCTCCATACTCCCCTCCATTGTCTGATCTTAAACACTTGATTTTCAAATCTGTTTCATTCTCCATCAAGGCTTTCCACTTTTTAAAGATAACAAAAACATCAGATTTATTCTTAAAAAAATAAACATATGCCTTTCTAGTCGAATCATCGATAAAAGTGACATAATATATGATCCCCTAAGAGATGCAACTGGAAAAGGCCCCCATACATCAGTATGAATCAACTCTAATTTTTCTGTCTTTGATTTCCTGCCATCCTTCGAAAAACTGATCTTCTTTTGTTTTCCAAATATACAATCTTCACACAAATCAAGATCAATTGATTTCAAACCAGACAGTTTCCCTTTTGACAGAATTACCTTCATCCATTTCTCGCTCATATGCCCAAGCCTACGGTGCCACAAGTGTGAGTCTTCCTTTTCTTCAACAACTGCCATTGCATTCTTGTTGTTTGTTGTCACATAAAGAGTATCAGTCTTCATACCACGAGCAACAACCATAACACCTCTGGAGATTTTCCACAGCCCACCCGTGAAGGTTACTACATGACCTTCATCATCAAGCTGTCCCACAAAAATCAAATTCTTTTTCAATCCAAGCACATGTCTAACATTTTGTATCTGCCATACAGATCTGTTTGGCAGCCTTATTTTCACATCTCCTTTACCCACAATATTCAAAAATTCATCATCATCAGCCAAATAAATCTTCTCGAAATCACCACTTACACAGTTTTTAATGATTTCTCTATATAAGGATGAATGGAAAGACGCCCTAGAATTTAAAATCCAAGACTCAAAAGGACTGTCAACGCTTAAGATCAAGGCATCACAAATATTTTCTGTTGCATCATTCACAGACTTTTTATTTTGATCACCTTGTTTCTTCTTTGGTGCCAAACAATCTGCCTTCAAGCGCCCTTTCTGTCCATAGTTCCAGCAACTTTCGCGCTTCTCCTGATCCCTTTCTAAATCTTGACTTGCTTCTGCTCTTAGATGCCGATCTGTTACGATTTGAGTTTCTGTTGACTGATATTCCTCTGACTTCTGTATTCAAAGTAGACCCTGATGTCTCTCCTAATTTCTTTCTTCGAAATTTCTTCACTCAAAATTAGGTCACGAACATCATTATAATTCAGTTTTGATTTACCTGAAGAGTTGCTCACTGTCGTTACAGCACCATTCCAGCTTTCTGGTAAACTGGATAGAAGAATCAAAACCCTAACCTTGTCATCAAACTCAATCTCTACAGAACTCAACTGAGTTGTGACTGTGTCGAACTCATTTAAATGATCCACTACAGACCCACCTTCTGCCATCTTAAGATTAAATGGCATGTGCATAAGATATACCTTATTCGAGGCCAAGGGTTTTTCATACATGTTCGCAAGGGCTTTCATCAAACATGTTATTGTCGTTTCTTTCGCGATATTGAACGCAACGTTACAAGCCAACGTCAAACAAACAACTCCCAAGGCTTGTCTGTCAAGGAGTTTTCTGCGTCTTTCATCTCTTCTGGTTTCTGTTATGCAAGAAGCTGATACAGCTTCTTCTGATACAGATAATCTTCAATCTGCATCTTCCAGAACCCAAAATTTGTGCTATTAAATTTATTGATTCTTACTTTTCCTTCGTTTGTGGCTATCGTTCCCACTCAAACTTAATGCTCTGATACCAATTGTTAGGAATATAATCACCTAACCAAGATCGGTGAGACACAAAAACAAACATGAAAACGAATCTAAAATCACACACACACACAAGAACACAAAGATTTACGTGGTTCACCCCACAATAGGGCTACGTCCACGGCTGCTGCAGTTTCACTATGATTTGAAAGAGTTACAAGTTACAATAAGATACGGCTCCTCAACTATAAATACATATAATTAGGGTAACAGGGAAATATGTGAACTACCAAAAAATACCATCAGAAAAAGGAGCTAGTGTTCAGTGCGGTTTCACTATGATTTGAAAGAGTTACAAGTTACAATGAGATACGGCTCCTCAACTATAAATACATAGAATTAGGATAACGGGGAAATATGTGAAATACTAAAAAATACCCTCAGAAAAAGGAGCTAGTGTTCAGTACTTATCAGGATCCATACTACCCAACATATATAACTCTATAATAAAATTTTAATATTATTTCAATTAAAATTAGCATAAAAATATACAAATCACATAAATATTATTAGTATATCAAAATAAAAAAATATATTAAATAAGAATTTAATAATTTCATTTAATAATCAACATTCATGATTAAAATTTCAAAACAAATTTGTTAATTACTATATATATTTGTATGTGTGTATAAAAGAAATAGTAGAGAAGAAGAGGAGAAAAAAAGGCAAAAAATCAATACAAAATTTCCAAAAAAAAGTTCAAAAATTCAAAAACATGTCCAAAACGTGTCCCCAACATGTCCCAACGTATCCAGGACGTGTCCGAAATTTAGAAAAATTAGACACTCATTTTTTGCATGTCCGACACGTATCCGGGACGTGTCGGAGCGTGTTCGTGTCCGACACGGATACGTGAGGCAAAAAAAAGTGTACGTGCTTCATAGGCTAGTTGTGTCCCGCAATGCTTCATAAAATAAGCCTTAATTAGAGATAATTGTAATAACTCATAATCCAAAGTTGCATCGGCATGTACAAAAGAAGAAATTGTGTAAGCCACTTCTTATAAAAGAAAAAAAAATTATTTCCTCACCACTAAGTGGAGATAGGGATTGTAGAACTTTGGAAAAGTCTACATTCTAGTAGTAACTTCAAGGAAGAAGGTCCACTAGAACAATTTCTAGATTCTTGTTAAAAAGTGGAAACAATGTGAAGTTGAACAAACATCATCACGTAATAACCATAATACTTCTTTTAACTTCAAACAATAAGTGGGGTGCCATGACAATGGTGGAAATGGATACAACCATTAATCCAAAAAATAAAATTAACAAGGTGGATATATAACAGAAGCATATGCGAAATGTTCCTCTGCCAAAAGTTGTAGAACTTATAAGCTCGTTTCCTAGAGTAAATTCAAATTTAGTATCCATTTGTCCAGACTATTCTACAGGTTGGACTATCCATTGGTTGCAATATGTGTGCAAGTGTATTGCCAACAGCTTCAATATCTATAGTGCTCCTAGCAAACCAATTAATAGCCACAGTGAAGTATTTAATGGTTCTCAAATTAGATATGCTTTAGGGATGTGGTCCAGCAAAGACATCAATAAACTAAGTCAAAACGATGAAATATCATGAATGATGGTGGATAAAGTCCAAATAGTTTGTTCTAGTCCATACTCCACAGTTGGTGGGGTTATGGTAAGCACTTCATGTAGTTGCAGCACAGAAAATGTTTCGTCCAAGGTTTTTTTTTTTATAAAAAAAAAGAAGAAGAAGAAGCTGAAACTGCAAAAAAAAAAAGTCTTAACTGTTAGAGAGTTTCACCAACATGAGAGTAGAAGATAGTATACCTTCTCTGACGAAGTGGTCCTTTTCTTGGAAGAAAATCTGCCACTGTATCCACAGTTAATATCCCAGCGACATACCTCTTATTGAGACTAAATTTTGCATCAAAGCCTCCAACTTTGAAATCTTCACTCCCAAATAAGAAGGTATCATCAACAGAGCTACCAATGACAGCAACTAAACAAGTTCTCCGACAACCATTAGGTACAGAGAATCCTGATAGCATGGACATGAGCCTGTCAATCCTCAACACAAAATCTAAAGGGAATGAATATTCAGGGAAGAAAGAGCTACAATGAGTCTCAGCCACTTCCCAACAGTCTTCTAACCTCGCCTCCCGAACAACAATCTCGGGTGACACAATTGGGAATAATTCAACCACTTGACTGGCTCGACAAAGCCCTGCAACCCAAGACTGAATCATTCCCTCTCATAGCCAATGGTCGATAATTTGGTGAAAGCATAGAAACGCAAGTAATAGTAGCAAGCTTTGTGGTAGTCTAAATTTTTACCTATTAAAACTACAGCTTCAAATTTTAGCAACTAGCTGTTAGAATTCAGATTCAAAAAACCCCTCTCACATCATAAAATTTGGCAATAATTCAGCAGGAAATTTAGTGAATTTCAGTTCAAAATTTCAAAAAAAGCCGAGCTTTCAATTAAATATTATTATATTACTAGTTAGCTATAAACTTGGTGGAACAATTCGAAACTTTGCCCCAAAAACACATTAAAAGAAAAGGGTTTTCAAAAGTAGAAATTCATAAAAACATTGAGCAATCCAGGCAAAGTGGAATTTAGAACATTCGGCTACCCAATTGAAGATTGCAATCGATGGTAACGGGAAGCTATCATTATTTTTGGAAGTCCATGAAATCAGAGTGAACTTCAATCATATCCATGAAAAATGTTTCAGCAACCATGAGTACAATTACTCGTAATTGCAATTATGAAAGAAAAAAAAAAAAAAGCGGTGGATGATACCAACAAATCTTCAACTGAAGAGAAGTACAAAACTATAGATACATAAAATATATATTTATATACATATATATAGAAAGAGAGACATGGGGGTTACCTGATTTGGGGAGATGAGGTAAAGGGGGTTCATCAGTGGAACGAGGAACCCTAGAAGGAAAGGGTAACTTCTTGACATTGAGTGAGAGGCTGTTAACGGAGGTTGTTGGTGACACTGAGGTTCCCAACGGTATTGTCCTCATTTCTTGGGAGATCCCTCGCTCTGTTAAGATTCCAAAAGTCCCACCCCTTTGCTATCTCTACTAAAAAAAAATCAGAGTTTATGTTTTATCTTTGATGTTGTTTTTATTCAAGGATGAACAGACCGAGTAATGTCAGTAACGAACATCACCCACGTGCGTTCGTGTCTGTGCACTTGTCGAGTGGAGAGCGCAAGGTCAAATGGTTAAATATTTTGACAATTTTACCCTGGCAGATTTTACTATTTGAGCTCAGGGGTGCACAAAACACCTTAAAATGGGAAAGCTGACCCAATCCTCATAATAAATCTAGGTTGGTTCAGGTTCAAAGATTTCGGTTTGGTTCGGGTTAGAATAGTTAAAGAACTATAAAATATTGGGTTGTTCGGATTCAAAGTTCACTTTACCCGAACCAACCACGAGTAGCCCTCTTCTCTATCTCAAGAAGACTCGAATAACTCTGCCATCCCGAAGACTCGATCCTCAACCCCAGCAACTGTTGTTGTCATCTTTGTCTCCGTCCTTTCATCGTTGAAACCAATGTTTTAAAAATCGAATCAGTCTAACTAAAAAAATCATGAACCGATCCAGAATCTAGTCTAGTTCATTTATAATAACCATTCAATTCTGAAAACCATGAGATTTAAACAAAATCGTCCAAATTGTCAATTTAACTGGTAGTTCAATCGAATCATCGACGGTTTCAAGGAACCGGCCGATTCAAACACTATAAAAGGGACGATTAACACTATGATTTTCAAATGAAATCTCTCTCGATTGTTTTTGTAAATAGTGGGCTTCGCGATAGCGATGGAAAGTTACAAACAGCGATGGAGATGACCTATAAGATGCTTCTAGCTTGGATATTTCCAAGGATTTATAGGGATCATGTTCTTTTAGATTTAATCTTTTGCCTTCCATTTGATTGTCCAGATCTGGTCTATCCTTTAGCTTGGAACATCTAATGTCCTATAAAAGGCTTCAACGGTGAAGGTTAGTTTTTCTCTCTTTTTTCTTTCTCCATTTTCGTTTCTTTCTTTTTCTTTTGTTCTTGGACAAAGACCACCCAACAATAGACATTACTAAATCAATATGAGAAGTAAAGAGCATTGCCCATTGGTTTAAAAAAAAAAATAGGTTGATTTTAATATATATCTCATCAATTGCTCCAATACAATTTTTGAAATGAGGCTAATTTTTAGGGTTAGACTTTAAATATTTAAGAAATGGAGCATGTATATTTTCTAGCTTTATAATACCAAGTTATAATCTAACACTTGATGCAAGTACTTTTAGGAAATTGTCTACTTATAGTTTCATCTGAATGTTGAAACATTTCTTGTAAAATTCGGTTATTGAAACCATATCCGAGAGTTATAAAAAATATTGTCACTTTTTCATATATGCCCATATTCCTACTTGGTTTCATTTTATATCTCCTTTTCAAAACGTCACAAAAACTAAAGAATACATTTTTATCCATCCTAAATTGCTCATGACATATAATTAGATGCCTATTAAGAATCTCCCATACAAATTTTGAACTTGTTTGTTCAGTAGTTTTACAATGTTCCTTAACAAAATATGTGTTAAAGTGATGTCTCATATTATTTGATGTTACCCTTGCTAATGCATCTGTGATTACTTGTTTTTCTTACTCTTCATCTGATGAATCCATTGTTAATCTTTAAGACAATTTGTATGCATATATACCAATTATCAATTACTCAGTCTAAACAATATCATGAAAAATTAAACAATAGATATTTCACATAAATAACATATCCGCATAATAATATATCTGCATCCAAACAATATAATATAATCCACATCCAAGCAACATAATGCAAACCATACAACAGCAACATAAAAGTTCAGATGCTTAATAAGAACATAACAATAAATAAAAGTTCACACAACCACATAAATTTCTAATAGCGAGATGCATTCCAATCTTCAAGTTCCATTTTCAACCATGCTAGATGTTCCTCATTAATTTCAAGTGAATTGAGGAATAAATTTCTATTATATTCATCATGGAACACCCGACACCCAACACCCATACATGGAAAGAAGATCACAACTTTGAACATTGGGAAATTCACAAACAACAATCATGCACTCTTTCTGGGAGTTTCAAGCGAATCTTTATCGCATGTTTTAATACATTGCTTAATCGTGACCATCCTTTTATGATCACCATAAGAGGGACCCATATGGTAGTAGCATAATTGCTATAAGCTGGGACCCACACAGGAGTAACATTGTTGCCCATAAATTTATCCTCAAAGGGGGTGAATAGGGTATTTTACGAATATTAGTTTCTTTTTGAAACTTTAAAAATAAATATTATAAATGCACAAGTAAATAAACAATAGAGAGAGACGGAGACAAAAAAAAAAAAAAGAGAAAACATAGTAGTTTACGAGGTTTAAAAACTTTTTACATCCTCGACTCAAGCATCCCTACTTAAGTTTTTCCATTATTGTGACATCTTTGCAGGTGGAAACCAAACATTTACAATGTAAAGACCAAAACTCTCTTATCCCAACAAAATATATTATTTTGCCTCACCGAGTAGCACCTACCTACAACTCTCATCTTAATGAGATGATACAATGTTATTTACTAGAAGGCACTCTTTTTAAGAGTAGATTTGGCGTAATAAAATGCTCACTCTCTATAGATAGATCTAGTGTAAACTCAGAGTATTTAAGACGAGTAGAACTTTTAGATCTAGATTTTCATAGTTTGGATCTAAAGTCAGGAATAGAGATGTAAAAATGTAAAGAAATTGCATAGAATGTCCTAAAGAACCTCTATTTATAACACTTAAAAGAATATGTTTGTTACTTTTCAAAAAGAGTTGTTTCCCCCCTTTTTGTCTATTCAAAATTTGAATTATCGATTGTTAGATCAACAAATTCAATCGACTGAATCATCAACCTAGTTGACTAGATTGAGGACTAGATGACTGATTAGGTCAACTGAATTGTATAAAGGGTTTGAGGTTTAATTATTCAAGAATAATAAGTCGATTAGGTCTTTTAGATCAGTCGACTGGTTCTGATGTACACTGTTTTTAGTCTTGAAAAATAGTCTATTGATTATCCTTAGAGGTCGACTGTATTGGCTAGTGAGTCTAGGTTGTTTTATGAAAAAAGGTCACTTGGCTGACTAGTTCTTGGAATTGGTCGACTGGTTTAACTAGTATAAAAATAAGCCTTAAGAATCAGTCGACTGGTTTGGACAGTAAATGTCTTCTAACTTATTTTTCTCAGTATATTTTTATCAAAACCTTTTGATCTTTCAAAACTTAAGATATGACATTTGTTTTGTTTTGAAACATCATTTAGGCTTAGTTTTTAGCTGATAATTTTAAATAGTAAAAGCTTACGACCATTGGTCAATCTAATCTTAAATCACTCAAAACCCAAAATAAGAAAAATAAAAGTCTTCACTTGACTTGACTTGTCTTGAATCCTTCGGCTTGAGTGTGTCCATTTGCTTGATTAATCATGAGAGCTTTCCACTTGTTTTAATTCTTATCTTGAAGCATGTTCTTTAGTGAAATCCTTTAACTTGATGGACTTTGTCATTTTTTCGGCAACATTCTACTTTGACCTAGATGACCTATTTGCATTATCACTTGGATAAAACATTAGTTAACTTGAATAATATTTTGTTATCATCAAAATTATTAAGATGCCCTTAGTTGAAAACTTTTAGGACTAACAAACATAATTGCTATAAGCAGAACCCATGTAACAGTTACATAATTGTTGAATAAAGGACTGTTGTTGAGCCCCCACAAGTGAATGAATGAACGAACTTGCGATATAAGCAGGCACGTCGGAAACCAACTACAAAAATCTTCGCTTTATAATAATAATAATAAATATATATATATATATATATAGTTATTTATTTATAAAAGAGGGAGGTTTTCACTGTGTGCGAAAAGATCCTCAAAACCTAACCATGAATGATGTTTCGGCAAAACTTTGTCTCATCCCTTTGACAGTAAAAATGAGGGCCTTCTGCTAGTGGTAATTAAAGTCTACATCTTGCACCCTTCATTCACAAGTAAAATTACAAATTTTCCACTATAAACTTGCTTCATTCACTAAATTGAATCAAGTGGGAAAAAATTTACTCTATTTATAGTGAATATAACTAGTTGGGTTTTTTTTTTTAGTTAAAGGGCTCTTTGTAAGAATTCTTTAATGTTAAGCAGAGTCTAAGAATAATTTTTGAGGAAATTTGAACTTTTTATTATATGACCAGGATCATTTATTCCCAAACTCCCAATAATGATAAAAAAAATTCATAAATCAATTCAAAAATATAGTATGTGGTTTGAGTTTGAATTTATTGATGAAACACTAATGAGATGACTAATTGAGTTTAATTAACAAGACTGAGTCAACTCAATGAATTCAATCAACAATGATAAAGTTAGTATCTAGAAACGTGTGATGACATTAACATCATACATTTGATCAACTAACAGTTGAGTCATGACATTAAAACAAAGGAAATGTTGTGTAATTTTTCAAATCATAAGAAGGATGTACATAATTAAGCTTTATCTCAATGTGTAATTTACCCGATTAAAAAAATTAACATAATAATAGTGAAGAAAAAAAAACTAATAAACTACCATGTACTACACTTTTTTTTGAAAAAAAATCATGAAGGATGTCGTAAAAGTTATTTTTAGGAAAAAATATGATTCAATTATTATTTTTTCTTAATATTTACAAATCAGTCAAGTGTGGTCATCAAATTAGAAAGAAGTCGTCTCAATGAGAAATACTAAAACATCGACAAAAGTAGAAAAAAAAATTCAACTTTTTCTCCTTTTTATTTTGTATGATGAAACTACTCTTCTAATAGCCAAATAAGTTTACTAAATTGCCCATCTAACCCTAACCCTAAGTCTCATCTCTTGTCCTCTCCTCTTTACTTTTTTTTATTTTACACAAACTCTAACCTTAACACTACCATACCACTCAACCAACTATTTTCATTTCTCAAACCCCAACAACACCATCATAGATCAAAGTTGGTTGAAATTCTTAAAGCTTAGGTAGTGGTTGTGGTGGAGGCGGTAGCAACGAGGAAGAAGGGTGGTGGTGGCGGCGGTGATTTTGGCAACGGCAGCTGGTGAAGGTGGGCTGGTAGTGGATGGTGATGGGGAGAAACCATATTTGGATATTAGATCAAGAAGATTTAGAATATGTTTTCGCTCGGGTTCAACTCTTTTAACGTTCGGGGCAACAATTATAACGTGAGACTCTGTAACAATTATAACGTTCAGGTGCACCCAACATTGTAGACACCTGAACATTGTAAGAGTTGGACTAGGCCATTTTACAAAATAATTTTTTTGGCAGGGTAAGGGAAGAGGTGGTGGTTGCAAATCGAAGTTATTATTATTATTATATATACTTTTTTTTTTTGCAACGATGGAACAAAGGAGTTGTTTTGAAAATCTTTGATGGTTAAGGAGTGGTGTAACTTCAAAGTGGTGGTTGTGATGGCGGTGGAGATAATAGAAATAAGAAGAGGGTGGTGGCAGTGGCAGTGGCAGGGGCGGCTAGTGGAGGTGGGATGGTGGTGAATGGTAATGGAGAAGAACTAGACCTGAAGATTTGATTAGAAAGAATCATAATGCATTTTTGTTCGAGTTGAACTTTCACAATATTTGAGTACAAGTATTATAACGTTATAATAGTTGAACCCGAATGCTGTAAGAGTTGCATTTGTCATATCACAATTTTTTTTTTTTTACAATGATAGGGTAGGAAAATGGTGATCAAGGTTTTCTTTCTTTTTTTTGCAACAATGAGACAAGGGAAGAGGTGGTGGTTGTGGTGGAAGTGGTAGCAATGAGGAATAAAAGTGGTGGTGGTGGTGGCAGTAGTGGGATGGGTGAGCTAGTGGTGGAATTAAGGTTATGATTTTGAAAGAATAAGATGAATAAGAGCGAAAATTACTATTTTTTACTTTTACAAAAATAACTATTTCATAACAACACAGTTTGAATAGTAAGAATTGATGTTTTACTAATTTTATTTATGAGATGTTTTTAATAAAAAAAATATTAGAGTAAACAACACTGATCTCTCCTGAAATTGTTAACAAGTACAAAGACTTCTCATATTTTTGAAATGACACCGACCTCTTTTATTTTTACTGACAAATTACAAATATCTCCCCTTCAACATTTTTTTTCCAAAATGACAAAAATATTTATTTTATTATTATTATTATTTTGTACCAAAGGTGCTTCTCTACTGACCTCGATTCATCTTGTTGATAAACCCATGTTCAGTTTGTGAAGGAGTTAGCATGTGGACGGCGAAGAACAATTCTATAAGCAACTCAGTTTGTGAAGGAGTTAGCATGTTGATAAACCCATGTTTAGTTTGTGATTCCTTGTATTTCTGCTCTTTCTAATTTGTGCAATTGCATACGTCTACTTATGTGATTGATCATTCTATTTTTATGTCATTTTCATTTCATAAGTATCTATTATGTTGTAAAGGTTACTAGAAAAGAGATTTGAAGGATAAAAGGTTTCTATTCAAGATATATTAAAGTGTATACAGCATACTTTATATACAAACTCTCCATAACTTCCTCCTATACATAAGCTATTCAAAAATCAAAAACATTATTAGATTGTATAAACAAACATTATCAGATTGTATCAAAGTTGTTGGCCCGAGATATCAATGGAAATATCCTCTGTTATCCTTTGTTTGACTGGGCACTCTTGGCTGCTGCTGTGCAGGTTCTGTTTTATCTCCAATACGCCCCCCTCAACCGAATGGGCAGATCTTGAACATGAAGGTTGGCTCGCAAGAGATGAAAACGGACGGATGACAGTGGTTTTGTTAATAAATCCGCAAGCTGATTTTTACTGGAGAGAAAGGAGACCTGAAGTTTTTTAGCTAAGACTTGATCTCGAACATAGTGAAAGTCTATTTCAATATGTTGGTTCTGGCATGGAAGACTGGATTAGAGGACAAATAAGTAGCTCCAATATTATCGCACCATAGTTGTGGACTTGTCACTAAGGGAAGTTGCAGATCATGAAGTATTGATTGGATCCAATGTAACTATGCCGCTGTGTTGGAGAGGGATTTATATTCTGATTCAGTGCTTGCTTCGAGCAACAATTTGTTGTTGTTTGCAGCTCCAACTGATAAGATTGGATCCATGAAAAATACAGTATGCCCCAATACTACGTCTATCATCTTTGTCGCCCGCCTAGTCGGTATCACTATACTCGTGAAGAGAATGATCTGATGTACTTTGTAAACGAAGTCCATAGCCCACCGTAGATTTTAGATACCGAAGAATTCGTTTGACAGCTTGCCAATGAGAGTCTTTGGGTTGATGCATGAATTTGCTAACACGGTGGACCGCAAAAGCAATATCTGGACGAGTGAAGCCCAAGTAATGTAATACACCAACCGTGCTTCTATAAATTTGAGGGTCAGAAAAATCAAGACCTTCAAACTGAGATAAACTGCAAGTGGTACTCATAGGAGTTGAACATGGCTTTGCTTCATGCATGTTAACCCGTTGTAACAAGTCGGCCACATATTTTCTTTGCGTTAAAAAAAGATCATGACCATCGAACAAAGCCTCTACACCGAGAAAATAGGATAGATTTCCTAAATCTTTGACGGGAAAAATAACGCCAAGTTTCTAAATAAATTTGTCAATGTCATCTGAAGAGGTTCTGGTGATGATTATATCATCAACATATATAAGGATAAAAATAGAGAAGTCATTGTTATGAAGCGTGAATAAAGAGGTATCGGCCTTTGAACCAACGAGTCCCATTTGCTGCAATGTTTTGGTTAGTCTAGAAAACCAGGCGCGGGGAGCCTATTTAAGACCGTATAAGCTCTTCTTTAAGTGGCACACGTGATTAGGAAAATCAGGGTGAACATACCCTTGAGGCTGTTGCATGTAAACTTCTTCCTGCAGGTGGCCATGGAGAAATGCATTCTGGATATCAATCTATCGAATGCTCCATTGCCGTGTAACAGCTAACGATAATAACAACCGTATAGTCCCTAGCTTGACCACAGGACTAAAAGTCTCCGTGAAGTTCACACCGGGTTGCTGATGATAACCTTTCGCCACCAGGCGCGCTTTAAAACGCTCAACACTAGCATCTGCATGTCATTTAATTCGGAACACCCACTTATTGCCAACAAGGTTCTTACTTTGCTTAGGTAGGATAAGATCCTAAGTACCATTTTTGACAAGAGCATTAAACTCGATGTCCATGGCTTCACGCCAATAGTGATGTTTAGAGGCCTCAGAAAAACAAGTAGGTTCTGTAAGAGATGAGACATGATTAGTAAGTAAACATTGAGAGAGTGGGTATCGGGCTATACCAACATAAGAAGCTTTTGGCTTGAGAGATTGTGTTTGTGATCGGTTAAGCATGCGGCGTGGCATTTGAATATCACGTGAATGTGGAGGATTTGGTTGGAGAGATGGTCCAACACCTTCATTTGAATTAGGAGTGATATCCCTTGCTGGTACGTGAGCAACATCCGAGCAAAATTGAATATCCGAAAGCACTTGATTTTGTTGATTGACTTGGTCAAGTGGCAGCTGGGCATTGGTACATATGTTTGGACCTGCATGGTTAGTTTGAGTACTCGGTTGACATAAGGAGGGTGGTAAGGAAAAAAATTACTGGTTTGGGAGGATTAGATGCCGAGGACTCTTTTTGATATGGAAACAAAGACTCATCAAAAATGACATGGCGTGAGACATATAATTTACCGGTGGCCAAATCAAGACATTTGTAGCCCTGATGTGATAGACTATAACCAAGAAAAATACAAGTTTTAGATCGGAAATCAATTTTATGTTTGTTATAAGCACGCAAGTTTGGCCAACAGGCACATCCAAAAACATGCATAAACAAATAGTTGGGTTTTTTTATTATAAGCCATTTCAAAAGGCGATTTGTTGTCTAGTGCTTTGGAAGGAAGACGATTGATAGTATAAGTGGCAGTTAAAAAAGCGTCTTCCCAATAAGGTTGGGGCAATTTTGAATGAGCTAGCAAAGCTAAGCCCATTTCAACAATGTGACGATGTCGACGTTCAACAGAACCCATTTGTTCATGCGTGTAAGGGCAAGATAAACGATGTTGAATTCCACAGGTTTTGAAATAAGTATTTAAACGTCTATACTCACCCCCCCCCCCCAAATCGGTTTGAATGGCCTTAATTGGTAAATCAAAATGCCTTTCAACATATTTTTGAAATTGAATAAAAATAGGTTCAACTTCAGTTTCAACTTCAAAGGAAATACCCAAATGAATTTAGTAAAGGCATCCAAAAAACAAACATAATAACGCAATCCATAAGTAGAAACAACCGAGTTGGGCCCCCAGACATCGGAATAAATTAATTCAAGAGGTCTGAAAACAGAAGAAATTGAAGTAGAAAAAGGTAAATTGTGGCTTTTAGCCATCGCACACTCAGGACAAATATTTTGTCTCTTATTGGAACCAACTAGTAAATTATTTTTGCCAAGCACATGTCAAATAGTACCATAGGAGGCATGACCAAGACGGCGATGCCAATTTGTAACAGAGATCCGAGCACCAACAAAGGCAGATGGAAAACAGCGCTGAAGAGATGGAGAGAAGCAATAAAGGCCATCAGACATAGATCTTTTATATAGGACGTTCCCCGAGTAATCCTTAAGCAGAAAAAAAGAACTGTGAAACTCAAAATAAACATTATTATCTTGAGCAAATTTTTGAACAGATAGTAGATTTTTTGTAATTTGGGGTACAACAAGAATTTTGTCAAGAATAAAAGACGAAGATAAGTTAGATAAGGAAGCAGTTCCAATATGAGTTATTTTCAAACCTGTACCATCACCAATTTGAATTTGATCAGTGCCAGAAAAATCATCACTTCGAATATTCAAATTACTCATGTTGTTGGTCAGATGATGTGTCGCACCAGTGTCGGGATGCCACTCTTGTTCAGTCGACTGCTGTTGAGATTGGTTGGAGGGTAGGTTTGCTTGAGGATTTGGGCGAGGTGGTGGGGTCAGGAAATGTGGATCAAAGCGCTTCCAACAGCGGGAAGCCGTGTGGCCAGGCTTGTCACATAGTTGACACCATATACTGGTGTTGCCACGGCCACCTCCACGTTTGCCATTGAATGGATTACGCCCCCTGCCTCGAGGAGCTGATAAGTTGCCACGACCCCGTCCTCCTGAAAAGTATTGCTGTCGAGTGGCAACATTGGCCGAAGCGACGGGCAAGGATGGAATTTGATTATTATGCTGAATGCGAGCTTCACACATCAGGAGCATGGAATAAAGTTCTTCCAAGGTGAGAGAATTATCTCGGTGAGATACCATGGAAACAAGAGAGGCATATTCGGGACCGAGCCCAGCAAGCAAATATGTGATAATATCGTCACAGTTCAGAGCTTGACCAGCAATGGCTAATTCGTCTGTGAGACGTTTGATTGTCATGAAGTAATTAGTTGCAGATTGATTACCTTTCCGCAGAGTAGAGAGTTGAGAGAGAACATGTACTACTTTAGCACGTGACTGTGATGCAAAAGCAGAGCTTAAAGCCATCCAAACTTCAGCGGAGGTGCTGCAATGAGCAACCTGGGCAAGTACCTCATCAGAAAGAGAAGAATTTATGCAGCTAATAATAAGGTTATCCTGGGTTTCCCAAATATCATATAATGGGTTGGGGGTTGTAGAGCCATCAGAGGTAGTGATGGTTTTTTCAAGTTGCCGAATGGTGCCATCAATATATCCGTAGACTCTCTGGCCTTTAAGGTAGGGTAACATGGTGGCTTTCCACGTTGGCTAATTCAAACGTGTGAGTTTGGTGAGGTTGATGGAGGAAGATGGGTTGAAGGTGGGAAGGTTGGTTACAGCAACATTTGAAGTTGAGGAATTTGGGGAGGCAGACATCTTGAAGAGGATCAGTTAGACGTGAGTCTTATCGATCGGAAGCTCTGATACCATGTAAAGGTTACTAGAAGAGAGATTTGAAGGATAAAAGGTTTCTATTCAAGATATATTAAAGTGCATACAGCATACTTTATATACAAACTCTCCATAACTTCCTCCTATACATAAGCTATTCAAAAATCAAAAACATTATCAGATTGTATCAACAAACATTATCAGATTGTATCAATGTTTTTGGCCCGAGATATCAGTGGCAGTATCCTCTGTTATCCTCTGTTTGACTGGACACTCTTGGCTGCTGCTGTGCAGGTTCTGTTTTATCTCCAATATATGTCATTTGTCATTCTATTTTTATATCATTTCCATTCCTTTTTCTATGGAAAGAGCATTCTATTCCTGTGTGCCAAACATGGCATTAAATCAAGAATGAGAAATCAAATTTCTGTGTTTTTTTTTTTTTTTTTATCAATGGCTAGAAGTTCATTGAACAGAATAAAGAAACAGATATTTAGAAGATGAATGGGACGGAACAACTGAAGCATCCTTCAGCCAGACTTCGAGCCTTAGCCTCGTCGCTACTCAAAGAACGAGAAACAAAATTTCAGGTTCTCCTCACTTGTCGAAACTGTTAACTGGCTGTGCTTTTAAAGCTCAGGGATGAAAAATGAACTCTCCCATCCTTAAAAGTTTATCACGAGACCCTAACATCCCCCACCCATTGGCATACCCAATCCAATTAAAGTGAAATTCAATCCCATGTTTAACGTAAATTTAAAACCCAGGATTAAAAATATCATGTTCCGGACTCTTGCCCAAGTCTATCTAGAATTTTTGTTTGAATGGCTGATGAAGCTATAGCCTAACCCCTCCTAGACAGTAAGTAGACACGCACACTAGATTGCCTACTTTCTGATGAGCTAAAAAGGATTGTCCCTTGTTCGGGTTGAAAACCAAGATCACATTTCTATCAACAATACAAGCAATGAAAGCAGTACGGTAAAAACCATATTACCTTCTGCTACAGAAAGTTAAGGACCAAGTGACTATATCATTCAGAATTGAAGTACCCCTGACTGCTATGCTCTAAATTAGGAAGTCTTGTATAGGAAAGGTAAATAAAGCTGCACAATAATTAGCAGAAACTAGGAAATAATTTGCCCAGCCGGAGTCTGGGCAAGAACAGTTTGCTGGTGACACAAGGGGTCGTTCAGAAAGCAATAATAATTATCCATTCTTCATTCATTTTAATCTCCCTCTATTATATATGTATAAGCATCAAATTCTCTTGGTACTCCTCTCTGGAAAGCCACCCCCAGTCATAATGTATTCCAACAAGTTGGACAAGCAATTTCCTGGGATGGACAGTG
The DNA here is from genome assembly GCA_008638375.1 of Nyssa sinensis. Lineage (NCBI taxonomy): Eukaryota > Viridiplantae > Streptophyta > Magnoliopsida > Cornales > Nyssaceae > Nyssa > Nyssa sinensis. The sequence continues at coordinate 13,340,227 of CM018041.1, read as the reverse complement.
CCAAGAGATTTAAGAAAACAGCAGCTAAAATGACAGGCCATGTAGCTCTTCCTAACAGAGAAAAAAAGGAAATTGAACAAGAAAACTAAAAGCTACATAAAAACTCATATAGGATGAAGAATGCCAGTACAAAACCTTGACAAATATTCTTGCAATTTAAAACCTCCCCTGCCTGACATCAAATCTTAAGCTCTTGCAAATCCTGTATCACCACAGCTTCGGGCAGCTTCTCCTGGACTTCACTCCCAGTCTTATCTATCTGCACAGATAAGCTGCCTGGTGGTTTTGTAGAAGGCACAGAAGCGGGTGGTTCCTCTGCTCGAACTGGGGGAGCAGCAAAAACTGGCACAACCTGCCTTATGCAGACAGGTGGGGCAACGGCCAAAGGTGGAGGCCTCCTCATCTGTGGGGCCTGACTAGGTGGAGGACGTGGGGGAGCAGAGAAAACAGGTATTGCATTTCTTATTGTCACTGGTGGTGCAATTCCATGGTGTGCCCTAAAATGCCGCATAGGAATATAGGGTGCCGCTCCAGCTGCTGGAAACTTCTGAGGTCGGACCCTAGGGCTTTCAGGTAATGGTAGGGGGCTGTCATTTACTGTTGCGATTACAGGTTGGCTTTGAGTAGCAGTCTTCAGGCATATGGGTTTATCATTTGCCATCGTTACAGGTCCATTTTGAGGAGCTGTCTTGGAACATACTGGGCTGTTGTTTACCGGGGTGACTACAGGTCTGCTCCGAGGAACCGTCTTTGTGCGTATTAAGGGAAGGATTTTTGATGCTGTAACAGGAGGTGGCTGTGTGCCTGACGGCCTCGGATTCTTTATTGGAAATTTAATTGGGAATGATAAATTAGACAGCTTGGCCTTCATGAGATAATTCTGTAGAGCACGTGCTACAGTGACATGCTCCTGCTCGTCATTGTTCACCTTTTCCACTGACAAATTCTCAGATTGTTGTACTACTGGAACAAACAGAAAGAAGCATGTTAGATACATATAAATGGGCACTGCTCCGGTTAACTTGAAGGTGAAAAGGTGATGTAAATAGCTACTATTTGTAATCTGTCAGAAGAATTGATCCAGTGGGCTAATCACAATGCCAGTTTACTTCTATAAAGCCAGGGCCAGCAAGTTTATTTAAAAAAAACAAGCGTGGTGGGGAGCCGTGGAAGAATTCAAAGAATACTTATCAAAGAATATATATATATATATATATATATAAAATGAATGCAAAGTATCTTCAATAACACCACATTACAGGAGGCTACAATTCTCAATGCACCATACCAGCTCTACATTTCATCAATTGAAAGCCTGGCAGAGGCATGGGAGAATATATCTATTCAGTTGTAGCACGAGTAATATGGGGTTGGACATTTTCTCTGGAGGGAAGATCGAAGCTTGGGTTGTTCAGGTAACAGGAAAAGGGAATCGATTTTAGCCAGCAAGGAACTCGATCAGGCAGCATGATGTGATTTGAGCCTAAATAAAATTAAGTTTGATTTTCTATGAGGGAAGGGAAACTCAATACGATACAGGTCACTAACTCATTAATCTTAATATTTGGCATGATCGCCAAAATGGAGAAAATAAATAACCCTGAATCTTTTTGAGGTCAGCACATGTGTAAAATTATGTATTCTATTTGTCAATACAAAATCAGCAAGTACATGTGTCTGACCCCGTCACTATGACAACAATATTCTTCCTCGCTTCATTGAGTTTTTTTTTCTTTTTTTTTTTTTTTTGGTGGGTGGGGGGGTTTGTGAATAATGGAAAAAAGTCTGGTGGTAAGGTTATATGGAAAAATTCAGTGGTCATGCAAATCAATTATAAACATGTGGCAAGAATAATGTCATGATAATGTTCTCATCTAAAATGAATCTTACATGTCATAATTTGATTTGCATTACCACTGAATTTTTCCATACAACCTTACCACTGGACTTTTTTCCATGAGTAATGTGATATAATTGTGCATTAATATAACATATATGCACAAACAGTTTATTATGAAAAGCTTGAATCAATCAAGGAAGCCTGATACCACATTCTGAATATGCTTGGGTTCGGACTCCAACGATTAACCAACTGAATATAAGGTGTGTAGAAAAGAATTTTATTTTTCTGGTAGAATAAAGAAGATAAACAATGAACAGTGTGAAAAGAGGGAAGTAGAGTCACTAAAAATTTGGAAATTGTTATGTGATTCATTAAGCACGTGTAAGCGTATTTTATTCAAGTCCAATTCAATAACTCTTAAATTATTCAAGAAGCATTGCAAATAATTCCAGAAAATTCTTATCGAGTTACTGAAATGGACACAAATAATTCGGAAAAAAAGTATGCTTCTTCATTTTCAACATATATCACTTTTTTTCCTCCAATCCACTCTTATTCTTTGATATTTCACAATAATTTGCTGAATAATATCCAAATTCAGGATTTGGTATATTATTCCCATGTCTCTCAATTGGGAGAATGGGGTTGAGTGTTCCTCCTCGGTACGAAGGATCAACTCCTTCACAATCTGTCTCTTGCTAAAAAATTCTCTACATAAATTCCAAGAATTTGATGACCAACAACAGAATTCAGAGGACTTACATATTTTTAGAGATGTCCAAGCAGCCATGGCTGCATTTTTTTCAGCTTGCTTCTTGTTCTTGGCCGGTTCACCAGTAAATGTGATGCCAGCCAACTCTACAGTGCAGGTGAAGACAGGTAGGTGTCCAAGGCCCGATCGGAAAGTTGTGTATGTTGGCAAAGATGCTCCTACTCTTTGTGAAACCTCCTGCAAGAGATTCTTGTAGACCCCCGTCTCATCCTGTCGATTGCATAGGTTAGTCGTACTAGAGACAGTTCACAAGAAGGCAAGCAGTGAGAATGGCAAATCAAACGTATGAGAAATTAAGTTTCGTTTCTGCATAAAGTTTTAAATAATTATGTGTTAACGTGCCAACAACAATTTGCAGAACTAAGGGTGTCATGTTATAACAAGAATATTTGTTGTCAGATATGACAATTCAAATTAATAGACATGGGACCAAGAGTACACAATCTTTGCAGATATGCTTTGTCAATTACGTATAGATACATGATATATGAGTGCATGCATGTATGCCTTTTTGTAAGAACCACAAATTGTTACTTCAATAGCTGGGTTAAAATATACTATAATATCTGCTTTAGGAATCAGCACAAACACATTTTGTAATGGAAGTAAATTGTTGTCCAACCAACCCTATTATATTTATGCCTAAAAAAATTTGGGTTAATACAGAATTCCAAAAGGTGGGTTTTGAAAATTTAGAATGTCCAATTCGAAAACCAAGATCAAGTTTAGATCTTCATAAATGATATATGATTATATACTTCAAATACGAGTGTATTAACATTATATAATTTTTTGTCATATGATATTGTAAAATTCTTGAGAATGTGGTCTGTCAAGCATGAAAACACAGGTTTGAGTCTTGAGAGTGGACACGTTATGCAAAAATAATGTTTAATATTAGGTCTTTATCGCTCCCAACAACCTATGTAAGCGGGAGTAACACTGGGTGATCTTTTATAATATCGTAGGACACCATATTACAGACATGTGAAGTTGTATCTGGCTGTTCAACAGGGCCTATATGAACACAAGTATGGTCCAGAACATGAGAATTTGTTCATTGTCCAATGCAAAATTCCCAATGCTAATATATAGCATGCCAATATCACAATTCCAACCTACAAGGACAGTTCTGTCCATTTGCATTATGATAAGATGATTTGACTCATGCAAATATAGCGTGGCTATTAGGATTTAGGACGTCAGGAGAAAGTCGAAGTCTGGTAGCATATGTTCCTACTCTATTAATCTATGTGCCTAGAAAATATTTGGGTGCATTGTCACAAGGCTCAAACCATACAAGCAAATTAGTCACAAAACCAATTCTAGAGTCAGTCACGTGACAAGTAAAATAGGGATCAGCAGCTTGAATCCATTTTTGAAGTGAGAAACAAAAACTTCAATTAGAAGTTCGAGCATTCCCATCCCTTTCTTAGACTAGAATCTGCAAACTTCTTGTTGGAGATATAGTAGGCCTTTCTGTCTAAATGCAAACCAGTCCAAGTCTTCTCTTCCTAAACTTGTCGCCTTTCCTATATATTACTGTGGGCTAAATTCTCATCTTCCTTTATCTTTCTGCCCATCTTTCTCAAATATACACATTTAAATGCAAATATAAGCATGCAGTTTCTTGGTTTCCCAACATTTTGTTCCTTAAGTGTGGTGCATTATGGTTAATGGTTATTTATAAAAATACTTGCCTAATTTGTTTCAATATTCCAGATTGCACGTTAACCTAGGATTTTTTTTCCTGTTGCCTTTGTAGACAATTGCATTGAGGTAAAGAAATACCGGCCTTCATCTCCATTTTTAGGTGTATTATTAAAAGCTAACAATTACACTCCACAAAGTGATCTACACAATACACATATTAAAAGAGGGATATGGTACCAACTTGCTCCCAATTCCCAACAATTAATCTGATCTTTCAAGATTAATGGTGATGCTAAAATTGCATGTATTGGTGGTGGCGTGGTGCAACATTCATTACAGTTTGTTCACCTACTGAAAATTAGTATGCTGTGGTCAAGGACATCCTGGAGAATATTTTAACACTAAACTTGATTGACCTGTCTGAACTAAACCCATTAACCCAGACACATGTTCTTGACAAGTCAATCTGCAGCAAATAAGGTTTTTTAAGGTCAACCAAATGCTTGGAACATAAGAACAGCCATGCCTAATTTCAGTTATCTGAGTGGAAACCATAGGCAAGTTGGTTGTTGATGAGATCCATGTCGTTGCATCGGTGGTGAGGAAATTGATGGCAGAGGTAGCACTCGCAGTCAAGGTCAAGACGAGGGTAGTGGTTAGCAATGGCAACAGTGAAGATGATGATATTGTAAGAATAGTTAGCACTGAAGATTAACTATTAGTCAATTTGGAGAATTCATTCTCCATGAATGTAATCTTGGCCCCACAACCAGATACTATGTCTGAGCAGAAAAAATTCGCTAATTAAAAAATAACCACTCCTTAACAGGTAATAAGAAATTAAGCTTAATGGAAAACCTATTCAGTTTTGTTTTGCCACTGGAATTTGCTTCTCACTCAAGGGTTGGATCTGATGACACCAGTATATCAAATCTAAGAGCCTAAGTAAATAATGTGTTTCTCTCCACTCGCATTGGAAGATGATGGGTATACATGGGAATGTCATTGTCTACGAAGCACAAAATACAGACACAGGACATGTCATTTCTCAAAAAAGTAAAAAACGGACACGTCAAGGACACGTTAAATATATATATATATATATTTTATATGACTATATAATAAAAACCTAACATTATTTCAATTTTAATTGACTTAAAAATACACAAATCACAAAAAAAAAATATTAAGATGTTAAAATAACAAAGCTATTAAATAAAAATTCAAGAATTTCTTCATTTAATCATCAACGTCCATGATTCAACTTCCAAAATAAATTTACTAACTATTACATAGAACATATATATGTATGTATGTATGTATAACCAAAAAAAAGAACTAAGGAGAAAAGGAAAAAATGAAGAAAAAATAAACGTGTCCAAAATTCAGAAGAAAAAAAAATTTAACTTTTTTTTTTGTGTAGTACACCCATTGGTAAGATTGCATATGTAGTTGCTGAAGATGTGAACGCAAGCATGATAACTTACTAAGATTCCACCTCCCCCAAATAGATGCAGGAATTGTAATGAGAGAAATTGTCATAAACAAAAAAATTTAGATCCCTAAGCCTCAAAAAAAGTATACCTATACTTTTTTCTAAGAATCAATGATTAGATTACAAACATAAAAATGAGTTTCATAAGAAAGCAACATTAGCCAAAAACAAAGGTCTTCCAAGAGAAAATTCAAACAGAAATGGGTCCTCCAATCACCTTTGGCAGTGAGAATAGAGCATCAAAAACTTGAGAAACAGCATATCTAGAAGGGCACTAAACCACTTTTTTCTATCACATGAGTGCAAGAATATTTGGAGCCATACAACATAACTAACAGATTTGGAAGGGCAAAAGTAACCTCCATGATCTTGAAAACTCCTTCACAATGTCGGAAAACATTATGGGGATAAATTGAAACAATGCATCTGTTCACTAGTTTCAACTTCAATTTCTATTGCCAATTTGATATTCTTCTCTTATCAAACTCACAAAAAAAGATGAAACAAAAAAATTAGTTATATATTCTCACTGAGCAGCAACAGGCAAAAACATGCTCGCAGCCTAGACCATAATTTAAAAGAAATAACTACATTTTGCTAACTTATAAAAAAAAAAAACTACATTTTAATATCCTTTTACGACAAAAGCAATGGAAATTCGTCAATTTTAATGCATTCCACGAATGCATTAAACACACTTAATCGTATAGTAACACCCAACGCCTAAGAAGCACATACACTGATATGAGGGAGCCTTGTTTCTATCAGACACTGGAACGCATCCATAATTGAAAATACTTGGTCACCACATATTCAGAAACAAAATATTGGCACTTTTTCCTTCACAAACCAACATTCATCCTTGCTATGAGTTGCAATAGAAAGAGCAACATTAAATTTACACACCATTTCACGAAAATTTTACTTTTTTTTCTACACTCAAAGCAATAAATTGCTAATATCGCATCATGAATTCATGATGACAATTATAGTGACTCATGGAGTTTGTGATGGCAAGAAGATGAGTTCTTATCTATTCCTATAGATATGCTGCTTTTATAACATATGAAAACCCACAAAATTCCTACTGCAAGATAGGTGTCCTGTGCCTGATGCAATCAATCTTGGTAGCTGCCTCATACTACTACACACAGGCAGACATAGAGGAGGGCTGTGCCAGCACACACACCCCCCCCCCCCCCCCCAAGCTTTTTAAAATTTGATTTTTTACCTCTTTTATACAGAAATGTTTTTAAAAGTTAAAATTTGCCCCCCATAATTTTGTGAGAAACCTCCAAATACTTTTGTTCTAGATCCGCCACTGCTACTACATATGACACAAAACCTTGTTGCTTCTTGTTTATTGTATTTGGCCTCCGGATTCTTATAACAGATTGATAGACCCATCTCATCAGAAAGAGACCTTGTTAGGGCAACCTGAATATGGGAGTATTGACTTTTAGGGTTGTTTTGTCTAGAAACAACCAAGCTTTTAAAAGGATGCGGAAAAGTAAAGAGCATGCTGACAGTGACTACACTTAATAATTTAGGGTGAACAGAATAATCGTGGAAAAGGATAAAAGGGACAGGAAAGAATTTGGTTGTTAGAGCATTTTGCTCCTACCTCGGGAGGCATCTCTAATTGGCATATCAATGGAAATTAACCATTTCTGTTTTGCCCTCTATCAATATAATTCTCAATCATCATAATGTAAGCCATTCGACCCAATCTCTTCTAGTTCAAAAGATGATCCTAAATTAACTCCCGCAAAAGTAGCCAAACAGTAGGATCTGCTCATAGCTGCTTGATTGACAGTACACAGAAGACAACTGCTGATTACCTAGCACAGTAGCGCACATTAGCATAGCTTATTTTTAATTTTCTAGTCACTAATTTACTTCTCATTTCTGTAACCTAATCAGCACCTAAAGCCTCGGAACTAAGGAATAAAGTAAATAATCACCACCATTAACGAAAAATAACATAAATTCAAACCGAACTAAGACGGAACCCTAACGTCAAGCACAAAAAAACACTCACCAGTATTTTCGCGGCCAGCGAATGAGAAGGTCCACGGCTCGCGAGCGCATTGAGGGCCACCTCCGCCGCCGAGTGCTCCGCCTGCCTTAGTGTCGTGCAGTAGTTAGGGCTCTCGAAGATCTCGCCATTAAAGTTCACCGTGGCCTTGAACCTCGGCGCGTGATCAGGACCTTCTCTTATGCACGTGTAGGAAGGCAAGTTGAAGCAGCTTCGCTGCGCCAGCTCTTGCAGCTGGTTCTTGTACATCACTTTCCCTCTAAAACCACCACTCAAAGGCAATTCCGATCGATCACAAGTTCTCCAATTAGTCCAGTGAGCTCAGATCGGAGGGTCTAGCTCGCTGACTGTAATGCGGATCATCGAATCAGTCTGATTCCCCAGTGGATCGCCGTCGTCTAGGGGCTTCGATTAATACAGTCGAAGAAATTGCAGCTCTGAGAAAAACAGAGTGGGAGAGAGAGATTGCAACTTAGAAAACAACGAACATAGTGAAAAAAGAGAGAAGTGGACTGCTTTTTGTTTTTATTTAATTTGTGGTAAGAGGTGAGGAAGAGGTCGCCCCCTTGATAAGATATGTTGCTGATTCGTTCTAACCGTTTGATCGAGATAAGTGATTATGATGATCGTGGGGAGTGAATCCAACGTCCAGTATGGAATGTTAACAGTGAGGGCGCCTGTATGTAGATATAGTGTGGAGATGTATCTAACTCTTAACTTTGGTGGACTTTGAGATAGCAGCGTTGTCTTCTACTAAGCTGACCACAGTGGATAAGTGGACAGTAAATTACTTGTCAGGGGTTTCTATTTTTTATTTTTTTTGTTATAATAAATTGAAGGGAAAGACTATGGTGATATCAACCTCACTATTATGCGATATCAAGGCCATTGATTTGAAAATATCTGATTTTGTTCGGTACATGTGAGACTCTTGTTTAGATTTGACTGTTCTTGTGAGATTTGTATAAGTTTCACATAATCAACAAGGGTTCAACCTTGCTATTATGCAATATCAAGACTGTCAGATTAAAAAATATCTAATTTTGATTAATTATATTATTTAAATTTAAGTATTTAAGTGAAATATATAAGAATTTTTATGATTTGTAATTTTAAGCGCGCGATTGTCAATTGAAAATAATTTTTGAATATATTTGATTTATGTCAATTAAATAAAAAGAAATTATTTTTATAATGTTAAACAAACTCATTCAAATAATTAAATGTAATTGATATGATTTATAGAGCAAGTTGAAACCAAAAAAAATAAAAATAAAAATTCATGAATTGGACTCTTTTGGCCTGATTACAACTAGGGCGGTAAACGGATCAGATTCGGACCGGATTAAAGCCGATTCAAATCTAATTCCGTTTAATAAGAAATCCGATCCGATCTCGATCCGTTTAAAATTATAATATATATATATATATATAAATAGATCGGATCGGATCAGCCTATGTCATATCCAGTCTGTTTATATTTACAATAATCGAATTCGAATCGGATCTGATCAAGATCTAATCCATTGATAGCTTTAATTACAACTGGTCAGGGGTTGACTTTTTGTGAAGGTGAGATGCGGTTGTAGGGAAGTTGATGCAGTGGATTTGTCCAAGGAGATTGGTTTAATGAAGGGGTGGAGATTGGTGCATCAAATTGTAAGGACACGTGACCTCTCATAAATATATCATATTAAATCAGTATGATAAAGTAGTTTGAGTAAATTTTAGGTAGTTTAATACATTAGGTTTGATCTCATTCATTTAATTTCCTTATAAATGATGTGTTATTACTGTTTAATGCATTAAAACTTTCATTTTCATTCATGAACTGGACAAGTGCGTAATCATGTTGTAAGAGTTGTAATCACCTCGCCGCAACTCCTTCTTTCATAAGATTTAATGTCACATTGTACCAACCTTGGATTTAAAGAAGCTTTTTAAATAATATAATAATCTTGATTATACTAGTTGTTTGTTATTTGGATGTTATAATGAGATGTAAAACTGTTATATTATTTGAGTTTTTTTTTTGTATAATGTGACATTAGTCTTGGTGTAATTATGATTTGTTTGTTCAAAATTAATCATTATTTAGTGTTAATCCCTTTTTTTTCTTTCTAAAAATAATGACTACTTCAAACTAAAGTCCTCACTCTTTTGCATTATTCAAACCAAAAAACTCTCAAAGACATAATCTTTTATTTTTGAAACTTTACCAAGTGGGCTAGTTTTAACCAAAAAAAGAAGAGAAAAATTCTAGTAATAAAATTTAGTACAGAAAAACTTTATGGTCATACGTATTTAGTGGCAGATTCATAAATTTCAGTTAGGAGGAGGACAAATTAAAAATATTAAAATTTAAGAGAGTTGATATGCATATATCAAAAAAAATTGAAAGAGTCAAATCTTATTTTGTTAAATATTCTAACAAAATTAGGGGTAGAAAATAAAATATTAAAATTTTGGGGGGGACAAGTCTTATTTTGTTGAAATTTTTTAACAAAATTAGAGATAAAAAAATATAATATTAAAATTTTTAGAGGGATCAAATCCTATCTTGTTAAAATATTTTAACAAAACTAAGAGTAAAAAGTGTAATATCAAAAACTTTAAAAGAAGTAATGGCTTCCATTTGTCCCCATGTATTCGTCTCTCTACGTATCAAAATTCGACGTGCAGTTATGTTATAAAAATTTTTAAACTTTATTACCACTAATTTTTTTCAAATATCATGAGATTTTTCAGCATTAATTCATGTATATTAAATACCATATTCATTCACGGAAATCATTGTTTGTTTTATTGAGAATCAAGTAACAAATGGGCTCTTTTAAATCTTATTTGATGATTAATTCAAAATTGCATCATTCTCCCAAAATATTAAAAATATAAAGACAAAGAGGTCTAACCAGTCATTCTAATATTTTATCAATTAAGAAAAAATGAAAAGCCCAAATTATTACTAAATTTTGGTGTGTTTTGACCAAAAAAAAAAATTACAATTTCTGAATTTTCAATCAGCAAATGAAGACTCAAGCCTCGAGGAACTCGAGTCTCATGCTACCAACTTTAGTAGGGTTACCCTTTCTTTATGTTGGTCAAATAATTCAAATTTAAAATTTCAGTTGTTGTTAGCCATCTTATGAACAATATTGAATAAATTAATACTTTTTAATAATTAAAAAATTAAGAAATTAACTTTATTTTTTTTGGGTGAATAGTTAATATTTTTATTACTTAATAATAAATATATGTTTTTTAAAAAATATTTTATAATATTAATGATAAATTACATCAACATTTTATGTGATAATCCAATTGTAATACCCCTGAGTTTATTTTATCAATTAATTAATGTAAGGATGTATTTTTCAGAAATTAATGTGTTGATTTAATCGTCCTAACTAGACCTTGATACTACAAAAAAAAAAAAAGGTAATAATAATATAAATAATAATAATAATAATAATAATATAAAACCATTGGGCTACCAACTAATTTTATGCTTTATATTACACATAAAGTGTATATATATATACACACACACACACTAAGAGAACACTCTAGAAACAACATTTAAAACAAGCCATTATAAAGTGTATTATCTATGTGTGTGTGTGCAATATATATATATATATATATATGTATGTATTTATAGGTGTATAATTGCACCAGCCAACCTATGGCTTGGGTGCACTCAATTGAGCTGCAAAATGCAGCATAGGAGTTGGCTGGATGCACTCATGTATAAGTTGCTAAATGCAACAGGTGGCTAGAACAGTAGGAGCCGAAACAGGGAGGGTTGCTTGTGATCAGCCAAAACAATGAATGAGCTGCCATGGAATGAGTGTGGTAGCAGACCGCTGTGTGTGTGATAATGGTGTTAGGTCTATATTAGTGGGTTTTGGCTAGAAGAGAGAGTGAGTGATAGAGAGGAAGTGACACTAGAGAGAGAGAGAGAGAGAGAGAGAGAGAGAGAAACACATTGTGTAAGTGTGTTTCACTTGAGTGTGCAACAAAGGAAGGGACTGAGAGGTGCACCACTAGAACTGAGTCAACCACTGGAAACCTCACGATAGGAGGAAGGGAGAGGAGTTCACTGTCTAAAAAGGTATAAAACTCTACAACCATTTATTTTCTCTTCTCTAGACATTCTCATACTTGCAACTGTTTAAGCCTTTTAAGTGCATGCATGGCATTTAGGAAGTGTAAGCATGGATAAGGCACAAACATTAGACTCTAAAACAACCCTAGAGACCCTAACCCATGAAGATCCATCATTAATGGAACACCATTAGAGGCAGGTCTGAACTGACCAAAAAGAAATTGAGTTTCTTCACTTGAGACCCAAAATATACCCTAGGAGGGTTTCAAAAATACTAGGCCGCGACCTAGAAGCTTAGGAAAAGATCATTAAAAATCGAACTTGCAAGGTCACGAGTTTAGAACCCAACTTCTAAGATAAACCCCTATTCTCTGTTTTTAGAATGGGGATCGAATCCCCTTGCCACGATGGTCAAAACAAGCCAAACCACTGCTTAAAACGGTGAATGAAATGGCCATTTACAAGCCAGTTGCAGGTTGCAACTATCCCCCTCACCGTAGCTTCTAGAGCCTGATTCGAGACTTGAAACCAATGCCAAAGTGTTGCCTAGATAGTCAGAATCCCATATCACCTAAAAACATAGGCTAATTCAACCCCAAGATTCACGAAATTGAAAGAGATGAAAATCAGAATTTGGGGCGACAGTAGCGCTGCACGATGAAGAAGATGACGAGTCGCTGGGTCGACTCGTCCAACTTGGTCAAAACCAACGTGTCAACTTGGACACATGTTGGCTTGTAAGGCAACCAACACATTAATGAAACGACAGCGTTTGGTCACTGATTTTAAATGAATATAGGTCTGTTTGGTTGCAATGCTAAGAAATTCAAATCGGGTCACTGTCTAAGACTGGGATATCCTATCCCGATTCGGCCGCTGTCCGTTGTTTGGTTACAACTTATTTACAAAAAAAAAAAAAGAGGGAGTAAAGGAAGGAAGGCGGTCAGGGGGATTCGAACCCCTGACGCGCCTAAGGCAGACCCTCACCCATACCACTGAGCTACAGCCGATCGTGGTTAACCTTTTCACCCAACAAATATATATATATATATATATATATATTATATAATTATATAATAAAAATAACAAAAAGGGGGCACAGCTCTTGTGGCTTGAACACGCGACCTACCAAACCCAGCCCTTCATTTTTACCACTTAGACAGGACAATCCCGTGGTAATTTTGGGCACAAAATATATATATATATAATATAAATACAAAAATTAATTAATTTAATTAATTAAATAATAGTAAATTAACCCAATGTCCAAATTACTTAAATAAATAGTGTATTTTGACTATGTTGGATATTCTGGACCCAATGGTGAGGTCTATGTTGTCAACCGGGGTTCCAAAAAATTTAGTTACCTGAAACATGAAATTACCATTTTGCCCTTAGGGGTGCCAGATGTCAAATAAAAAGCCGCAAAAGCCTATATTTATTTTCTTGGACAGTTTCGGGCTCAACGGATGGAGTCTGTTTAACCAAATAAAATATTCTAAAGGCCGATGCAATAAATTTAGCAATTTAAGAATATAATTAAATAATACCGAGAGAGTTAAATTAAATCACGAGTATTAACATCGACCTAACTAAATTACGATGAGTTAATAACAATATAATTTATGATTTATAGGAACCTCCAAGGGGAAGGAGAAGGAGATTTAAATTAATAGGGCTGCTGAAAGTTATTTTCGAGGTAAGTAATTTCGATGCTTTAATATGGGTTATTCCCAGCCAGTCACATTTATTTCCATATGCTATCAAGCTTGTACTCTATCACTACCTAATGTACTTGATTTGAAGCCAATCGACTTAGTGGTTATCAGGTTATGCCTGTTCTTTGGATTTGACTTGCTTGCTTGCATCATTGTGAACTCGATCATTGATACTTGAGCATCATTGTACTATCATACCATGACCTAATCTTGAGCTATATCATGTTGATAGAAATCTTTTTATTCCACATACTTCATGACTTGTTGATTGTGATATCAATTGTTTGGTACTGTTGTACATCCTATGTGGAATTTTATTGATCATGATATTTGGTATGTACTTGGGGTTGTGCTTAGTCACAATGACCCATCTATTCACAGATTGCGTAGGGGAAAAGACCCTTTGGGGGTCTTGTATGTCCTTCGGGACCTGAGAAAATAAGAGCTCTAGCACTATTCGATAAGCCCAGGGATAAAGAGGCAAAACTAAATGTGCATTCCAGTGGGGTATGTCCGGGCCTCGGGTTATTCACGCATTTTTGGATTATTAGAACTCGATGATGATTTATTGTTGGTATTCGTTGAATGATCATATTTTATGCCCTGTTAATTATCATATTCTTGCAAGCATGAGATATTTGATTGGCTAACGTTTTGTTGTGGCAGCAATCCATCATGATAGGCTAGATCCCAACTTTGATTGACCTTATTATTGCCTCTTGTTTTATATTATGGGATATGCCTCTTTTGGACCCTCGGGTCATTATTGTTGCACATCTTGGTGACTGGCTATGTATTTACTGTTGCTTGTTTGGCTATTGGCTATCTATTATCTCGTTCCTCATTATCTTTGTGAACTAACCCTAACCCATGTTAAAGCTAGGAAATTACTTATTGGGCTTTGTTAGCTCACCCGTCCCCTTATATTTTTCAAGACAACAAGAAGTTGGGGAACCCTCAGGCGCTCCGAAGGCTTAGACGCCGCTAGCCACTGCTAGCTCTTTTTGGCGAGTTTTTGTACTAAATTAAATACTAGAAGGTCTTAATTGCTCCCATGTCACCACGGTCCTGTCAATGTGTTTCTTTTTGAAGGATCTGTACTTTCAAACTCTTCTGTTCTTTTGGCATGTATTAAATGGTGACCTGACTACGCTACCAGATTTACTATTGATTATAAATGTTTTATTAAAAACCTTACTTAGCATTTAGATCCTCTTGACTGAGGAACGGCCTCATGGGTTGCAGACCTGGTCATGGACCCCTAATCCGCATAGAGTGGGTTTTGGGTTGTGACACCAATAAATATTCAAATTCTTCTTGGCTAGCCTAATCTTGAAAGGACATCTAGTAGCAGTATTTAAGAGTTAAATCCTCAACTAGGGTTAAAAAAAAAAAATTATTTTTCAATTTATCGTTACTTTTAACTTATTTACGGAAATATGGTTCTTTTTAAAAGCGTCTTTCAAAAAGAAGCTTTTAAAAGCGTCTTTTTGAAAGACGATTTATTAAAATATACTTTTTTAAGTCTTTTTGAAAAGCGTTTTTCCAAAAGACGCTTTTAAAAGCTTTTTTCCAAAAGATGCTTTTAAAAGCGTCTTTTGAAAAACGCTTTTGGAAAAATACTTTTAAAAGTGTCTTTTGAAAAAACGTTTTTAAACAATTTTTTTTTTTTTTTTTAATCTTTCAGGCAAGCAAATTTCTTGAGTTCTCAATCTTTATTCTCAATAAAAGCGGTATTTATATTAGCAGGTAAGGAAATTTGCTTGAGTTTCTCAATCTTTGTTCAAGCAGATAGGTTGCTCTCTCTCACTCTAATTTCTTGTATTCCTTTTTGTGGCCTCAAATGGCTTACTAGATCAATGAATCTTCCATTTATAACATGCAAAGTAGCAACACAATCCATAACATTTATGATTCAGCCATTCATACCTATGGGAATTTTGAAATTAGGTAGGAAATCCATCTAATTTTGTAGCTTGAGTTTTTTTATAAGTCTTCCAAATGCGCTCTCTAGAATCTAATAATGAACCAAAAACTTTAATCATTCATTCTAGTTTTTATAGAATAAGGAGATGCATACAACAGTTTTTGAAAGAAAATACATATCATCTAATCATGTGGCATTGAAACCAAACGCAGTTATGAAGTACACAGAAGGTTTTTGAGGACTATGGAAGCAACATTAACTCATAGACACATAGAGTAAGACAAGTCTTTATCCAGATTTCCAAAAGTACATATTACCTAATCATATGGTGTTGGAACCAAACATAGTTATGAAGTACACATCAAGTTTTTAAGGGCTATGGATGCAACGTTAACACATAGTGAAAGACGCGTCTTTATTCAGCTTTCTAGGAGGACAAGGGTGGACTGTCGGAATACTGAAAAGTAGCTAACATGCTCCCATATCTATCACCTTTAACCTGCATCAACTGAGGTGAAGGATTCAAGTTTGGTCATTTCTTCTGGTGTTAGTTTTACAGACAAAGCTCCAATGTTCTGGTTGAGGTTTTCAATCTTGGTGGTACCAGGTAAGGGGCATGCATCATTCCTTTGGTGATGGACCCAGGCTAATGCTAGCTTGTGATGGGGTGCATCCTTTCCTTGTTGCCATTTCATTAACCCGCTCAAATATGTATTTGTCATGCTTGAGATTCTCAAGTTGAAACCTTCGTAGATACTATAAAAAATGAAATACATATTTCAACATCAAAATAACATACTGACAAAAAAAAAAAAAAGTAATGATTACTACCCATAATTAGCATATCATCAACATAGAAATAAATAATGAAAAAGCCATTTTCTATGTTTTTGACATATATACAATTGTCATACTCATTGATCTTGAACCCATTTGATATCATTGCACTGACAAATTTCTCATGCCACTACTTTGGTGCTTGTTTTAATCCATAAAGAGATTTAACAAGTCGACAAACTTTCTTTTCTTGACCTGGAACAATAAATCTTTCGGGTTATTCCATATATGTTTCTTTTTCTAATTCACCATTTAAGAAAGTTTTCTTGACATCAATTTGATATATCTCAAGACTGTGTATAACAGTAATAGCTATTAACATTTAAATGGATGATATCATTGTAACAGGTGAATATGTATCGAAATAGTCCAAGCTTTCTTTTTGCTTGTATCCTTTGATAACAAGCATGGCCTTACACTTATCAATAGATCCATCTGTTTTCATTTTCTTCTCGAATATCTATTTATACCCAAAAGGTTTTGAACCTGACAGAAGATCCACTAGTTCCCACGAATGATTTTGCAGAATAGATTTTACTTCTATGTTTATAGCCTCTTTCCAATAAGTAACTTCAAGACTCGACATTGCTTCTTTAAAGTATTGAGGCTTATCTTCTAACAAATACGTTAGAAAATCTAAACCAAAATATTTTGATGTTCTAGGCTTTTTGTTGCGTCTAGGTTCATCATCATCTTTTTGGTATTGATTACTGCCTACTATAGTGTCATGAATTCTTTTAATTGAACTTGACTTTTATATTGATTTGTAAGGAAATACATGTTCAAAGAACGATACATTTCTTGACTTAATAATAGCATTAACATGCATATCAGAAATTTTTTATTTATGAATCAAAAATCGATATACACTACTATTATGAGCATATCCTATGAAAACAAAACTAACTTTTTGGTCCTTATTTAACATTTTTAGGTATAGGAACTGTCATTGTAGCTAAACATTCCCACATTTTTAAGTATTTGTAGGAAGGTTTTCGAATTTTCCACAACTCATAAGGGGATTTATCAGTTTTCTTATAAGGTATTCAGTTGAGAATATAATTTGTGGAAATAATTGCTTCCCCCCACAAATTTTGTGGTAGTCCAGAACTTAATAACAATGCATTCATCATTTCTTTTAAAGTTCTATTTTTTTGTTCAACAACCCCATTTTGCTGAGGTGAATAGGGTGCAATTGTTTAGGTGTATAATACCATATTGTGAACAGAACTCACCAAAAAGTGTTTCATATTCACCACCTTTATCACTTCTCAATATCTTGATATTTTTATCAAGTTGATTCTCAATCTCATTCTTGTAATGCATAAACATTTCAAATACCTCATCTTTACTTCTTAACCAGTAAACATAACAATATCTTGTGCAATCATCAATAAAGGTAATAAAATATTTCTTACTACCTCTAGTTTGAATAAATTTCAAATCACAAATATCTGAATGTAATAATTCTAGGAGGTTCACTACTTTTTTCAATTGATTGAAAAGAAGTGTTTCTAAACTTTGCTTCCACACAAGTCTCACATTTATGATTTAGATCAAGTTCAATTTTAGGTAAACATTCCATATTAACTAATATACACAATGTATCATAATTAACATGTCCCAATCTATCATGCCACACATTTAAAGACTCGAGCATATAAGCAGAATCTTATTACTATTCTTAATAAAATGTACAATAGTCATTACATTCATCTTAAAGAACCCATCGCTCATATACCCCTTTCCCATATACATCTCATTTTTGTAAGGACAAATTTATCAAATACAAACACCAATTTGAATCTTTTTTTACTAAAAATTGGTCCAGACACTAAGTTCTTTCGGATATCAAGCACATGCAACACATTGTTAAGAGTAAGTTCCTTTCTAGATGTTATCTTCAATACCACTTGTCATTGACCTTCAACCTTAGAAGTCTAGGAGTTGCCTATAAAAAGTTGTTATCTATTATCTATAATATGATATGATGAGAACATATTCTTATCATAGTAGACTATGTCGAGTAGCCCCAATGTCCACCTACCATTCCTTGGTATTGCTACCAATGAAGTTGACTTCGGAAACCACAGTCGAAAGGTTCATTTCAGAAACATTATCTAAAAGATTGTCCACTTCAGTTAATTGGCCTGAGCTTGTTTTTGTTAAGATTCCCTTGGCCTTGTTTCTTGTGACAATCCTTTGCACGATGACTTGATTTGTCACATATGTAACATTTGCCTTTGAACTTTTTGTTGTCATTGCTTTTAGGCCATTGTTTAGCACAATTGTTAATATGCTTCATTTTCTTGTTGTGGGAGTTCTGCCCTTGTTCCACCACATTGGACTTTGCTTCCATGATGGTTTTCCTTACTTTCTTTTTAGAAGTACAGTTGTCTTCTTCTATCTTTAATCTCACGATCAAGTCTTCAAGTTTCATATCCTTACACTTGTGTTTTAGATAACTCTTGAATTCTTTCCAAGAAGGCGACAATTTTTCAATGATCGCAACCACTTGGAAGGACTCATTTAAGGACATGTCTTCTGCTTGAATGTCATGCAAGATAACCTAGAGATCTTGAACTTGATTAATCATCGTTTTAGACTCAATCATCTTATAGTCTAGGAATCTGCCCACCATGAACTTCTTCACATCGACATATTCTATTTTGTACTTTTTGTCAAGAGAGTCCCATATTTCCCATTCAATCTTGATTAGATTGTACACATTATATAATGTGTTGTCCAATCCATTAAGGATATAATTCCGACAGAGAAAATCAGCATGCTTCCAAGCATCAACTGCAGCAACAAACTTGCCTATCAACCTCATTCTCCCTCAAAGTAGGGGCATCTTCACTGAAAGAATCGAGCCAAATTCAGAGTAATGAGATAAAACAACATCTTTTGAAATTAATCCCACTAAATTTCTCTAACTTCGCATTGTGGTTCACTAGAACAGGCGTTATAATAGGTGCAGGCACCACGATAACAGTAGTAGGATTTAGGGTTGTTTCAATTGCCATTTAAGAATTCTAGTACAAATTATACACATATTAAAAATCTATAAACAATAGTATAGTACTTGAACTGAATTCTACAATAAAAATAATACTGCAGACTAAACTAGAAATAAAATATTGTTTAAAACTGATAAACGACAAGTTGCTTTAAGATTGTTAATATTACAGTATTGAAAATAATATTTATTTGAGAAATATAGAAAAATATTTAAAAAAAATCGTTTTAAAACCAAAATAGTATACAATTTTTCAAAAACAAAAACAAAAACTGGAAGACTAAAATAGTACTTCTACAGTACAAGAATACAATAAAACAAAACAGAAACTGTAACACTTACAGAATTGTAAAAATAGGAAATCAAAGACAGTGATCAAGGCTTGTATTTTACATAATGTCATTGAAGCAAATTCGTCCTTCATAGTGGTGCTAATGAGTTTGTGGACGTTGCTTTCTAAGATACAATGATTAACACGCACAGTAGAATCACTTCTGACTTATGTGTCCGACAAACCAACAGAATGTTTGAAACTCTCTCACATAATATATATATATATATATATATATATCTAGGAAGATAAAATCAAATTGATGATTTATGAATTATACGTTGTGGTATTTATAGAAATTATTGTGATTGTTTAGTACAATCACGAGGCCAAGGGTTGTATTGGTTCTTCCTACGATCATTACTGTTTAAAGAATTGCTATTGTTCAATTTGAACGTACAAGCACATAATTCAATTTGAAGAAGATGACTGTTTCAGTCAAATAAAAATGGCAACGTTTGGGTTCTTCCAAACGGTAACAGAAAGATAGCGTTTTAGACTATTCCTAATGGTAATAGAAACACCAAAGTTTTGGAAAAATTAAATTAAA
This sequence comes from Nyssa sinensis, assembly GCA_008638375.1. NCBI lineage: Eukaryota > Viridiplantae > Streptophyta > Magnoliopsida > Cornales > Nyssaceae > Nyssa > Nyssa sinensis. Next base: position 13,319,936 of record CM018041.1, on the reverse strand, counting down.
AATTATTTAAATGAATTTTTTTCAAAAGATATATATACAACAGGACAAGCCCAAGCCCAAGCCCGAGCCCGAGCTAGTATGGGGCAGGGGTGTCGTGTACACATGCGTGTGGTGAACCAAACATGTGTTAGGTCCCCCCTCATCCACAAAACTTGAGTATCCCTAAGGGCCTAAACCCTCATTCAAGGCAATTGTATATATACTCTTTAAAAGTCTTTTACCCAGCCTATGTGGGACACAAGCTTTTCACAAGCTTCAAGTTTTGTTACCATTTCCAAATGGTGATGTTTGGAGGCAATTTCTCATTCAATCCTTAATGATTTTGAGCAACCCAATACATGATCTTAATATCCTTATAGAGGATAACACACTTTCATGTAGACTCACCAAAATAAATGTGTGAGACCCACTTTAATTTTAACTCAAAGATAGCCAAAAAGTTTGCTCAAAAAATTACTTTTTTCTAACAAAGATTGGCAACAACAATGACAACAATGTTTGGGATCGATCTCTCTTTTCAATTTCACTTATTTCATCTATGTTAAATTGAGATAAGAGATGGAGAGATCAACGACAACACTTATTTTAACAGAAACATTATTCTTTTCAAAAATCTTATTTTTTAGCTTTAACTTGTTGCACAACCACCACCAGTATCGGGGGTGGCTACGGTGTTGGTTAAGGGTAATGGATAGTGCAGCGATGATGGTGATGGATTGGTGGTGGTGTTGGTGCTTTTTGGTGGTAACAAGCAGTTTTGAGAGGGAGTTGTTGGGTGTGGTCGATGATAGGCTTCTGGTGTTAGGGCATTATTTATGCACTATGGTAGCTTTTGCATAGTGATTGTATTCCATTGTTTGTGTTGTTTTTTATCTAGATTTAGAGAGAGAGAGAGAGAGAGAGTGAGAGAAGTAAGTCATGGAGCTCCTGTGGTCGACGATGTTATTACTGTGAGATGAAAGAGGGGAAATAGTGGGAGGAGAGGGTTTTTACGGTAGTTGTAGTTGGTGGAGATGGTAGATAATGTGGTGATTTGGTGGTGGTCCAATGGTGTTGTCTGGGTTATTTTGTGTTGGTGATGAATCTTTGTCAAATGAAACTAGTTTTACTCCTATTGAAGTAGTCATTCTAGAAGTAGAAGCAAACTTTTGCAATCAAAATAAAAGCAAAATCTGTTACAACATCCTCTAAGTAATACAGTGTTTGAAAAGCTAATTTGTTATTTTATCACATATTAATTGCATTGAGAAGGCTAAATGGTTCTTACGTTGACAAAATGTTCAAATTTTGAACCAACTCACATTTCACCGACCTCTCTATTCCATACTATCATTCTAAATCAATGAGAAATGATGAAGTGAGCCTGAAGAAGCAAGATAGACAAGGACTTGTAGGACATAATTTCTTCTAAATCTTGTGCAACCTCAGAAGTTTTAGAAAATGTATTTAAACAATTTTTCAATTTAAAAAGTGATGGGGATGTTAGAGATTTTCGGTTGGACCAAGAATTTTCGGGTATAGAATTTTTGGATATAGAATTTTCCTACAGTATTATGTGAAGCTAAATTTCTCTATTAAAAAACCATAATTTTTTTTTTATAAAATTTCATATGCAATATCGATATTATTTGATACATCTAGATTTTTGGAGTCCAAATATATATATATATATGTATGTATATATATGTATGTGTATGTATGTATATATATATATATATATATGAAAAACAGACTTATATATTGCAAGTTATTTAAAGTTTGAAGTTTAAAAATAAAAAAGTGATGACATGGCATAGGTTGGGGTGGAAAAATTATTTTCTCCGTGTTTTTATAAGGAAGGGTATTTTTGTCAAAAAAATAGTTGGGGACTTTTGGAATTAAAATATTATGGTTGGATTTTAGGCTAATTAAACACTTTATATGGGATCTATTATTGAATCTTATTAAAAAAAAATATCCAAATTGTGAAAAAGTTCATTGGCAGACATTTCGCACAACTAGTCCGACCACTTGCTGCCGCCGCCCATTGCAATCAACAACGATCATCAGTTCTAGAAACCTTCATCCCATCTTAGCCACTAACTCATGCCTTCTAAATCCTTTTTTCTCTCTCACTCCTGCACCACCACCACTCATTGATTTGTTAGAGACTGCAATGAACTGATCATAAATGTAGTTAACGGGGACGATTGGATTGGTACGACTTTCCTCAATTAGATATTTCAAGGGAAGGAAAAGTTAGAGAGTCGGTGAGTGTGATGAAACATGATAAATGACTCAAGGATAAAAAAGGTATATATTAAAATTAGTTGATATCAATCCATCAACAATGGATCTCATGTTTAAAAAAATAACGAAATATATTTTACCCTAAGTAAAAGATCAATAATGGACTTTAAATTAATTTATTATTCATCAAAGAATTTAATACTAATTAATCTTTTATAAAAAAATAATTTTTTTAAATTATATTATTACAAATTCGAGTAAACATAAAAATGAATATTTTACTCATTGAATTGTATAAATGAAATATACTAAACAATTCAATCACTAAAACACTCATTTTCATGCTGCATTCGAAGCACTAACCTTTTCTTTTTTACTCATAAGAAGTCCCACAACGTATTAACAAATCGCCTTGTCATAATACGCAAAACAATTCCTATTTTACATGTCACTGCAATAAACCCTAGATTTATAAAACCCTAGCCTTCGCATTTTCTCCTTTTCAAGCGTCACTCATTTTCAGACGCCACCTTTTATCGCAAAGCCACCGCAATGCCGCCCAAGTTCGACCCATCCCAGGTTGTCGATGTGTACGTCCGAGTAACCGGCGGCGAGGTAGGCGCAGCGAGTTCACTCGCGCCGAAAATCGGTCCACTCGGTCTCTCCCCGAAGAAGATTGGTGAAGACATCGCCAAAGAGACCGCGAAGGACTGGAAGGGCCTCAGAGTCACCGTCAAGCTCACCGTCCAGAACCGCCAGGCCAAAGTCTGCGTCGTGCCGTCTGCTGCTGCGCTTGTCATCAAGGCCCTCAAGGAACCCGAGCGCGACCGCAAGAAGACGAAGAACATAAAGCACACTGGCAACATCTCCCTGGACGACGTCATCGAGATAGCAAAGGTCATGCGGCCAAGGTCGATGGCCAAGGGACTTGACTGGGACGGTGAAGGAGATACTGGGCACCTGTGTGTCCGTCGGATGCTCCGTGGATGGCAAAAATCCAAAGGATTTGCAGCAAGAGATTGCCGACGGGGATGTCGACATTCCGGAAAATTGAGATTCTTTCCGCGGAGGTTAATTTTAATTAGTTTCCTCTAGTTTATGGTTTGTTTATCGAGTTTGATTGATATTCGGGTTCTAATGACTTTGAATTACAGACTGGATTAAATGATCAGTTGTATGAATTGTCAATTTTAATGTTTTTGTTGAGTTATTTTTATGTGATGTTATGGATTTCATATAAGGTGGTTTATAATGCAAGTTTGACATAAGTTTTGTTTTGGATTTATGCGCAGTTTGCCCATCAATATACAGCCATTGCATTTTAATTTAGTCATCTATCTCCATTTTGGATCTGTGGATTAATTGCATTGAATCTCTGATTGGTTCCCTATTGTTATGTTATTTTTTTTATTAGTAGTACCCTATTGTTATGTTAATGGGACAATTTTTTTTTTGCATGGTACATAGTTCTGTATATGGTACATCTGCTAATACAGATGCTTAGGACACAACACTTGACATGCCTCCGCAAGAAATTTAAAGTAGTGTGACATTAAAATGGTTGGATAATTAGAGGTAATTTAAGTTTTTATATGAGATGTTATGCATTGTGTAAAAATAGTGTCAATGATTTTGTAAAAAATTTAGTCTGAAACATCATATGTTAATTGGACTTTTTTTTTTATCATACTTGCATAGTATGTAGTTCTGTATATGGTACATCTGCTAATACACGTTTATATACAAATCTTACTTATCAAAAAAAAAAAAAAAAAACAGATGCTAGGACACAACATTTGACATGCCTCCCCAAGAAATTTAAAGTAGTGTGATTCTGTGACGTTAAAATGGTTGGATAATTATAGTATGTAGTTCTGTATATGGTAAATCTGCTTATACAGATGCTAGGACACAACACTTGACATGCCTCCCCAAGAAATTTAAAGTAGTGTGATTCTGTGACGTTAAAATGGTTGGATAATTAGAGGTTATTTAAGTTTTTATATGATATGTTATGCATTGTTTAAAAATAGTGTCAATGATTTTGTAAAACATTTAGTCTAAAACCATGGTTAGTATTATATTTATTCTTGAGGGAGATTATTTGAACTCATAGCAAATGGTTTGTGTTTCTGGCGAGTGCACAGTGAGATTTAGTTTGCATGCAGTAGTGTTAACAAACTGTAATTCACTCAAGATGTCTAAATGTGAAAATTGACAGGAAACATATAAGAAATATTTGAATGTTAATTTATTTGTTTTGGAGTTTGCTTATTGTAAGAAAATAAAGAAGAAATATGTTCTTGTTAAGTGCTTTACTATAAAATCTAATTTATTCCCGAATTCGTCTTTGTTGGAAAGGATAATATTGAACATATACATTTTTGATAGTTTTTGTTGATTTGTTGGAATTACAGGAAAGTCTGATCATATCTTTTTTTGTTTTGTTTTTTTTTTTATTTTTTGGAAGTTTAACTTTTGAAAATTCAATGTAAAATTATTTCTCTTAAGTCGTTCGTTTTAGGAACTTTTATAGGAACTTAAACTACCATAATGCCTTGATTGATGGTCGTCATGATACATGGAAAGCCGCTATGTTGCCTGGATAAATAATAATTTTTTTTTTTTTTTTGATAAGTAATGAGAAATTAGATTAAAAGACGCCCAAGGGGGCTGCTCCCATGTACAAAAGAGAAAAACTCAAATTAAATGAGTTTCATATCACTAAAGAAATCTACCATATTTCTTACTAAAGGATTACAAGGACCTTTAACCCATACACACAAGGAGTACAAAAAAATGCTTCTAACCAAGGACGAGGCCACATGGGGCCTAGGGGGGGCAATTGCCCCCTCTAAATTTTTGGTTTTGTGATTTTTGTATTATATTTTTTAATTTTTTTTTGAAATATACTCTTTTAATTTAAAATTTTGCCCCTCCTCGGTTTAATTTTTTTTTTTACACTTTACCTTTATCTTAATTTTAATTTGACTCTTAAATAGAGCTTTTATAAAAAAATTTATACACCCTAAATATTTTTTTAGTGTTTTTTTCTTTGATCAAATTTTTATGTAATTTATAAGCTTCTTGTATCACTAAATTTAATTATTTTTCAAAAACATTATAAACCAATATTAACTTTTTATAGTTCTTTAATTTTTTAAATTTATGATCAAACATTAAAAAAAAAAATTCCCCCCCCCCCCCCCATGTGATTTCCTAGCCTCGCCCCTGCTTCTGACCCTATACAAGGATTTCCACCCTCTAAAAAATTCTTCTATTTTTTTCTTTCCAAATGTTCCAAAAAATTACAAAGTGGAATGACATCCCAAGCCTTCCGAATATGCCGGATTTTGCACTTGCTCCTCCAATATATAGTCTTGGGGAGTTGTAGATTACTTTGTTGCCTCAATAAATAGTTGCACATGTATGGTTTGTGCTTTGACTGGCCCTTACAACTGTCGAGTTGCTTCTGGACATGCTTTTGTGGTTCTTTTAATACCATGTCACCAAGCTAGATACCTCAATATATGGTCTTGGGGACTCTCAGATTATTTTGTTGCCTCAATAAATAGTTGCACATATATGGTTTTTGGTCCAACTGGACCTTAAAACCGATATGCTTTTGTGGTTCTTTAAATACCATGTTGCCAAATTTGGTACCTTTTCATCATGCTCCTTTAATTGGTGGCTGTTTCAAATTGTGGAAATTATGATCTCCTAAATACAGTCCAGTAGGACTTTAGACTATTACGTAGCCTTGATATCTAATTGCCTTAATATTATGATGACATTTTGGTTGTTCCAATATAAAAGTTGCCATATTACATCATTATATGGTCCTTTAACTCCTTAAGCTACAATGTTTCATTGGATTGTGGTGGTGTTGATGGTTTGGTGGGACCTTAACTATCATGCTGTCTTGATAATGGTTGGTGGGACCTCGAACTACCATGTTTCCTTGATATATAGAATTAGCATATTTTCTTGATAGGTAGCTGCCTTTTTTTTTTGGATAGGTAATGTATTTAGTAAAAGGACACCAAAAGGGTGCACCCTAATACATAAAGAAATACAAGACTATGCAAAAAATATACCTATGATTGTATGTTGACTATATGGAAATACACTGATCCTGCAATATATGGTCTGGGAGAATCTTAAACTTCTTAGCTGCTTTAATTCGTAGTTTTCTTTGTGGTTTGGTGGGGCCTTTAACTACTGTGTTTCATTGGTATGTGATCTAGTTAAAATCTTAAACTATCGTGTAGTCAAATAGACCTATTACCTTGTTTCTTAGTTGATGGTTTCCTCTGTTGGAAGTCACCATTTCATCTTAAACTATCATGTTGCCTTTTGTATATTGTCAAATAGGACAACAAACTTTCATATTGTATGAATGCATAGTTGCCTCGGTGCTGGGTATGTAGCAGCAAGGAGCCTTTCCAAGAAAGCTTTACTTGATATTTGCTGTCTGTTCACTTAACCACACTAAGTTCCATTAGTTGATAGTTGCTTCATATATTGAAAGTGCTACATTAAATTGATATTCGGATTTTAGGATTTTGGACTTCCTAATTGCCTTGGTACATGGTTGGTTTGATTATGCAGTTTATGGGCTGGTGGGACTATTGCTTCAATGTTTCCTCAATATATGCTCTGGTTGTCCATGTTGCATGCATCAATAGTTGCAGCTAAATTACCATGTTACTTGATTTATGTTAGGTAATACCTTGAAAAAATGTTATCTTAGGGTTGCTACAATGTATGAAAACCTAAGAAGCACGAACACATGACACGACACGACACACATATACATTGTTTCTAAAAAAAGTAGGATACTGATACGTTAGGGACACGTTGAATATATATATGTATATATTTTATATTTTTTATATGATCATATAATAAAAACCTAACATTATTTTAATTAAAATTGGCATAAAAACACACAAATCACAAATTTTTTTATTAAGATATTAAAATAATAAATTCATTAAATAAAAATTCAAAAATTTATTCATTAAATTAACATCCATGATTCATGTTTCAAAATAAATTTACTAACTAATACGTTGAACATATATATGTATATATATAAGAAAAAGACAAAAACAGAACAGAAGAGGAGAAAACAAGGGACAATATCAACCAAAAAAAAAAGAGGCAAACCCCCCCCCCCCCCCCCAAAAAAAAAAAATGCATCCCTAATGTGTTCATAATGTATCTGAAATTAGGAAAAAAAAAATTTGAATACTCTTTCTTCATGTGTTCGAAAAGTGTCCGAGAGTGTTCCGCATTTGTCGAAACACGCGAGATAAAGTAGTGTGTATGAAAGCGACCATGTTGCCTCAACATATGGCCCGGAAGATCCTAAACCACTATGTTACCTAATACATTTTGTCCAGACTCAAGGTTTATGGTTTGGTTTGGTTATGAATGGTGTTGGCCAAGGTTTCTGGTGAGCTCCTCTTATGCCATTAATTGGTTTGGCATCATCCAATAAAGGTTTGATGTGAGCCTAAGAGCTGATCATAAAGTAATATCAAAGCTTGATGTATCTTATTTGATCCCTATAGTTGACCCCAAATGGTTTGAATAAAGATTGCTATTGCTAGTTCTGGTTTGTTGTGCTCATTCTTTTTATCTTTTAGATTTTAATGCTTTCATGCCAATCCTTGATTTACATAGATCTTTTTGAGTTTTAGCTGGCATTATACTGGATTTTGACACAAAGAACCTTCATATTCTGCTAAATACAAGTGTTGATCCAAAAAAAAAAAAAACTGCTAAATACAAGTATCTTACAGTTTTTCTTATTTTATATTGATAACTGGAGGATTTTGTTTTGAGTAGAGAAATTTTCCTTATTTAAGTGAACTTTCCTGAAGCTTCAATTTTGAGCTATGGTGTTTTGGAGCTTTTAGGAATTTGTTCATATATTTTTTTAATCAGTAAGAATTTGTTCATTCATCTACTCTTAGCACCTTGTTACAACTGTTGACCTGCCCAAGGGCAGCAAAAAATTTGATTATCTAAGTTTTAATTTTTTACTTTGCCCAATAGCTTTACATTATAGCTGATCATGAAATTATGGAGCCATCAAACTGGGAAATAGCTGGCTCCATCTGTTGAGGTGTCTACAGTTTTTATCAAGTATAAAGGGGTGGAGTCCATTGAATCACCACTTCTTTCAGTGAATGCCAAAAAAAGTGCTGCATTTCATGAACTGCTGTGTTGTCTAAAATTTTATGGCTTTTATTTATGGAAAAAGAAACATGTGGTTATAATTTTTTATTTTTGGGGGCAAGAAGGGGGTTAAAGAAAAAAGAAGAAGCCATTACCTAGTTTTGGTCTGGCCAATGTGTAATGCTGGGAGGGGTAGATTGGATATAGACTTAATTTGTGCACTCGAGCTTGCAACCCTCCTTGTCCTTGTGAATGCAATTGTTATGGAGTTATTAATGCATTTTTGATTCCCCAATTTATGAAATGTGGACTTCTGCAAGTTGTGCTAGGCTGTGAGCCAGAAGGCTCCATGGACTTGATTCACTTAGATTTGGTTTTTATGGAACTGTGAAATGAAATATGTGCCAAGCACCAACAGAGACTCTGGAAATTGCTTTCTTAAGTTTCTTTTCACTGTTGATTGTATTCTAGAGGCTTTTTTTTTTTTTTTTAAGTTATTGTTTATGATTGAAAGAGATCCTTTTTTGTGATTCTCAGCTCAAGTGAGTTGGCATCCTACTACTAGTTATCACACAAAAATGGAAGAACATTATTGATCATGGTTACAAGGGACACTATTATATCTATAGTGAGCATTTACTCGTTTTCATGTTGGTCATTTGTTCCTCCCCTAGTGGGACAAATTATAGAAATGACATATCTTCTATATTTAGGAAAAGAATCCATGAGAAAATTAATAAAAGGTCTGCTATGAATTACAATGCTTCTTTAGGTTGTTAATTTCGGCTGTTGTCTGCTGGTGATGTGTAATGTTTGCGAAAGATGTGTAGGGATTGGATGTTGTATTGCTGTTCTGTAGGCTGTTTTGGGCCTTTTGTGCTCCTTATCTTTAGTAAGGTCTGATCTTTTAGTAAAACAGAATCGGAAACTTCACTCAATAATATTTTGTTTTTTGGAATTTAACCCTCAATATTGAATTAATTGTTGTTGCACGAGTGTTTTTTTTTTTGGCATGGGAAGAGGCAGGTGATTCAGCACTTTGGATGAACACAGGATACATAAACATATGGAAATGCATTTTTGAGAAATATGGTTTACATAAATTTAATTAATACGTGGAAGAAGGCAGTATTTTGATAGGAGCCTTTTTTATTTTATTTTTTATTCTTTTTATTATTTAAGAGGGCAGGCCTATTATTCCATTATGACCTGAAGGTCATGGGTTCAACTAGCAGAAATAACCTCTTTGCTTGTGGGGTAAAGAGGCGTGTACATGTAACTATCTCCAGACCCGCAGTAGCAGAAGTCTCATTCACTTTGTTTGTCCCTTTTTTTTTTTTCTTTTTATTATTTTTTTAACAGGTAAGTGCTGGCAGATTTATTTAGTCATATAGGTAATGATGATAAAGTGGGCTTGGGATGGTACCATGATTGTAAAATTGCCTGAATGAGTATATATGCATATGTAACAGCATAATGATCTAATAATAACTAATACAAGTTGTAAAAGAAAGATGGGCATATAGATCTAGCAAAGTATAGGAAATCCAAGTTGATAGGCTATATGCACATGTAAGTGCTGCTTTTACTAAGGGTCTAAGAGAGAAGTAAGTGGTTCTGCTACAGCATGCTTAAGTAATTGCCTAAATGCCCTTTTTTGAGATTGATTTTAATAATTCTTTTTGTTTATATAATTAGTTTTCCCTGACATGTGTGCAGAAAATGGTGACCTAGGTTATTGCTTAATCACTTTTATATTTTTCAGTTTCATAGTTTCCATGGTTATCCAATTTTTTTTATATATATTTACATCGATGCTAATTTTTTAATTGGATTTATTTATGCCGATATATTGTAACCTTTTGTCATGGATCCTATCTTTGTTTGTTATCTCTTTAAATCTTTTCTTAAAATTCATTTAATAAATTTAGTGGAAACTGGAACTACTTTAAATTTGGTGGTGAGTTTTCGGGACCTTTTTGCCTGAGAGGAAAATTTTAGAGAGGTTTGTCAACTTTTCTTGATTTAGGTTTTGACATGACAGGAATGTGGGATATCTGTTTAAGTAATTACACATGTAAATATACTTTTGGATGCCTAAAATTATTGTGCATAGATGATCTTGAAGACTTGAACTATAATTTATCTGGAAATATGGTAGAATGTTCCTTACAGCGGTACTGTTTTGTCACTTGAGAAGCTAGATGTTTTGAATTATTGTAGATTGATTTTCTGGAGAGTTGTTCAATTCTGAAGACTTCAAAAGCTGCAAGGAAGATGAAATGATGTGAAAGTTCAATTTTTTTTCATAGAAGTCGGTCATCTTTGGGGGAAAAAAAGGTTCTAATATGTGACAATACTTGAGCCAGAATTTGATAGCTGAATTGGATGTCCAGTTGGTTTATTATTTTGCGGTATATTGTTGTAAAAAACCAGAAAAGAAAATGTGCCCATCTTCACCCACCACCCTAAACGTGCAATGTCGTTCATTCCAGCAATTTTCTGACTGATTTTATTAATCCTCGATCATTATTTGGCAAAACAAAATGTGATATTTTTTTAAATTGTGGAAAGTAAATTGGAAATGGGATAAGTTCTCTCTTTTATTTTTATTTTTGGGAGAGTCCCATCTTGTAAACTCTTCGAAGGACCTTAAGCTTCCATTTTTGTCTTGTAGATGGTTATCTTGATATATGGATCTTCTATGTCATCTAAGGAAAGGGTTGATAGCTTCTTCACTGTGAAATCTATTATATGGCCATACGTTATCTTGATAGCCGTGGGCACAGTTTTTACATTGTATTGTTTATATTGGTTGGACCTTAAATTTCTATATTGACTCTCCCTCTTTTGCTGTAGAACCAACTATGTTTTTGCCTGGGTAGATGGTTTTGTAGTTTCCTAGATACTTGTTCAACTGCCTTGGTATCTAGTTGCTTTGATATGGTAATAATCATGTTGATTGATGACCTTGAGCTTTCATATTGGCCCCTAATTGATTGACTCCACCAGTACCTTAGAAAAATCCATGTAGCTGTGGTAAATAGTTGCCATGATGTAAGGTCAAATATGACTTCATACTAGCTTGTTGCTTTGATACATAAAAGGTATTCTGTTTTCTAGATATAGACCCTTGTCTTGTTGGAATATTGCTTTGACTTATGGTTTCGCAATATCAAACTACCAGGTTCCCCAATGTATGGTTTCTAGAGGAACTTACACTACTCTCAACTTAAACATCCCAAGTTGATGGTAAATTTTGTGGTGGGATCTTTAATTATCATGTTAACTTTGTGTTGAGCTGTCATATCATTACACAACTGATCCCAAGTCCGGATAAAGGAGGGTTGCGTTATTTAGCTGACAGTCAAACATAAAATCTTGTTAGAACCCATATGAACATGAATCTTTAATTATCATGTTGCCTTAGTGCAGGGTTTGGTGAGACTTTGAATTACCATGTTGCCTAGATGTAAGCCATATCACCAAGTTGCCTCAATTGATGGTTACCTCAGATATGTAAAAATGGCCATGTCACCTTGATGAACAATTGCCTTAATACATGGTCAGGTTGCACCATGAACTTTCATATTCCTCTTGGTATGCGATAAAAAGTGTACCCTTGGCACATGGTTACCTCTATGCTGAGTCCTAAATGACTAGGCTAGTGAATCGAGTGATTTTATTAGATGTTTTGATGTTTTAGCACAGGGCATGAGTTGTTCCATTCTTCTTTTTCACACTTCGTGGAATTTTGTTGTCGTTTTACAATTTTTTTTTTTTGGGGGGAAAGTTTTGAGATCCTTAGACATGACTTGTAACTGCTTGTTTGCTTTCTCTGTTGAAAATTATCTTACTATGCCCAAAGTTTAAACTTTAATATGATTCTCAAGTCAAAAGGAGGAGGAAAATATTGGAAGTGAACATTTTAGAATTCTCCCAATCATTCATGGTCATACAAATAATCTTTAGAAGAGCAATCCCTGTCAAGATGGAAGCGTATGTTCCCTATAGAGTGTATAACCTGTCATCTGATCTTCCTTCATCATTCATAAGCTCTCTCTCTCTCTCTCTCTCTCTCTCTCGCTCTAGATATGTATATATATATATATATATATATATGCACATTTTTGTGGGTTTAGTTCATTATTGATTGACCTGAACCCACTAGGACCCATTAGCTTGGCACTAATTCATTCATCATCTGAGAGGTCAATTTTCAGGACCAGTGTGGGTTAGTGTTTGTAGGCTCCACACACACACACACCTGTACACATGCACATTTTTGTGGGTTTAGTTCATTATTGAGTGACCTGAACCCACTAGGACCCATTAGCTTGGCACTAATTCATTCATCATCTGAGGTCAATTTTCAGGACCAGTGTGGGTCAATGTTTGTAGGCCGCAGGTATAACGGGGATTCTTTGCTGCTTCAAGAATTGGTGGTCATTAATGAATTTTGTGGCTTGTGGTGCCATGCTCACTTTCAGGCTAAGCATGTCGTGACTTCCTGGTCCACCAACCATTAAATGTATTCATTTATATATAATGATCTTCTTGTGGACTGCATAGAGCTGGGACTTGGGGAAGTGCATTCCCAACTCGCACAATAGTCTTGCTTTTGCTGTTGTCATCGATGTCTTTGTTATCTTCCCAAAATCGTGTAGGCACAAAAGTCTCTTATACTGAATTTGTCTTTTACTTTATCATCATATTTGTTAGATCTTTTCACCCAAATTCTCTCTCTTGCTACCAAAATATTTTGGCAGAAAATGCCATGTGTCATTCCTCGAATTTTCACTTATGTCTACAACACGGTGTTCAATAGTGAAAGAGAGGTAGTACATCTTTTTGCTAGTAAGGGTGTGTCTGTTATACTAATTAAAATGGTTAGATATCATTCATAAATGGTTTTGTGAGCAAGAATTTTTGGTACTTTTGACATATGTATGGATAGATTGAGGATGCTTTGGGTTGTGCATATAGGATGGTTATTTTAGAAGTCACAATTCATGATTTGTTTTTGTATGAATTTCTTTTCATTTTAAACTTCTCAAGTTTCAACTAATCAACTTCCACATCCTTTTTCGACCGACATCCCATCCGAGATGAAACCCTCTCCTTCCATAAACGCGGCTCAGGTTCGAGACTTAGCATATGTACACACATACTTGGGTAAAAAATTTTGGGGGTATTCTTCCATCCTCTTTAGTTAAGATCTTTAATTCCTTCATATTCATACCTTCAGCTCTATCATTCTATCTATCTTTAGAGTTCGTAATTGCTATACCTACCTAGTTGTGATAGAAAAGAAAACATTCTCTTTTGGAACATAGTTTGCAGTATTTTTCAGTATGAAAGAAAAAAAAGGAAAAGATACGTTAATTAGAAGAGAGAAGAAATGAAATAATTGTGATAACTCTTCTTGTTTGGATACTTACAGAGGGAAAAGAAAGAGTTAAAATAATATTTCCTTTTATTTGAAACAAAAAGGAGTGAAAATGGAAAAAAAGAAGAAGCTTTATTGTGCAAGTAAATAGAGCAAATAAAAATTTATTTGATACAAAAAGTAGGAAAAAAATGAGTAATCACTGAATCAGTATGGGTTTTTTGATAGTCTAAATTCTACACGACAAACACATGCTTAATTGAAGTAGGGGGTGGGGAAGTGACCTATGATGGGATGGGAATTTACATGTAAATTGTGTTTATATACGTAATTGATTTTGTCACACATCCTTCAAATTAATGATTCATTTGGTTGGAGGGAAAGTGTGAGAGAGGAAAAAAATGAGAACAGACAAAATTTTGAATCTATTTTTAAAAAAAATTTTAAAAATTGTTTCTGAATCGCAATCCAAACGGAGCCGTAATGTTTCTATGTTTTTGTGAAAAGTGCAAGGGAAAGGAAGAGTGGCGTGAAGTCCCTAATCCATCTTAGGAAGAAAAAGAAAAGAGAAGAGAAGGTTAAGGAGTTTCTTTTTCTTTTTCATTAGAAAATCTCTTCCATCTTTTCAATTCTTCATATCTAAAGTTTAATAGTAATTTCACAAGGAAATGAGAATAGGCGGACAGCCACGTGGATACTACACCCCTGTTATTAGCCGTTGTGCATCAAACAAATTATGGAGCCGTTGTGATCGACAATGAACCGACCAGCAATAATGGTACAACAACGTTTGCCAACCCATGCATGTTCAAGCATCGGCTGAGACTGATAGAAGCCACCGTGGACAGGTGGCATGATGATAGCCACAATTTGCATTTCAAAGTCTTACCAAAAAGGCGAGTTCTTTCACAGTGTTTGGTCGGTCACAACATTTCATTCAGCATGGATGGAAGAAGTTGCCTACCGTGATGGCGACGGACTGGATGTCGGTAGTGACGTCGTCGTTTCATGTTACAACCATATGACTGTAATCAAGTTCAATCGGGTTAAATATTTAAGTTACTTGCTAAATGTTTTTTTGACTTGTTAAACCAAATTCAATTAATTTGATTTTGAATCAATTTTATAAATTAATAAGTTTTAAAATATATTTAAATTTATTTATTGTACGAGTTAAATTTGAATTAATTTTTTTTGAACATTTTTAAAATTTTACTATAGTGACGTGTCTAATATTTTGAAAAGTTATTTTTTATTTAAAAAATTATAATATTTTGAAAAAACTCTTCAAGTTTCAATATTTTAATTTTTTTTGTTTTTTTAATTATTTAACTTTGTTTCTTTTTTTTACTTTTCACTTCTTTTATTTTTTTACCAGAATTATAATTTGATGCTCAAAATTCTTCTTTAATTTTATTTAAGCCACAAAATGACTGATTACTCCTGTTGAAGCTGAGTTCACTGACTCGACTCCACATTTATTGTCGATTAAACCATTTGCATTTACTGCTGGAAATTCTCTTATATAACTCTCTCTCATTATGTGTTTTAAAGTGTTGGAGAAAATATATATATATATATATATAAAATAAAAGAAATACATATATATATATATAAATATTTATATTCACACTGTTCATATTCTCTTATACAACTCTCTCTCTTAGAGTATGATTTGCACCCAAAGTTAAAATTAGTAAGGACATGTTAACATCTAAGTACGTGGCTGATGTTTGATTGGTCTTATTATTAAGTAAATAAAGTAATAATTTTACGTCTTACTTATAGAGAAAGTGTTGAAGTCTAAATCTCATGGAGAAGGTTCTGTAAAAATCTATTTGTTGTCGTAGATATTTATTTAAAAAAAGGTAAATAGAATATTTTATAAATATTGACTTATTTTACAAATTTTGAGAATAAGTAATAAAAGTGCATAAGTAAATAAAATTAAAGAAAGAAAGAAAGAAAGAACAAGTACAGTAATTTATGGGATTAAAATTTTTTTTTATATCAACGACTCAAGTATCTCCACTTGAATTTTTTCTTTTTGTAGGTGGAGGTCAAATCTTTACAGCAAGAGTTTTTCACTTTTTTTTTTTTTTCAGCAAAATATATCATTTTACCTCAATGGGTAGCACCTATCCCCAACTCTCACCGCAATCAAAAGATACTAAGATTCTTACCAAATAATTCGATCTTCTAGAGCTTAATGGTACAAATAAATTCACTCTCTAAAGATGGATTAATAAATGCTTGAGTATTTAAGAGTTAGGAGAACTTTGAGATCTA
This sequence comes from Nyssa sinensis, assembly GCA_008638375.1. NCBI lineage: Eukaryota > Viridiplantae > Streptophyta > Magnoliopsida > Cornales > Nyssaceae > Nyssa > Nyssa sinensis. The sequence continues at coordinate 13,303,840 of CM018041.1, read as the reverse complement.
GATCTGAAAATAAGATATCTTAAGTCACTAGAAAGATTTGAAAGTGTAAGCAAGCTTGTAAGTGTTAGGGATAACAATAACGTTTCCAACAACCTCTATTTATAGGCCTAGTAAAAATATAGTCGTTTGAATTTGAAAAGAGTTGTTTTCCCCCTTTAGATCAATTTAAAATTTGAATTTGAAAATGCTACATTGACACATTCAGTGGATTGAGTTCACCATTCAGTCAACTGAATCATAGTTCAGTCGTCTGAAAGACTCGCTTGAATTGTTCATAAGGTAGCAATTGTTATTTGTAAAAGGTTGTTTAGTCAACTGAGTCTTAGGTTCAATCGACTGAATCTTCTAGTGTCATTTTGTTTAGTAAAAAGTTTAGGCAATTCAGTCGATTGAATGTTTTCTTTGGTCGACTAAATCTGATAGTGTATTGAAGGCTTTGTTAACAAAATGTTTGTTCAGTCGACTGAATTTTTGGTCTAGTCAGTTGAATCTGTTAGTCAAATTTAATTACTTTATTTAAGAGTTCTAAAATGAAAGAATTATAATGGAATAAAATTACAGAATAACTAAATTTCATGCATATAACATAAAACAATTAAATTAACATGCGTCAATGACAGGAAAAATAAGTTTGGAGTGAGCTGGCCTGTGAGGCGTGTAATCACTGCCCTAAAGCTGTTGTGCCTCCCTACGTGAAGGTTCCAATGGTCACAGACAGCTCCAAGATACAACCCAGGTTTTGCTCACAGCTAATCTCCTCAGAGTCCACGCCCATTGGGAGAAGGATGAACCGTCTAGAATCAAAGTTGCCCACACAAAGATAGTATGAAAAATACGTAAAGGTTGGATGGAAGAGATTGGATTAAAGAGAATAAGAACTCTAGTTGTTGTCTTGTGGAAGAATACATAAGCCTCTATTTATAGGCATTTTGTATATCTTCCACCAACAAAATATCCCACAAAATCAATCACATGTAGCAAAAAATCAGCAATAAAATAAATAACAAGTCAACAACTAACATATCATAAAATCAGCAACAAAAATAAAAAATCAAGAAGAAGTCAAAATAAATTTTGAAACTTTCAATAATATAAAAAATATAACAATCCCCCACAAGTTTCAAAATTTATAAACTCATGAAACATATATATTATGTACATATATATATGTATAAGAAAGTTTGGGCAACTATTATACTGTGTAATAGGTGTAGGTGTCTTCCGGACTTGAACCTCACTTAGTGTTGACAGTCTCTTTCTGAAGGATCATAGTGAACTAAGTCTTGAACTAGACCCTTTGAATTAGAGTTCAACAAGTCACACACACAGTACTGATATTAGACATGGTTCGCGGGTTAGTGCTATTAAAGGCCATGCACTTGATCTTGATTTTCATGAGAGTTTCTAGAGAATAGCTCAATTCTCATAGTCGCGGCCTCACGACAGCTCTCACTTAGGTGAGTCCTCCAAGGGTACATGTGACCTGTACCTCGCAAGAGTGTTCATTCCTTAGGCTCATTCAGGGTAAACCCTTCCTAAATGTCACATAACACAGCACACTGCCATAGGGATGAGCAGGAGCATTTTATTAAACAGCTCCTTATATAAAGTGCTAGATATATAAGTCACGCAATATGAATTGTTACTACCCATTGAACCTCCTTCATGGGGTCCCCAATCACAGAGGTTGGGTTACTTTCCTAGGTGACTTCCTTGTGAGCTTAAGCCCATCCCCCTCGACAAATCTAGGACTACACTCCTAGTTAGACCCCTCGGGTCAATTATTGATCAACAAATATTTATTTTGTTTAATTTATCGGGACAATAATTATATGGATCCATCAAGTAAATATGATCCATTTCTCATATGGGCTCATTATGTAAATATGTCAATTTATTTTAATCAAGGCAATATGGACCTATTTAAATGAAATTGGTCCATAATTTTTCTTTACACTTGATTTAAGGACTTATCATATAACTATAGTCCAATAGGCTACATTAAAGTATTTTGGAATCATTAAATAAATTTCGTGCAACATCCAGCTAGTAAAACTATTCATATTAATAGCTAATAGCCTTACAACTAGGAATCATATCTCATGTGACCAGTAACCTGCTACTAGAAACTATATACTTAATAGTGGTCAGTATTCTTAGTAATACGAACAACCACTCATGTGGCTAGTAGTCTTGCATTTACTAGGAACTACTATTGTAAATTATTTGAGAATATTTTAATAGATATTTTCCCCCACTATTTAATGATTCATATCTTAATTTCATTGTGGTCAATGGTCTCTTGACTATAAGGAACCACAAATATAAGTTGTAGCCAATAGTCTATTAGCTACTAGGAACTACTTTAATTTAATATAAATATGACTAGTACTCTTCAATTTATTAGAACCACTATTTTAAAATTTTTAATTTTATTTTTAATACACTTTCACTCCCTCATAAAAATTATGTATAAATTTTCTTTTTGTAGTTTCCCAAAACATGTATTACTCAAAAATAATAATCACATTAATTATTTTTCTCCAAATATTTATTCAAAATCATATATGACTTTCAAGTATTTAAATATTTTTCAAGCTATTATTTTAAGATCACATAATATTTAATTTACTTATACATCTTACATTCTTGTTCACAAGTATTTTAAGTTTCTCTACATAAATTTTAATGTATGTGTATGTTATTTAATTCTATGTTGAACAAAAAAAAACTCTATCAAATGATTTTAAATTTATGTCTCTCTTGTCAAAATATTCACATGGTGAATTTTTAAATTGACAAGTTAAACTTGAAAAAAAAATAAAATAAAGATAATACTCTTATTTTTAATACACTTTCACTCCCTCATAAAAATTATGTATAAATTTTCTTTTTGTAGTTTCCCAAAACATGTATTACTCAAAAATAATAATCACATCAATTATTTTTCTCCAAATATTTATTCAAAATCATATTTGACTTTCAAGTATTTAAATATTTTTCAAGCTATTATTTTAAGATCACATAATATTTAATTTACTTATACATCTTACATTCTTGTTCACAAGTATTTTAAGTTTCTCTACATAAATTTTAATGTATGTGTATGTTATTTAATTCTATGTTGAACAAAAAAAAACTCTATCAAATGATTTTAAATTTATGTCTCTCTTGTCAAAATATTCACATGGTGAATTTTTAAATTGACAAGTTAAACTTGAAAAAAAAAATAAAATAAAGATAATACTCTAGTTGCATACACAGTATTAGACAAGTAAATTATCCCACTGTCAATATTATTATTTTTTAAATATATATAAATATATAATTTTTTTTTTTAAATAAATATGGCGTTGGGATTGCACCATATGAGCCGTTCATACCTAGTTTACATATGATTATTACTTGTAGAGGAGTGACTAATAGTATAACTATGAAAGTGTGAATTAAAGATAATTTTACATTTATGTTTATAATTCACTTGAGATTTTGAAATAAGGTTAAAATCTATTAAAAAATTGACAACTAATAAATAATGTTTTCATGTAAATAGGATATGTTTCACACTGTCTCAAAAAATAAATAAATAAAGAGGCCAAAGAAAAGAGATGGATGCATCCCACAATATTTTGGCTTCATTCAAGGATTGCCATGCTGGAAACCAGTATACACCACAATAATAAATTCCATTCGGATCATCACTTTGTACTGTCATCAAGACAAAACATGTTGATACTAGGATTTTTGTTAAATAATCCCAAATTGATAGCTATAAAATTACATTACTAATCAATACATTAGAAGTAATCAAATAATCACACTGTAAATTAAATAAATGTATCATAAACCAATTTATCCTGATGGTTGGAAAATTTTGATAATAGAAAAAGGAATGTGAGCTGTACTTTATTCCCAGATTGCAAGTCAAACGACTGGAAAATGATCCCTTAGTATTTATAACTGTTATGAGTATATGTAATGTATTACTTCCTTATAGTACGTTGTTAACAATGTGTTGTTCTTTTAATTTCATATCAGCTTATTTTAATTTAAATCATAGTTATGTCGACTTGGTTCGATTTCACTAAATCGAAATAAATAATATAGAAACGAAATAAATCTAAAATCTAAATAGTTTCATATAGTCACTATGTAACAAAATAAGTAATAAAATTGTTATTATAAATTTTAAAATTAATTTTATTGAAACTTAATAAAGTAAATTTCTGTTCAACAGAAGTTATTCAATTAAACTATTAAAGTTCAATTTCACAATTATAAAAAGTCTTTCAATTAATTTCACAGTAGTGTACTAAGAAAGAAAAAAGAAACACTATTAAATATATACATATAATAAATAAATAAAATTGAAAACAGATAATAATAATATTTTTTTTTTATTATTATTATTATTTTTATTATTTTTATTTTTATTTTTAATAGTAAATAGGTAAATGTCAGTGAATAGCTAAGAAAGGACCAGCGATGCTAAGCAGTAAGATTTGATAGAAACTTGTTAATATCTAATTAGTTTTCTCTTGAAAGTAGATCCTTGCTTTCCTATCTTTCAAACTTCAGAATTTTTGGGAACATACATACTGAATAGTGTAGTGATTAACTCACGAATGGAAAGCAACGGCTTTCCTTAGCAATGACTGCAATTATTATTATTAATATGTAAAATGGAAAAACAATTTGATACAGTTTGCTTTTTTTTTTCACTGTTAATCTATAAATATATATATATATATATATATGTATCTAACGGTTTATATATGTTTATATGTATGTAACAATTTATATATGTAATGGTTTATATGTGTATGTAACACTTTATATATTGTAGTGATTTAAATATGTATGTAACAGTTTATATATATGTTTAATATATATTAGATACAAATCTACTGTACAGAAGAGAATGTTTGGTTTTTTTTTTTCCACAGACCATTAAGCAGATTTTGTCAAAGGAAATGTAGAGAGAAAATTCAGCAACTTATCTTCTATGGTTTTCACTTTTAACATGCAGAAGTTGAACTATATATATATATATATATATATATAAGATTTATATGTATGTAAATAATATATGCACGGTTTTATTTGTAAATACTATGTAAACATGAATTAGTGTTTTAATTAATCTATAATTCTTTTATAAAACATATAATAGCTTTAGATTGTTAGTCAAATTTAATTACTTTATTTAAGAGTTCTAAAATGAAAGAATTATAATGGAATAAAATTACAGAATAACTAAATTTCATGCATATAACATAAAACAATTAAATTAACATGCGTCAATGACAGGAAAAATAAGTTTGGAGTGAGCTGGCCTGTGAGGCGTGTAATCACTGCCCTAAAGCTGTTGTGCCTCCCTACGTGAAGGTTCCAATGGTCACAGACAGCTCCAAGATACAACCCAGGTTTTGCTCACAGCTAATCTCCTCAGAGTCCACGCCCACTGGGAGAATGATGAACCGTCTAGAATCAAAGTTGCCCACACAAAGATAGTATGAAAAATACATAAAGGTTGGATGGAAGAGATTTGATTAAAGAGAATAAGAACTCTAGTTGTTGTCTTGTGGAAGAATACATAAGCCTCTATTTATAGGCATTTTGTATATCTTCCACCAACAAAATATCCCACAAAATCAATCACATGTAGCAAAAAATCAGCAATAAAATAAATAACAAGTCAACAACTAACATATCATAAAATCAGCAACAAAAATAAAAAATCAAGAAGAAGTCAAAACAAATTTTGAAACTTTCAATAATATAAAAAATATAACAGAATCTTCCAAAAAAAAAAAACATGTTTTATAAATATGATTCAATCGACTAAATTAAAAGTCCATTTGACTGATTTGACAGCTAAGCGCCAATGCCTATTTTTGTTCACTGTTTATTTTTCAAGTCTCTTAATTTTTCAATACTTAGTTTCTATCATTGTTGTGTTTTTGAAAAATCATTTGATTGATTGATTTTAGTTGATCACTTAAATAATTTAAGCGTTATATTTGATTGACCAACCCTAAATCATTAAGACACCCAACATAAAAGTAAAAGTTTTCACTTGATTACTTTAGGTATGAGTTCTTTCTCGATTTTGACTTGATGATTTGATCTTGAAAGCATGATTTCGTGAAGTTGATCTTTTTCATTTGTAGTCAATTTCTTGGTCAACCATCTCTTGAATTCATTGACCTATTTGCTTTGGCACTTAAAGGTAAATCATTAGTCCTTATTATCAATATCTTGTTATCATCAAAATTCTCAGAATGCCCTTGATTGAAAACCTTTAATGCCAATACTAATTTTTTTTTTTAAGAAAAGAATTTTAAGACAAACCAGTCACATTTGATCCCAAAAGAAAAAAAAAATACTTTAGTTATCTTATAAGAAATTTACAACACGAAGAAAATTCATCTATGATGCCATCATTGAATACAGAATTAGGTATACGTAACATTACTCAATTTCTTTGAATGTGATTAGCTACTAATTAGGGATGCACAAAGAATCAAGAACCGTAAACCCGAACCAATTCAAACCGAAATTGAACCGAATTGGTTCGGTTGAGTCAATTATAAAGATAGTTTGGGTTGAGTCAGTTCTAGAACCGTAATAGTCGGGTTGATTCCGGTTTAAAGTTCAGGTAAACCAACCCCACCCAAAAAATGACATTAGTGTGTGTATATATATATATATATATATATTATACATTTACGACATTAGTATATATATATATATATATATACATATACATATATATAATATTTCATGATCTAGTTGTTGTTTGTGGACACACGATCAATGTCCTTACCTCGTTGTCGACAAATAATCAATTACCGTTATTTTATACTTTATAATAAAATACATAATATATGTGTGCATATATATATATATATCAATTTAAATTCATATTCAATAGATACAAATACATTGATCCACTAATACTTCTACAACAAAACTCTATTCATTGATATATATATATATATCAAATGAACTCCATATATGTATGTATGTATGTATACTATGTCACTCAAAATGTCTTTCTAAGTACTCGAAGAAAAGGACTTCATCACGAACTTCATTCATGAATTTCTTCCATTTAACTAAAATTTCTATCGTTTGTTCGCAAGTGTAGGTGATTCTATAGTTTTCCCATTTCTCTCGATTGTTTTCCGAAAGAAAGTTAGCATCTAATTTATCTATGTTAGGAATGATGTCACTATGGAAGGTGTTGAGTTGGTTTCCTATAGGTTGTTCAAAATCGGTTTGGCTAGGAGAGGTTGATGACTATTCATCATTTTCAGGATTTCTAGATTGGGTGGTGTAGCAAGGAGTGCTAAGTTGCGACTTAATTTTTAGGCCTTTTAGATCAACTACAAACCCTTCAACAAAGTCTTAGAATAGATTAAGGTACCCTATTCCTAATAAGAAAGACTTAGTCAATCGGCTTAGTCAAACAGTCATCTTTAATAAATTTGATATTAAAAGCAAATTCTGGCAGATCCAGATTCATGAATCAGACAGATATAAAACAACATTCACCACACCCTTCGGTCATTACAAATGGAACGTAATGCCCTTCGACCTTAAGAATGCATCCCAGTGAGTTACAGAACATCATGAATGAGATTTTTAGTTAGTCTTCCAGTTATTCTATAGTTTACATAGATAATGTCCTCATCTTCTCCGAATCAATTGACCAACATTAGAAACATTTACACTCATTTTTCAATATTATCAAGGTCAACGGTTTAGTCTTATTTGTACAAGAGATTAAAATTTTTCAAACATCAGTCAGGTTCTTAGGCTTTGACATCCACCATAGTATGATCAAACCTGTCCAAAGAGCAATCCAGTTTGCTAATAGGTTCCTAACCAAATCTTAGAAAAAATATAGTTACAGAGATTCTTAGGATCTCTCAATTAGATCTCTGAGTTCTACCAAGATCTTAGGAAATAGTATAAACCACTCTTCGATCGACTTCGCAATCCACCTCCTCCATGGACTTCAGTTCATACAATTATCGTTCAACAAGTCAAGAAGTATGTCAGGACAAGACTGTTGAGATTTTTTTCAATGAATCATATTTTAAAATATTTAAACACTGCCATTAAACTAAATTAATATCTTAAAAAATAACTTAGCCTACTACAATTAAGAATATTAGTTTTAAATATTTTTCTCATCACTCTATTGAAATTGTTTTTACAATTTTCTGGTTCAAAGAGTCTTTGTATTTCATTAATGAACCCTCCCCAAATCACTTCTACAATTGTACAAATCAAAATTGGACAAGAAATAAAAAATTCATATCCAGACAAGGGCAGAACTTTATAGAGAGCCCCCACTCCCAAAAAAAAAAAAAATTTACATGTAAACTTTTCTCTAACTTTGATTAAAAAAAAAAAAAAAATTCCTTAAAATCTTCAAGTCTAACTTCAAAATCCTAAATTTGACCCAAAAAAAAATATTTACTCAGATTGCTACCCACTGTTGTCTCAAGCTTTTTGTATTTTAGGTATGTAGACACAATGGATATATTTTTTTTTTTGCTTCATATGTTGATCACATCCATAGGATAAATTGGTTTATTACTTGCAAAGATTTGAAAAATTACATATAAATGATCAATTATTCCCCATATACATCATGTGCTTGAGCAATCAACAATTGGTTGGTTTGAAATTAATTTTCAAATATATTAAAAAAAAAAACAAATTGGCTAAATTTTTAATAGATAAAGTATAAATGATCAATGCATTCATGTAGGAAGGAGAGTAGCTGATCATTTGTTGGTCCATGGAATTGGAACCCAGAGGCAAGCGCTTGTAAGATGAAGATGCATTTTGTAAACAAAAGATGCTTTTGAGATGATGGGGACAATCCGTTGAAGGTCAAGCTAAAGTGGGCAGGCTTTGGTGTCACGGTTGGCCTCATGTGCTTTGAGGTTGATGATGTGATGTCAATTTGCTGGCTGACCGACCAATGATATTATATATGAATGCCTACAATTTGTTAAATGGGGCCCACAACCATTAGATTAAACGTGTATATAGTATATGCCCCACCCCGCCTGTCTCTCTCTGTATATATACATATATAGTATATGCCCCCCCCCCCTCTCTTTCTCACTGTATGTGTGTGTATATTTATATATAATATATCCCCCCCCCCCCCCCCTCTCTATCACTCTTCTTATTTTAAAATGTGAAGAGTATTAGGATCAGTGTAGTTGTCCAATACTTGTTGCTGTATTTAAATTACGCAATGTAAATTAATTATACATACTAATTATATGATGAGTTTTTGTCATCATGATTGATGCCAAATTTCTTTTTAAATTTTATTAAAAATATTTATATTCATAAATTAATAGTATTATATTAATTAAATATAATAAATATATAATTTAAACAATCTTGTATTATTGTTAGATTATATGTGCAAAAAAATAATATTTAAAAACCCAAGAAAATAAATGACAAAAAAAAACTATTACTTAATTATGCGAAGATAGGATTCTTCTTTATATATATATATATAAAAGATATTTTAGGTGCATTATATATATACATATGTATATATTAAGATATATTAGATATTTATCTACCTATCTACATACTCTATAACAATGTAGTTACGTGCAGCACTCTTCTTATTTTGAAAATTTATTTTTTCTTTATTTTTAATTTTAGCCTAAATTTAAAAATGTTTTAAAAAAGATCAAAACAAAAATAAGCAAAAATAAAATAAAAAAAAAACAATAACATTACCAAATGAGCTCACCTAATTAATTAAGTTAAAATAGTAAATTTGTTTTGAGACAATTTTAGTATCAATAAATGTCAAGCATAAAAGAGAAGTAGTTAGTAATTTATTAATCCCTTTTGTGCATTGCGAAAAGAGAAAGCACCCAAATACGGGCTTTCAGACATAGGTCACATTCAGACATAGGTCAAATAAACTTTAGAAAACGGCAAAAGTTAGGATGATATTATCTTTGTAAGTAAGATACATTGACTTATGTACTGTATTTAAATCAAATTGTAACTTATGCTTATAGGGTAAAGTTTTTCAGAATATGCTAACTTATTGTGATGGACATTCACTCTCAGGGCTAGTCTGGTGGGAACCCCCTCCGCCTCCCCCTCCCCCACCCCCAAACATAAACATACCCAAGTGTTATCACATTATTTAAACAATATTTTTTAAATTGTCTAGTATTACTTATTTTAATTTTACAAAACCCTTTTATATTAGGAAAAAAGTACCCACTAAACTTAAAGACAGATTTAGCAATTAATTTGATTTACAAACTTAATTTATGAATTTGGTTCACTACGAATTACTCCACTTAGTGCCGCAGCTGTCGCGACCTAATTAAAATATACAAAACTCAAATAAATATTATACATATCAAATTATAAAAGTTTGGTAAATTATACTAACATCTCTTGAATTTTCTGACAAATACACTAACCTATGCTAAAATTCTTAAAATTATACTGGCCTCACTTACTTTATTTGTCAATATATAAATATATTTTTTCGGCCAAAATTTTTCTTCAAATTGGCAAAGTTGCCCATTTTATTTATTTATTTTTATATTTTTTTAATTTTGGTTAATTTTTTCTACGGTTTTTTTTTTATATTTTATGTGAAAATAAGTTTAAGATTTTATCAATATTTATTTCAAAAATTAAAAAAAAAAATTGATCAAGATTTTAAAAATTTAAAGAAAAAAATAAATTGGAAAATTTTTTATTTAAAAAAAAAACTTAACTAAAAAATATATTTGTATATAATCTTATAAAATAAAAAAATAAATATAATTTTAAAAATTGCATAAGAAATAGTATAATGGCAAGAAATCTCAAAAAAACAAAAAAAAAAAAAAGGGCCGTACCCAAAATTCGACCCGTTGTAACATTTCTCTGACTCCACCCTACGCCCTACGCCATTTGTCAAAACAGGAGTAATTACAGAGGACTCAATTGTCTGTTTCAGCAATAAATGTTTTCGTTGGCAACACGCTCTTCTCATTCTCAGTGATCAAGTACTACTTTGTAGTCGGCATTTAAACAATTGTCTTGAATGCGAGAGCTGAGTTGGTCAATTGAGAAATGGGCCCCAATGGCAAAATCAAAACCGCCAATCCATCATCCACCCTTCATTTTATTCCACGTGTGATATATATTATTTCCCGTTGCAGCATCTAGAGGCTAGAGCTGTTGTACGACAAAGACTGTCTGGTGGAGAACTCTCCACGTGTCCTGACCTTCTTTAAATGTCTGCTTCATTTTTTTGTCGCTTTCTGCTGAATTTTATTTAACCTACAAGGAACCAATAAAAAGCTGTCACGTTGGCAATTTTCTTTTCTTTTTTCCTTACTTAGAAAACAGTAGATACCGTTTCTGAGTGATCACGGGTGAAGTTGTTTTCAAATCGGGTCCATTTGATTATTTTAATAAACCAAACAAATCATGGTTTTCTAACTAGCAGACAATTCTATTTTTGCCCCTTTAAAATCAGATAATTTACACATCCAAATTATAATTTTGATTTATTAAAAAAAAAAAGGTATGAAATCAATTATTAAATTTTAAACATGTTTTGGCACGATTGAAGTGTGGCACACGTTGGGAGTTTAAAGTACGTCGGAGACTCAATTATTATCATAGAGCCCACCCCTGACCAAAGCTTGAGACAATTTGCGTAACAAGAACGATAAAGTTTTCTTCTTTATGTTTTACTTGGTCGGGTAGATAATATGAACAATTCTATCACCTCCATTATCTCTTCTCCAATTAGAATCTTAATTTTTTATTTAAAAAATAAAGTAATTATTCAGTGGGTGATTGTCATATAGTCTGATCGGGATTGACGTTTATAATAATATATTATATATATAATTTATTATTTGATCGTTAAAATTATTAAATAGTTTTTTTTTAAAATGGAGTAAGTATATCATTGTCTACTTTGGTAACCTCTATTTTCTTTTATTTTTAAGAGCATAAAAACAAAAATTAAAGCCATTTAAAAGTCACGAACTAGTTGTATATCTTTTAAGGCGGCTTAATTTTATGTCCATTTATTAGTTATTAATATATTTATATAGAAAGTCTTTGTTGGGACTCTCCCCTTTATCATCTTCCACTTCAACACACGGTCATTTATAACATGTTCAACCGCTAGTAAAGTGCTGCAAATTGAAGCTATTGAAATTAAAGGCGCAAATCTTTCAACTCTTTAAAAATTTAAATGTTAAGAAGAGAGAGAGTGTCTTTATATATAGACCAGATGAATTAGAAACGGACGATGTAGGATAATCTAATACGCTTCTTGAAATACATTGCCTGTAAAAGGAGGTCAAGTGAGCGCGCCCCAACTCCTCTAGTCAAAAGTTGAAGCTCTGATCTGATTCTGATATCAGATTGAAATTAGAGACATAACCCATTTAGCTCCTTAAAACTCAGGTGTTAAAGAGAGAGAAAGAATCCTTATATATAAATCAAATGAGTTAAAGACGAGCGATGTGAAACAATCTAATAAAAGCGAAAGATGATCAAATAAAAGTGAGACTCTATATATATATATATATATATAATAGTACTGACTGAGGGTAGTATTCAACTTTAATTAATGTTGGCAGTTGAAGGAGAGGGTTGTTTTGTTGATTTCCATTGCCGTAATACAATATTGAATTTCTTTCAACTGAGAATATAATTTTTATCTTCAAAATCTTAAGAGTTGAGCTTATTGATTACCCTAAGATAAGAATCCAACATTTAACTTTCTCGTGCTTGAGAAAAATTCAAACTTTCTGTGTGTGTGTGTGTGTGTGAGAAAGAGAAGTCATTCAAGGTACTTACCATAATTTTTATTTATATACACACACATATATATATATATACATATTAAATTTATATTGAAAAAAGCTAAAATTGTTAACGTTAAGTGAAGACAATTTTTAGAACTATAAATGTAATATAAGAAATAAGTTTACTTTAGGAATTTAAAAAAAATTAGAAATTATAACCCATGTATTGTCTAAATCGTCCTTTCAAAAATATTTAATGCAGCTCAACTTTTGGTCATCAGCTCATTTACTTCTTCATTTAATATGAGTGATGTAAAATTTATAAAAAGTACTTTTTTTCTTTTTTGTTTAATTGAACAAGAAAAAAATGGATTATGTTATGTTGTTTTGCAATCATATCTTGATATTAAAAAAAATGATTTTTTTTTTCATACAAATAAGAATGTAAAATATAAAAATAAAGAAAAAACCCTTTTCATTTTCATTTCTTTTAAATTTTGGAATGAATGAAATACATACAAGTTTTCTTTATTTTTTCTTTAACTTATATATTAATGCAACTCAACTCAACTAAGTTTTTTCTTAATTATTTAAGGTCATTTATAATGAATCATACAATAATATTAATTTGTGACAACTGCCTTCGTATTATTGAAAAAAAAAAATCTATCATGATAATAGTTTACTAATATTTTTATATTATTATAATTCTGTCATTTTTAAAAAGAAATTGAATTGAAGGAAAGATGAGTATAATTTATAATATCATAGACGGTTGTTTGCCACAATCATTTCATTTTGTTATCTATTATTATCTAGCTTTTCATATGCAAAAATTGAATCACCTTAATTATCAGTTTGTTACAATTGATTCTTTTATAATTAATAATAAAAAAGTTAATAAATTTTAATAATTAATATTTTTTTTAAAAGAAGCGATGGTGAATAATCAATAATTTTATTACTTAATAATTACTAATTTTAAAAAATATTCTTTATAATATTAATTATTAGAATGATAAAATGGCTATATATGTACTTATATATATATATATATATTATATTTATGATATGTCTTGATAATTATATTTATTTATTTAACATAATTGAAGTAAAAAATATTGTTAGTAAAAACCAATTATGATATTTGAAAATATAATTCTTTACTTAAAAAGACATTTAGAGTTTTTTCTTTATATTTTAAGTTGAGTATTATATATATATATATATATATATATTTATAAAATATTAAAACTTGATTGAAAAGTTACATACAAATTTTCTTTTAAACCAAAAATCATTTACACGTTGGAAACACTTGTTACTTAATTTAATAATTTATAATTTTAATAATTAATAACTTTTAATTTCTCATGTCTATTAATCTCTACCTGATCAATGAAAAATAGTCATTTAAAAGACTTGATATCTCAAGAAAAAAAATGGGTTGATTGTGCATAATAAAACAATTATCCATAAATTTATAATAAATTTCAGGGTAAATTATATTGATTTTCTTGAGGTTTTTGATAATTACACTGATATCTTTTGAAAATTTTGAAATTATGCTAACCTCTTCTACCGTTTATTTTTATTTTTTTAAAATGACACTATTGCTCCTTTTGTATTTTCTTTTGTATTTTTTTTTTTTAGATTTTGACCAATTTTTTCATTTTCAAATAAATAGTAATTAGAATCTTCTTGGGCTAAAAAAACATAAATTATTTATTTAAAATTTAATTTTATATAGATTGAAAAAAATTCTTTAAAAAAAGTTAGAAAAATGCTCAAAATTTTAAAAATCCAAAAAAAATGAAAGGGGCAATTATGTCATTTTTAAAAAGAAATTGGATTAAATGCGAGGTCAGTGTAGTTTGTCAGAAAAAAATAAGAGATGTTTGTGTAATTTTAAAAAGGGTAAATTATACTCACATCTCTTGAATTTTCTGACAATTACACTCATCTCTCTTGAAATTTTTAAAATTATACTAATGTTTCATATTTTACATAATAATATACAAATATTATTTTTTAGTCAAATTTTTCATTCAAAATGACAAAATTGTCTATTTTATTTATTTATTTTTATATTTCTTTAATTTGAAATTTTTTTCTAATTTTTTTTAAAGATTTTATTGTTATTTTATATACAAATAAATTTAAGATAAATAACACATTTTATATACAAATAAATTTAAGATAAAAATAAATTAAGATTTTTATCAATATTTATTTAGAAAATGTAAAAAAGGTTAAAATTTTAATTTTTTTTTTAAATAAAAATAATCGTTTTGTCATTTTAAAAAAAAAATTGACTGAAACAAATATTTATATATTATTACGTAAAATAGAAGAGATCGGTGTAATTTTAAAAATTTCAAAAAAAAGTAGGATAATTATCAAAAATTTTGAAGGATGTTAATGTAATTTATTGTTTTAAAAATCTCAAAAAATATTGTAACCATAAAAAATCTCGAAAAAAAAAATAGTGCAATTACCCTAAATTCACAGTTAACCGTTATGTCTAATCTCCTTACTAATTCAGTTAAAACTGGTTGTAAAATATAAATGGAGGAAAGTTGGTTTAACTTTGTAGAAAGAGGAAAAGGTTCTATGAATATAAACAGGAAAGTTGAATAAAAAGACAAAGAAAGAAGGGGAAGGTGGTGGGCCACCATCGGCGGGTCGGTGAAAGCGAAATTGATCAGAATTCGTGGTGGTTATGGGCGGCAAAACAATTGTATTAATTATTTCCCAAATCTAATTCCGTAATAAGTAATTAACACCTAATCTACATCACCATCTCTCCCCATATATACCCCCTCATCTCCCTCCCTCTTCCCACTGACATCCTCCATCACAACCCATTACACAATAGAGCTCCTACTTTTCTCTCTCCCCTTTCTCTTTCTCTCTCTCTAAACTTTGATCAGCATAGTATGGCCAAGAATCTAGAGGTGACTGAGCAGGGCTCTTTCTCCGCTAAGGACTACCACGACCCTCCACCGGCGCCACTTATAGACCCAGATGAGCTCACTAAGTGGTCCTTTTACAGAGCTCTGATTGCCGAGTTCATTGCCACCCTTCTCTTCCTTTACATTACTGTTTTGACCGTGATTGGTTACAAAAGCCAGACTGATCCGGCCAAGAACGCTGACCAATGCGGCGGCGTCGGAATCCTCGGTATCGCTTGGGCTTTCGGCGGCATGATCTTCGTCCTTGTTTACTTGCACTGCCGGTATTTCTGGTGAGTTTTCTCTCTCTCAATTTTCCCACAATTTTTTTTTTTTTTTTAAAAACGATTCTTGAAGTACTTTTGGTTAATTTTGGGACCTGTTTGTGTGATTTTTTGAAAACCATTTTTATTTTTTGGTTTTGAAAAGCAAAACAAAACAAAAAGTCAAAAACCATGAAAATGTTTTGATGGCATGCGCAGGGGGTCACATAAACCCAGCAGTGACGTTCGGGCTGTTCCTGGCTCGCAAGGTGTCGCTGGTCCGAGCCGTGATGTACATGGTGGCTCAGTGCTTGGGTGCCATATGTGGTGTGGGACTCGTGAAGGCTTTCCAGAAGCCTTACTACAAAAAATACGGTGGTGGAGCCAATGAGCTCAACGACGGCTACAGCACAGGAGTTGGATTGGCCGCCGAGATCATCGGGACTTTCGTCCTTGTTTACACCGTCTTCTCTGCCACTGATCCCAAGAGGAGCGCCAGAGATTCCCATGTTCCTGTAAGCACCTCAACCTTCCTTCCAGTCTTTCTTTAAATCAGTCTATAAGTAGTAAGGTGTTTCAGTTTGAGTTGCTAAACAGTTTTATATTCTAATTAAAGTTGGCTTTGTTTATTTCTCTGGACGGTTTTTAGTAAGTACTACAACTAACTTAAAAATTGTCGAAATTATTTCACGGAAGATATAATTTAGCATGGTTTTTTTTTTTTTATATTTTAAATAAAAAATATATCTTTTAATTTTAAAAATACTTTTTAACGCATTAACTATATATATAAATACCTATAGATATATCTATATATGCATGACAGATCCATGTGGTGGGTGAGATGAGATGGAAAAGGATCGGTGGTGGTGGTGGTGGTGGTGGTGATGGGTCACTGACATAAGGGCAGTGGGTTTTTTGTTTTCTTCACTTTAAAGTCGTTAATGTGGGCCACAGACTTCCTTGTGTTTTTTGCCTGCTAGTCAATATGGTGGTTTGAGACTTTTGGAGTTTATCTAAACTAAACATGAACCAATGCCCCCAAAGGATTTTATAATTGCAGAAAAAATTGCAATAGGGTGGAAGTTATTTGATGACATGAGATGGTGGAAAAGAAAATGTTTTCCGTGACGAGTGGGAAAGAAATTTGTGTTCTCTTGCTTGGATTATATTTAGTGACGTTTATGTTTGTTGTAGAATATTATATATATATATTTTTTTGTGAGTAATTATTTTACTTTCACATTATTTGTGAGTAATTATTTTAGAATTCTTCCAAGAATATTATATAATTTTTTTTATTATTTGCAAGGAAAAATAATTTTCTTACAAAGGAAAATCAGTTAATGATTTTGAAAAAATTGTCCGATTGGATTTGTGGCATTTTCGCAGCATTGACAAAACTGTTTGGTTGCATTTATAAAAAAATCCAAAAAAGTCTATGCTTGATTATTTATGAAAAACTGCATCACGGTAACAAAGAGGGTGACAATGATATTTTTGAATTTAACTAACAATGCATAAATTTGAGAGAGGGCAGATGATTGGTGATGCCATTTTATTTTGATTTTTTTGGACAAATACACTTTTTTCCCTACATTTAGACCTAATTAATGTGGACTGATATGTTATTCAAGTGGTGCGAAAATTCACTTTTTATACAATTAGAGCGGTTGTTTCAATTCCCGCTCGCCAACGTTGTCCGATAAAGAAAACCCTGGATTATCCTATATATTAACTGAAACTAGTAATTTTCTATGTCATAAATGAAATAACAATCCAATATTAATATGTGATCTTGTGTTTGATTCTGAATTCAGGTATTGGCACCACTTCCAATTGGGTTTGCAGTATTCATGGTTCACCTGGCTACCATCCCAATCACCGGCACCGGTATCAACCCTGCCAGGAGTTTTGGAGCTGCTGTCATCTACAACCAGGACAAGGCTTGGGATGACCAAGTTAGTATATTACCCCTAAAGCCTGTTAGATATTTATATACATTATATATATCTTAATTATGATAAATAAGATATTTTCCATTAATGGATATCTAATATTCAATTTTGGAACATGTGTTCTTCAGTGGATGTTCTGGGTTGGACCCTTCATTGGAGCCGCCATTGCAGCCTTCTATCACCAGTTCATCTTAAGAGCAGGGGCAGTTAAAGCTCTCGGGTCATTCAGGAGCAATCCCCATGTCTGATTTCCTTCTCAATTGTGTTCTTTGTGGGGAGAAAACGTTGGAAGAAGAAGAAGAGGATGATATTTCAAGAAGAAGAAAAAATAGGGAATACTAGAGCTGTTCTTTGTGTTTGTGTAATGGAGATTTCTATGCTTTTTCACTGTTTGACTCTTTGAATTCAGTTTTCACTGTCTCTCTCAAATTATTATTCACAATCAGAGTGGGAGAGAGTGGTTGAGAAAATGTAGATAAAGTCTGTTTGGAAGGGGAAAAGCTTTTTGTGTCCCTTCTCTTTTGTCTTAGCACCTCACCCTTTGAATCTACTGCATTGTTCTCGGTCTCTCTCTCTTTCTTTCTTTCTTTTTTTATTATTTGAATTCATATTTTTCTTTCTTATCCATGCTTTCACTTAGTTTACATTTAATTAATGTCCACTTGTTGTGATTTGGAGCCATTATGAAGTGGAGAACCTGAGGCCAAGATTCAAAGAATTTAGTAAGGCTAGTATAAAAAGAAGTAAAGGTTGGGGACCATTAGATAGTGTTATACAAGGCATACAAAAATTATGAATCGTAAGGGCTGTTTGAGAAAATTTAAAAAAAAAAAAAATCAGCTTACTCCAAGGTTGATGAAAATTCAAGAATTGGGATCTTTGTTTTTGTTTTTAAAAACAATTTTTTAATTTCAAAACGCGAAATACGTATTTTAAAATATATTTTTTTTAATTTTTTAAAATTTAGATTATTATATTTAAATATATTTTAAAAAAAAATTTTAAAAATTGTTTCTGAATCACAAACCAAACAGGCCGCTAATGCGATGCAAAAATAACCCCAGTCCCAAGAACCTGAATTCTGCTACTTTTTATGCCTTTCTAGCCGATCCACTCTCATCATTTATGTGATTTGGAGCCAGCTAATGCGAAAATAAACAGTTCCAAACAGCCCCTTACATTTTCAGTGGGGGCCATATATCCCAATTACTCCTTGATTTGGATAGAACGAATAAAGTAACCCCACCCACCATACGCCACCATGAATTTTCTCGTAAAATGCAGGCCTAACACTCTTCTTTTTATCCAAATACATATATACACACACACTGCTACCATTATATTCATAATTTGAGAATTGTTTCTTAAATTTTCTATTAAGAGAAGATGAATAGAAAAAGATTACAGTTAATCATAAATTGATAAAAACATACCTTTGTTGTTATACTTATCTCTTTATGAGGCACCTATGTTCATTGTTGTGACTGCTCAACTAGCAACCATGTACTTGGCTTAGGGGAAAAAAACAAAGGATTCCTTTGCTTTCAGAAGATTCATATTTGTTGTTTATATTATATTCAATGAGCTGAGGTAATCAATCTTATCTTTGCTTTTTTTTTTTTTTTTTTAAGGATAAGACATAGTATTTTTGAATTAATTTGCGCACACATCAAAATTAACCTCTATCATCTCATTAGTCACTGTCTTATTCTTATGAAAAGAATGTGAGTGTCCCTAGAATTGCTCGTGGTGGAAAATCTTTGCCTTGCTTCATGACTCTTCTACATTTCTTTTAAGATTTTAAGGGGAAGTAATGCTCAATTGTTGGGTGATACAGCTTTGCCTTCAATTATTGACGATACACCTTTTGCCTTCAATTATTGAGAAAAGAGGGTTGCTGTCAGAATATTTCTTTCTGAGAGAGAGAGAGAGAGAGAGAGAGAGAGAGAGAGAGATGCTATTTGGATGTACCATTTTGCAAATATATAATTCTATTGTGTGGCTGCGTGGCAAGTATAACTTCTGGTCAGGAAACAATTTTCGTCTATAAGCAAATTCCATTCTTGCTTTGACAGTGTTTGATTTTAAATTAGGTATGAATTTTTTTTCAATTTATATGTATCATGTATATAATTATATGTTAGATTGTGATTAAAATACTTATGCGGGTAAGAGAATTTCTCCTACTGAATTTTGAATTAAATATTATCTTTATTTTATTACCAAAGATTATTTTTCATACACACACACGCACACATATATAACACAAGTGTAGTTTATGATTGGAGTGTTTCAAAAGTTGAAGAAAAGAAAGAAACCAAAAAAAATTGTTAACTTCACTCGGGATGCTTTAACATTTGCGATTTCATTGATTCATGTGATTCACGCACTGAAATAGATTATGAAAATAGTATTCG
Source organism: Nyssa sinensis (assembly GCA_008638375.1). Lineage (NCBI taxonomy): Eukaryota > Viridiplantae > Streptophyta > Magnoliopsida > Cornales > Nyssaceae > Nyssa > Nyssa sinensis. The sequence continues at coordinate 13,283,406 of CM018041.1, read as the reverse complement.
AACCTATTTACAACAAGAATAGTCGCATTAATTGGTTAAAGAGTAATTCTATTTAAAGTGACATATTAGGTAATTTATTACAAATTTATGAATAATTTTTTCATGTGTCTAGTCGATTTATTTTTATTTTTATTTTTTTGTGTGTTTAACTGAAAATCATTTTTTAATTGATAATTGTCACCGGCATGATTAGTTGCTACTCAGGCTTCCAATCACACGTCCCTGGGCTACAGACAGCCCATCTGAGAAGGATCCACAAACTAGGTCAGGCATCCAGACTTGGGCTTTGAGTCTTGACAAGTTCACAATTCATTCTCTGAAATTGTTCCAAGTCAGCCAACCCCTATCAACTCTTGGGTCACCTAAGGCTTAATCCAATTGTCCAGTAGTTGTGCAGGCCACGTAATAATCAGATAGGATTCTACACATACACACATATATTGTTTGGTGATGTGAATCCTAATAAGTATTGGACACTAGTCCCTTGATGGATCGATCGTGGATCTAACTTCGCAGTAAGTTGGCCGGTGGGATTGCAGGAGGGTTAGAGCCCCCTTGCCCAAAGGAGGAGGTTCGGGGGTATGCCCCCCTAGGTGAATTCTTTTGAGGGTATTTTTGGTATTTCACATTATTTTTCTGTTACCCTAAAATTATGTACTTTATAGTTAAAGAGCCATATCTCTTTGTATTGAAATTTGTAACTCTTTTTAGATCATAGTGAAACTCAGCAACCGTGAACGTAGCCTTACTGTAGGGTGAACTACGTAAATCTTCGTGTTCTTGTATATGCGTGTGATTTTAGATTCATTTTCTTATTTGTTTTCGTGTCTTATCGATTATGGTTAGGTGATTATATTCCTAACATATATATATATATGTATATATGAGAAAAATTTACCTTTGAATTTTTTTTTAGTTGCTACTTGGAATTGAAATTTGCATTGGGTATACAAGGTAAAGCAGCTCTACATCCTACAATTAGCTCAATAGATGAGCAAGTATTCAATACTCTACTCCCAAGGGTGAGATGGTGTGCTACATTTATACAATACACATGTGGCACATCGAAGTACATATTCTGGGAAAACTAAAAAAGTTTTCCTCAATAAATAGGTTCAGGTCACACATATTGATAGGGAAGAGAGAACATTATACAAAAATATATATGTGATGAAGAATCCAATCGGAGGCCTAGTCTAAAGAGGCACGTATACAAACGAAAAATTCCCATTTGTATTTGAACTGTATATCTAATGTAATGTGGGATCATATAACACTTTTGTGACCCACACGATGCAATTTGTATAAACACCACATAGTGACACGCCAGATTATGAATTTAAGTGAGACTATAGATTAGGAATTGTAACATTACTTCATACAAGTACATTCAACAGTCAAGAAAACAATGGAGTAGTGGTATTTTCAATTACAAAAAGAGAAATTTGGGTGAGATTGAGTCTTGACGTAATCGTAAAGTTGTTTTATTGTGATTTTTAAGTCGAGATGGAAATATCTTTTCCCTTCGCAACAGTGTAAGGCTTAGAGTGTGTGCTGAGGAACAACAAACCCATTTGGTTTGGGAATTAATTTAGGAAAATAACCAAAGCAATGCAGTAGCACTTCACCAACTGGGAGTGGAAGTCACTAATAACTATATATATAAAAAAAAAACAGTACTGTTGCCTATTGACACGGCCCACATACAAATAAATAAACCCCACCTAGTTGGGCAAGTTTCTAGAAGCTTTTAGAGAATTATACACAGCTTTAGATAAAAGGGAACCTAGATTAGTCTAGAGAATTCTTAAATATTCATGTACATACTTGTATCTAGAATGTTCCATTTGAGGAGGTGAGAAGTTCCTAGAGAATATCTAGAACTCTCCAACCACCTATAAATAGGGGGAGGCCTCATTTGGCCAAACCATCCAAGCAAGTGTAGCATCCAAGAGTTGTAAAGCTTTGTGCAATATAAGTCCACTTTCCTTAAGTGTTCAAGAGTGCTTCCTTTTTTCCTATCTTGGTGGTGTGCTTAAGGCTTACTTAAGGGTTCACAAGTAAGGCGTGAAGCTTGAGTGCCACACGGGTTGTGGGTTGAAATATTAAGCCCGTGACAGTTGGTATCAGAGCCAAGGTTACAAGGTGTGTGACTACGGCAACGTTGGAGATGGCTACCACCTCGAATGTCACTGATCCTGTGGAGACTACTCTTAAGGAAAAGGAGGATCCTCGCATCACTGGTAGGAGGGGTAAGTCCAAGTCGAAGGACGTGGCGGCTTCCATGGAGGCCCGGCTTGAGAGGATGGAACGGGCCGTGGCTGATATTGGCATGCAGCTAGAGGATGAGATCCCAAGTGGTGCTACTCTAGAGGCCGCGGTGGATGACCTTAGAGGCAAAGCACTGGGAGCCTTGAACTCCATGGCTGACACACTTCGACAAGAGTTCCAGCGCCAACTCGACCAAGTGTTTGCGGAGCCGGCCTCGTTCCGTAAGGAGATAAAGGAAATGAAGGGAGATTGGGCCTTATGCAAAGACGCAGTGGTCAATCGGGCTCATGTGGTTCGTGAGGCGCCAAAGGTGGATGCTCCAAAGCCCAAGGCCTATGACGGAAAGCGGGATGTGAAGGAGTTGGATACGTTCCTATGGAACATCGAGAGGTACCTCCGGCACTTGCGTGTGGAGGATGATGCTAGCAAGATCTCGACAGCTTCCTTGTTCCTAAGTGACAATGCTCTCTTGTGGTGGCGACGGCGAAGCACTGAAATAGAGCAAGGTACGTTCACCCTTGAGACTTGGAATGATTTTAAGCAGGATATTAAGTTGCACTTCTACCTCGAGAATGCTCAGTTTGAGGCCAAAGAACGCCTTCGATGGCTTAAACACAAGGGTACTATCCGGGAATATGTGTCGGAATTCACTAATCTCTTGTTTGAAATCCCGGATATCACCGAGGAAGATAAGTTTGTCTACTTTATGAGTGGCCTCCAACCCTGGGCTAAGCAAGAGCTGTAGCGTCGTAGTGTGCAGACCTTGTCTTCAGCTATAGCGGCTGCGGAGTCACTTATAGAGTTTAAAAAGAATGATAACAAAGCTAAGGGGCAGAAGAGCAACTATGGGAAAGGTGGGGGAGACAAGGAAGCCAAGGGGAAGTCCGACTTGGGGAAGTCGCCCTCTAGGAAGGATAAGAAAAGTGACAAGGGTAAGGATCAGTCCAAGCCCAACAAGGCGTGCTACTTTTGTGATGGACCCCATTTCATTAGGGATTGTCCCAAGAGGAAGGCCCTTAATGCCCTAGCTTCTCAGCAAGAAGAGGAAGATGATGCGGGAAAGGAGACAAGGGTGAGCTCACTCCAGATGCTAAATGCTGTGAAGACTAAGGCCGAGGCATCTAAGGCCCCGACCAAGGGACTTATGTATGTAGACACAGTTGTGAATGGGAACAAGTCTCGTGCCTTGGTCGACACAAGGGCAACACATAATTTTGTTGCCAGATGCTAAATGCTGTGAAGACTAAGGCTGAGGCATCTAAGGCCCCGACCAAGGGACTTATGTATGTAGACACAGTGGTGAATGGGAACAAGTCTCGTGCCTTGGTCGACACAAGGGCAACACATAATTTTGTTGCGACAGATGAAGCTAAGAGACTAGGCCTCAAGATCACCAAGGAAGGCGGGTGGCTTAAAGCAGTCAACTCGGCCGCTAAACCGATCGATGGTGTGGTTCGTGGGGTAAAATTGTGTATCGGCTCATGGAGTGGAGTGGTAGATTTCTCAGTCATTCCAATGGATGATTACCCCATGGTGCTTGGCATGGACTTCATGGACAAGGTTAAGGCTTTCCCAGTTCCCTCCTCCAATGTCATGTGTATCGCTGAAGAAGGGACAACTTGCATGGTTCCAGTAACGAGGCAAGCCAAGATCGAGTCCAAGGTACTGTCGGCAATGCAATTCTCTAAGGGCTTGAAGAAAGGGGAGTCTACCTACCTTGCGGCTTTGAAGATGGATGACTCCCCCCAAGGTGCTTCAGAGGAGATGCCCAAGGAGATAGAGTGGGTATTAGCCGAGTACAAGGATGTAATGCCTAAGGAGTTGCCCAAAAGACTACCACCTAAGAGGGAGGTGGATCATCAGATAGAGCTGGAGCCTGGGGCTAAGCCCCCTGCCAAGGCGCCATACCACATGGCCCCACCGGAGTTAGAGGAGTTGAATAAGCAATTGAAGGATTTACTTGATGCAGGCTTCATTCAACCGTCAAAGGCACCCTATGGAGCTTCAGTGCTATTCCAAAGGAAGCATGATGGGTCTTTGCGTCTATGCATTGATTATCGGGCACTCAACAAGGTGACTGTGAAGAACAAATACCCCATCCCACTAATAGCCGACTTGTTCGACCAACTTGGAGGAGCGAGGTACTTCACCAAACTCGACCTTCGCTCAGGGTATTATCAGGTGCGGATTGCTAAAGGGGATGAGCCCAAGACTACTTGTGTGACAAGGTACGAATCTTATGAGTTCCTTGTTATGCCCTTTGGTCTCACTAATGCGCCTGCTACTTTCTGTATCTTGATGAACAAAATCTTCCATCCATATTTAGACGAATTTGTAGTGGTATACTTGGATGACATTGTGGTATATAGCAAGACGTTGGAGGAGCATGTTCAGCACCTTAGAATTGTCTTCCAGATACTGCGGGAGAACGAGTTGTATGTGAAGAAGGAAAAATGCTCCTTCGCCCAAGAGGAAGTTAGCTTCTTAGGACACCGGATTAAGGATGGAAGACTTATGTTGGATGGGGCCAAAGTTAGGGCTGTACAAGAATGGGATCCGCCTACTAAAGTGTCGGAGTTGCGATCTTTCTTGAGGCTCGTCAACTACTATAGGCGGTTCATTGAGGGGTATTCTTCTAAGGCTGCACCCCTCACGGATCTCTTGAAGAAGGGCAAGACATGGGAGTGGTCTGCCCGATGCCAGAATGCCTTTGAGGGACTGAAGAAGGCAATTATGAAGGAGCCAGTGTTGAGCTTACCAGATCTCAGCAAGCCATTTGAGCTTCACACTGATGCATCGAACTTTGCTATTGGGGGAGTTCTTATGCAGGAAGGGCACCCTATAGCTTATGAGAGTCGGAAGCTTAACGACACGGAGAGGCGCTATACGGTACAAGAAAAGGAGATGTTTGCAATCATCCATTGCCTACGGGTTTGGCGACACTACTTACTTGGCTCCAAGTTTGTAGTAAAGATAGATAATGTGGCCATTAGCTACTTTCAGTCACAGAAGAAGCTTTCTCCAAAGCAAGCTAGGTGGCAGGACTTCTTGGCGGAGTTCGACTACGAGTTGGAGTACAAACCCAGCAAGGCTAACTTAGTGACGGATGCTCTAAGTAGAAAGGCTGAGTTCGCAGCTATGACACGCCTGTAAAGCCCTCTTTTGGATTGGATTCGAGAAGGTTTGCAGCATGACCCTATGGCCAAGAGCATTATAGAGCTTACAAAGGAGGGCAAGACACGGCGATTTTGGCTAGAAGGGGACCTTCTCTACACAAAGGGGAACTGGATCTATGTGCCCAAGTGGGGAAGCTTGCGGAAGGAAATCTTAAAGGAGTGTCATGACTCCAAATGGGCAGGACATTCGGGGACTCATCGAACATTGGCCTTAGTTGGAGACACCTACTACTGGCCACAACTGAGGGATGACGTAGAGACATATGTGCGGACTTGTCTTTTTTGCCAACAAGACAAGGTGGAGCAGCAACATCCTGGAGGATTGTTGGAGCCGCTTCCCATTCCAGAGAGACCTTGGGAGAGTGTCTCACTAGATTTCATTGTGGCACTACCCAAGTCAGAAGGGTGCGGGTCAATTATTGTGGTGGTTGACAGGTTCACCAAGTATGCAACTTTCATACCCGCCCCAATGGACTGCACGGCAGAAGAAACAGCCCAGTTATTCTTCAAGCATGTGGTTAAGTATTGGGGAGTTCCGCGGTCTATAGTGAGCGATAGAGACAAACGCTTCACCGGGCGGTTTTGGACGGAGCTCTTCAAAATGTTGGGATCGGAGCTGAACTTCTCTACAAGCTTTCACCCCCAAACGGATGGCCAGACAGAACGTGTGAATGCCTTGTTAGAGATATATTTGAGGCACTATGTGAGTGCCAACCAAAGGGATTGGGCAAAGTTGTTAGATGTAGCCCAGTTCTCTTATAACTTACAGCATTCAGAGTCGACAAGGCATAGTCCTTCTGAGCTTGCCACAGGGCAGCAACCCTTGACGCCTAGCACAGTCACGACAGGCTATACGGGGAGCAGTCCCGCAGCTTACAAAGCGGTCAAGGGCTGGCAGGACCAAAGAGAGTTGGCCCGCACTTATCTAGAGAAGGCAGCAAAGAAAATGAAAAAGTGGGCTGACAAAAAGCGAAGGCCGGTGGAGTTCCAAACAGGAGACCTTGTCTTGCTCAAGCTACTACCCTCACAACACAAGAAGTTTCGAGGACATCATAAGGCGTTGTTGAGTCGATACGAGGGACCCTTCCCGGTGCTAAGGAAAGTGGGCAAGGCATCTTATCATTTGGAGCTGCCGTCGAACCTTAAGATTCACCCTGTCTTCCATGTAAGTAACTTGAAGCCATTCCATGAAGACAAAGAGGAACCAAGTAGAGGAGAGTCAAAAAGAGCCCCGCCCATCGTCGCTACCTCATTCGATAAGGAAGTCGATTGCATACTCGCTGACAGGGAGGTGTGCAGGAGTGGGATTCTAAGGTACAAGGAGTACTTTGTGAAGTGGAAAGACTTGCCAGAGTCTAAAGCAAATTGGGAGTCAGAAGAATCCTTGTGGCAGTTCAAGGATCACATTCAGCGCTTTAGAGACAAAGGCGCGACGAGGACGTCGCCAGGATAGGTGGGGGAGAATGACACGGCCCGCATACAAATAAATAGACCCCACCTAGTTGGGCAAGTTTTTAGAAGCTTCTAGAGAATTATACACAGCTCTAGATAAAAGGGAACCTAGTTTAGTCTAGAGAATTCTTAAATATTCATGTACATACTTGTATCTAGAATGTTCCATTTGAGGAGGTGACAAGTTCCTAGAGAATATCTAGAACTCTCCAACCACCTATAAATAGGGGGAGGCTTCATTTGGCCAAACCATCCAAGCAAGTGTAGCATCCAAGAGTTGTAAAGCTTTGTGCAATACAAGTCCACTTTCCTTAAGTGTTCAAAAGTGCTTCCTTCTTTCCTATCTTGGTGATGTGCTTAAGGCTTACTTAAGGGTTCACGAGTAAGGCGTGAAGCTTGAGTGCCGCACGGGTTGTGGGTTGAAATATTAAGCCCGTGACACTATCCTTCCCTTGCACAGGTGGTTTTGCAATTGACATAAGATCCAGACACTGGTATGGTCCTTCAAAAAATTTGAAAAATTCAATTCTTGTATAATAACTTTGTTAAAAATGTTTTGAAATTAGAAATTAACCCCCAAATTTGGTTAAATTTTACAAAAATTCTCTCCAAAGGCCGTTTCAGTGGACTTGTTGAAGTTTTTTGGTATTTCATTTTTGGTATTTTTTTGTGTTTTCTTATTCAGGTCAATACGAGCTCTGTTTTGTCCTAAATCTTAAAGAAATTTTAAGATCTTGGGTCCAACTTTAAATTTTTAGGAATTTCTAGATTGAATTGTTAAGCATTAAATTTTTTTTTTTTTGGAAGGGTTTTTTAATTTCCTTTTCTTGGTAGAGATTTGGACGTTTCCATTAGATTTAGGGCTGTAATGACCTTATTTTATTCTTCTACTATGATGCTTTTGGTTAATAAAATTCAGACTTTTCTTTCTAACCTTTGTGGATTCTTTGGATATTCTTCCCTTGTGGACATCTTTGATTTTAATTAATTCTCAGTCTCCCAAACCTAAAGATCTTGAAACACAGATTGCTAGCAACATGGGCTGGAAAAGCTAAGTACTTTTAAAGCTGTCAAGACATAGAATGATAGAGTTGACTGCTGGTGGTTCCCCACTTTAAGATTACATGTCTTTCCTTTGGCCCTAGTCAGTAGATGAAAAGTTTTGAGTGAACGGGATGCATGAATCAAATTAATCAATTTATGTCATACGTATATATATATATATATATATATTGTTTAATTTTAAGGAGAGAAACAGTTACTTTGGCTTGCTTCACATAAATTAATTCAATGGGTCACTGATGCCGATAAACTCCATTTACTTAAAAATATCTTATAAAATTTTAAAAAATATAGAATTAACCGCAAATGTATCATTTTTCTAACATGATTAATACATGTCAGGACGATGGCATCTCATGTCCGGGGCAACTAGCCTCTCTCACTTTTTTATTTATTTGAATTTGTTATTAATATATATATATATATATATTTTAAAAAGAGTTAAATATAACTATTTAATTTAAATTTTTGTCCCCTTGGATTTAAAAACTTTCATATTTCATATTTTATATTTATCTTAATTTTAATTTGACTTCTTAATAAGATTTTTATCAATTTTTTAAATTTTTTTGGTATTGATTGAAATTTTTTTAGTGTTTTTTCAATTAGATCCCTCGTCTAACTTATAAGATTATTTGTACTAACAAATTTAGTTATTTATAAAAAAATATTATTAATTAATATTAATTTTTTTTATACTTTTTTAAATCTTAAATTTATGATCGAATATGAAATGAAAATTGTTCCTTAATCTAAATTTCTAACCTCATCTCTGAGTGCATGTATATAAAATTTTTTTATATACATCTGAGTTAGACAGCTGGTAGTTCCTTCAGTGACAGGGGATGCAACCTGAGTTAGACACCTAAAGAATCTTCCTTTAGCTTCAAGCCAATGCTCTAGTGGTGGAACCCACTCAATAGTGAAAGAGGGTTACCTTTGAGAGTACTGAGTTCCTAACCAAGCTCAAAGTTTATAGGGCTGCTTTTAGTGGTTATCTTTTATTACTAGTTGCACTTCCATTACTATGAGATAGAGCTAACAAAAATCATCATTAATCAATAAATATTGTGGATCTAGGATGATTGAGATGCTGCATATATCTCTCTTCTTGGCCTTAGTCTATTGTTTTTCCATGAAAAGTGCTAGTCACCAACCACATGATGTCCTTTGAAAAATCCAACCAAGCATGATCATTTTTTCCCATGCTAGAAGCAATGATGGTAATACTTGAATCATTTTGTCCAAGACTATCATAACAAAGCATTCCAAACTCAAGCAACAATCACTCCCTTTGAACCCATCAAAGGCCCATAAAAAAGCAACAAAGAGCTTCACATTCACAAACGCCAATTCATCATACTCAAACCATCTACGAAGCCAAAAATGGCACCCATCACCACCCTACTTTTCTTCTTCCTTTACTCTCTTAGTTCATTTCTCTCAACTCCTACATTCTACAACTTTGCTTATCAGAACCCCTGGGAAGTTTCACCGTTCGCGTTCGGATTCCTCAATCGAGATGTTTCTCTGATCATGTAAAGTGAATGCAATGCATGCTAGTGTGACGCCAGTTGTTCATTTACTCAAAAGCAAGCTTTTATGTGTTGTAAGTCACTTGGAAGGTTGCATGCTTTGTTTTTGAGCTCAGTTTACTGTGTTCCCAACAACGTTATCTACATGTATATGTGATGTTCATACTTTAGTAAGAAGTATACCATTTAATTTGAGACTAAGATGCAAATGGTACTTTGTGTTTTATACCTTTTCTGAAGTGGAAATGTTTGATTTATACATTAATGGGGAACTTAAAATCATTCTAAAAGAAGCTTATTTCAAATGCTCAAAATTAACTTTTGTTTCCCTTGAATTTCATACAATCATGAAAGGAGTTTTTGCAATAGAACTGATGATTCCTAAAAGAAGCAAATCAATTAGCCAATTGGGAGAAGCCTAAAACTGGCATGCAGAGAAGTATTGACTTTAAGTTTACATTCTTGGAGTTTCCTCATTTTCCTTCACTTGTAAGAGGATTTCAATGATAGAAGTATAGTCTTCAGCATGAACTGAAACAATTTTGGTGTATAATCTTCAGCTGGCTTTATGAAAATTGATCTTTATAGTTTTTGGGAAGCACATCCCTTTACCTGCCCTTTCAGATGTAATGCCAGCACCATTATTTTGCTACAATGACTTTTGCTTGTCTTCAAAAGTGACTGCTACCAAATAATTTAGCCATATTCATTGGTTCTATTTACTTGGGTAGGGTTTTCAAAATTCCATAATCAGTGGTGAATCTAGAGTATGGTGAGGAGGGGAGGGGGAGAGGATTTTGAAAGTAAAATTTAAGGTGGTCTTCTGTGAAAATATATAAATTTAATTTGGGTGGAAGGGCAACTCCTAATTTTTTTTTAAATGTTTAGTGAAATTAAGGGTAAAAAAAAATTAAATTTTTAAATATTTGTAATTTCTGTAGTTTTATCATTATACATAATGACAAATAACAAAAATCTCGTACACTGTATTAATTTTTAAATTATGGAGAAGTTGAAGATTAAGAGTCCTTAAAAGTACATCAATGCAGTCCTGGTGCAATTGTAAGGGAAAGGTATGAAGAGTCCTAAAAAATGATTAGTGAAAAGTGTAAATTACATCAATGGGGTAACCATCCAGTCAGTGCATTGAGTTATATGGTATGGTTTTATTCAAGCCATCTTATTGGAGAACACCTGGATCATGGGCTTGCCTAGCTAACCCTGTATGCCTATGGATTCTTTCTTTTTCGCCACTTGCACTACAATCAGAATGATCATTGTCCTCCACTCCACTGCTGGATTTCTCATCCTCAATTTTGTTCACTAGTCATCATCATTGGAATGGAATGATAGTTTGGGAACCTCTTCTCTTTAATAAGACACGATACTGATCTTTTTTCCCTTTTTTGTATTTGTCAGTATGAGTCAACCATATCATCTCCCGTTAAAAAAGTCATGAGTTTAAATCTCACTTTTTTATTTAAGCATATAAATCGGATGGATAAATTAGAATCCGACTCAAAAAAATTACAAATTTGGAATAAAATATATGATACTCGAGACTAAATTTCTGAGTCCGAATTTAAATCTAGACGGACCTGAATAAGGGTGTCGGCTGCCCGAACCTGAATTACCATCATTTAAAATCATATATTTTATACCTCAATTAATATGAACCATTAGATTTTAAACATGTAAATGATCTTAACCGTTCATTTCATTAATATTTCAAACATGTAATATTTATTTTATTATCTAATTGTATTGATCTTTTTAAATCTATTTTTATTGAAAATCTTTACCCTTTTGTCTTTAAAATATGCACGAAATCCGAATCCGAATTCGAACTTAATCCCAAAACCCGACCGAACTCAAGAAAAACCCGAATGTTCGGATACCTAAAAAAATTCGATACTAGGCATTTTTTGTCGAACTCAAGTTCACCCTTCAAATTATTCTCAGGCTGAGGGCTTAATGGCTTGTATCGCGGGTTAGACCTGGTTAATGCTCAAACTCGATTTGACCTGATCTGACTAAATTGCAGCCTACTTCTATTAGACAGGGCACCAACCTTATTTCCTGGTGCTGTAAGCAACAATTTACAGTTGCTCGTAGTAGTACTGAAGCTGAATATAAGTCCCTTGCAAATACAGCTTCAGAACTACAATGGTTGCAATCAATTTTATCTAAAATTGGCTCAAAGATTCCAACCCCGCCAGTGTTATGGTGTGATAATATTGGAGCCACATACTTGAGTGCTAATCCTATGTTTCATGCCTGTACCAAGCACAAGACGATTAATTAAATAAGTTGCAGTGTACAAGGCATCTTCCCAGTAAATTAGAGGTAAATTCGAATGTGTTAATAAACTGAGTCCAATTTCAACAATTTGTCTATGCCTTCGTTCAATTGAGTCGATTTGTTGGTGAGTATGAGGGCATGTTAGGCGATGTGCAATGCCATTTTTTTTTAAAATAATTATTTAGTTTACGGTACTCATCACCCCAATCTGATTGTGTGGCCTTTATTTTACGTTTGGCCATAGCAAGTTCATCAGCTAATTTTTTGATCGATAGAAAATAAACATTGACAGATTGACTACCTTTCTTTGCATTGGCAAGTTAAATTCAGACGTAGATGGTGCGAGTTCTAAATTGTAAAGAAAATTTTGTTTCAAGTGCTCCCAAACCTCATGAGAGGTAGCATGAGAGACTATTTCAGCTAAGACACCCTCAGTTATGGAAGACATGAGAGTGCTCAAGATGAGATTGTCTTGTCGCTGCCATTGAGAATGCGCAGGATTTGGAATTTTATTGATGGGAGTAATTTTTTTTTCAACAAATCATGTGTTTGGTCTAGAACTCATATTTAAAAACTCTTTCTACTGTTTGGTTAAATTATGTAATTTCAGTTGTTTAATTATAATATTGTTCAAGTGATTATAACAATCCATTAATTCTATAAAAAGTATTTATAATATTTCATTATGAGATGAATTTAAAAATTATATCATATATATATATATATAGGACTTAAAAACAGTACGTAATGTCATTTCACAAGATACATTGAAGAATACTTTTCAGGGGAGGCGCAAGGCAAGTGACCCAATGTCACCTTATCTGTTCATTTTATGCATGAATCTCTTTCTGTTGGCTTATTCAAGCATAGGATTAGGGGGTGACCCACTTCAAATTCTATCTCATACACGTGTCCCCTTGCATTAAACTCGTACCTGCCCCCATTCTGTTCTAGCTATACTAAAATATATTATAAAAAATTAATAAATAAGAATGACTAAATTACCTTCATTCCTTTTAAAATTTATAACAGGAAATACTATGCTAACTTAATAATTTTATTGATATTTTAAATTTTTTTTTAAATTATATTAACTTTTCTTTTAGTCTATTTTTTTTTAAATGATAATATTGTTCATTTTATAATTTTTTTTATATTTTTTTAAAAATTTGACCAATTTTTTTTATTTACAAGTAAATATTAATTAGAATTTTCTTTGACTAAAAAATATAAATTAATATAAAATGAAAAAAATTCTTTAAAAAAGTTAAGAAAAAATAGTTAAAATTTAAAGAACACAAAAAAAAAAAAAAAAATTGAGAGGGGAAATTTTATCAATTTTAAAAAGAAATTAGACTGAAAGAGAGGTCTGGGTAGTTTGTTAAAAAAAAAAAAAAAATCATATAATTTTAAAAATTTCAGAAAAAGTCAGTGTAATTATCAAGAATGTCGAGAGAAGTTAGTGTAGTTTACCTAATAAGAATTTATTGATAAATTAATTATAATATACAAAAGACTATTTAAACAATTTTATACTTTTATTTGATGGGACAAATTTAAACATTAATTTCATTAATATGATCCTAACTCTATCGGATTTTAATATATATTTCTTGAGTTATCAGAAAAAAATTATGCGGTTGACATTCCTAAGTATTACCATTTATTTATTTTTGCTTTTGATAACTTCCTTGCTTAGTTGTGCTAAATCTTGTTTCTGCTAGTATAATTTAGTAGTAGATTTAGAAATTATATCTAGAAAAAATATAACTAGTAAATTTTTATGGGACACTTGTGAATATATATATATATATATATATATATAAAGAGTATTGGAGGGACAGTCATTTTCTTAAATAATTTTAACAAATTAATAAAATTTGGTCTGCGATAGGTCATGACAAATTGATCATTTTGGGATGCTTGAAAGTGTGACAAATAGTACTCAAATTGTTCATAAAGATTATTAGTAACGCAGTGAAAGCATTAGTAAGGTGCCACTAATAATGATATATCAGATACATTGTTGCAAGGAAGATCACTAAAATATTTGTATCCAGTTGAACCCATTTCTTTGTCTTGGATTCTGCTTGCTGCATGGGTTAAAGTAATCAAGGAGAAAAATAGCAATCAAGTCCAGATCATTTAAAAGATATTTCACCAACAAGAAAGTAAGTCCATTTGAAAGTTCAAGTCCAATTGATAACATATATCAAGCATACGGCAATGGTGAAAATTCCAATGTAAAAGGCAAAGCAGTTATATTGGGCATCTTTGCTTAGATTTGGCTGAAAATTTGAATTTAGAGTAGATGGTCCATAGAAGCATGAACATTGAGATCACGGATATAATAATTCTATGCTGCTTCATCATCCATCATAGCTGTGGACAATTTTGGCACCAAATGCAGGATGACAACAAACCTTCGAGCCCCCGAAGCAAAAGTTGAGTCCAAGACAGAAATATGATTTTTTGTTTTTAAATTTGAACTTTAAATAAATAAATTAACTCATTTAACTATAGTTACTGGATAAATAAATTAATTTAATCCAAAATTAAGTAAAAGTAATGTTTATATCTTTTTAATAAAAAGATTAAGACTTGAACTCGTGACTTTTTCTTGTAAAAAAAAATAATAATAATAATTAAAGAATAAAATATATAATACAACAATTCACACTAAAATATAAAGAAGAAAAAATCAACAAGAAAGGCATTTGAATTCTGTAAGAGAGATAAATATAATATGTAGAGACATATTTGATTAAATTCCAGTAAATTATTAGGATTTGTGACCGTGATGGTGGTAATGGATGCTCTGCTATTTGACCTAAAAACGTAAGAGGGAGACCACGTCGCTCCCTCGCTCTCCTATTTGAAAGCTTTGCCTAATTTGTTTGTTTAATTCCCTTTGGATTTCTTTGGAGACGAGAGAGAAGGGGCACAGGCGGAGCAAGAGATGCATCTATGGCCATCGATGAGGATCAGGGACTCATTCAAAGTTGCATACCTGAAGAAATTGGAGTGGAACCTCCATAGAATGAACACCGAGAAGCAGCAATCTCCCAACAGTAATCAAAACAAGCTATTGGATAACGATGAAGGGGGTGATGTTGCTGTTGATGCAAAAACTGATTCAAAGAATCGTGCTGATGGTACCCTTTTGTTGTGCAGAGAACTGCTCATGATCCTCTCCTGCTGCTATTGTTGTTTCTGCTGTGGAGGTAACCTCTTTCTTTCCTAGCATGGAGTTTGGGAGACACACATACACACACACACACTAATTTGTTGGGTTATTGTTTTTCTGAACTGGTTTTTATCGAATTGATTTGTTTTTTTTTTTCTTAAGACAAAATTATGCCATGTTTCCTTGAATGATTCTAAATTGTCGCTACCTTTCTCTTAAATCCTTTATTCATAGTATAAATGAGTCCCTAGTTTCAATTTTAATTGGAAGATCAAGCTTGTGATGAGTTGCTTGAGTATGGTATTTAGAATCTAGAGTGGAGAGTTTGGAATTCACTATTGAAAACATAATAAGATTACAAAAGAAGATGTTTCAGGAGTTTCAAAGAAATTTTGCAGTCACAATTAAAACGTTATTGACATGAAATGTGGTGCTGAGTGGGCTCGGGAATTGGCACAAGATGAGATGATGATATTGGGACTCTTCAATTCATGTCAAATTCCCCATGTTGACAAAATAAGATATGGTTTAATTCCATATTGAACATGCACGACAGATGCATCGAGAACAATGAGTGAAAAAAAGAGGAGGGGAAGTCTCTATTTTCCCATATGTGATGCTTGGATTTAGTCTTGTAATCGAAACCACAATTTGGATTTAGCTTTTTATTTATTTATTATTATTTTTAAGTAAACTAATTCATTCAAAAGATGTCCATAATGGTGGATGCTCCCATGTACATGAAGGATGTACAAAAAAACACCACAAGAAAAAGACAATCACCCCCTTAACAAAACTTGCACCTTATACTGAACTTAAGTTGTTACATAAGCCTCGTATCACTCATAAACTCCACTAGAGAATCAACTATTATAGTGTAATGTGAACTTTTAATGTCACTCATTGATTGTTCCTCCCCTTTAAAAATTCTCCGGTTCCAATCCTCCAAATGCTCCATAAAAGATAAAAACGGGCTATATTTCAAACTTGCTGACCCTTCCTACATCTCCAACGACTTCTCTGACTAACCCAAAGATCTACAACCAACTCTAACATAACCCAATGCAAGCTAAAGAGCAAAAAATAAAAACAAACAAATAAAAAAAAAACTCCACAATTCTCTGACCACTAGTCAATACGAAAACAAATGATTGACTGTCTCTTCTTACAATTTACTCATGCAGCACCTATTAACCAAGTAGAACTCTCTCTATTCTTTCAATTATTAACTGTAAGATGTGCTTCAAATATTGTAGTCCACCCAAAAAAAATGCCACTTTCAATGGTGCCATTGTCTTCCAAATTTTCTCGTGTTCCTTGTCTGTTAATTTTTATAGTTTAGGCCTCACATCCTTGATTCATTAAAGACTCATGTAACATATGTCTGTACTTGAAACCAAGCAAATTAGTTACTCAATTTAAAATTTCAGGAA
Organism: Nyssa sinensis; assembly: GCA_008638375.1. Lineage (NCBI taxonomy): Eukaryota > Viridiplantae > Streptophyta > Magnoliopsida > Cornales > Nyssaceae > Nyssa > Nyssa sinensis. The sequence goes on along the minus strand of CM018041.1, from coordinate 13,266,989 downwards.
GTGTGAAGGTTATTTGTGACTGGAAGATACATTTAAGTTCTTTATGATGATATCGTTGTCTATAAGTGGGTTGTAGCCAGCAGTAATTCCCATGCCTTTTGATTTATGGAGGGAACCCTTCTATGACAATGATTTTATGCAGAAGCCTAAAAACCTTTTTCCTGTGTGATATGTGAAGGGCTTGTGTGCACCAAATGGGCTTCGAAGGAAATTTCTGATCTCCTACGCCCCTTGAATATCTTATGATAAATCAGACCTTGAAGATACCTCTCTAGAAAGTACCCACCTTAACCCATGTTCTCCATCCAAGGACAACTCCATCCCATATAGGATACCATAAAAACTGAATTTCCTCCAACTTTCAATCCTGCAAGTGTCTACAAAGACAACATCCCACACTACCTCACTACTAGACACCATTACATAGTCTGCAACCATAGCTTGCTTGTCAACTACAATCCTAGAAATAAAGGAACTTCTCCACACCAGCATTTGAGCCAAAATTTAACTTGATGCCCATTTTTTTAATAGCAAATCTAAATTTCTTCTCAGAGTCATCCCAACCCTTTCTGATTGGTGATTCCCACCTCTAGTGCTCCTTTTTCCTCTCCCAATATCATACTTCCCTTTCACTACTCTCATCCAAAAACTATTTCTATGTTGCATCTCTCCAAAGCTGCTTCCCCAATATAGTTTTGTTGAACACTTGCAAATCTCACACCCCTAAACTTCCATCTTACTTAAACTTATAAATAGATTTTAAGTCAACTAAATAGTATTTGAATTCATCTCCAAAACCACCTCACAAAAGTCTCTCTATAACTTTTTAGACACCTCACCACTAAAATTGGAACTGGGAAGGGAGACAAATTAAGTAGGTAAGCTTGATAACATACTTTTGACAAAAGTCAATCTCCCCCTTATAGACAAGTGTTGCCTCAGCCATCTAGCCAATATTTTTTAGTTCTTTCAATAATTGAATCCCAAATTGCCTCTCTAGTTAGAGAAGAACTCAATGACAAACCTAAATATATAGCTAGAAGAGCAAGAGCTTCCACACCTTACACCCCAAAATCATTGCTAGCCTATAAATTTCCGTTTGGGAGAGCTTCAGCTTATGAAGATTTAATTATGGGAGAAGCGATTTTGGGGAAACGAATTTGGGAGAATTAATTCGGTGTTTGGATGAATATATTTCAAAAGTGATTCTAATGTCAAAAGTGATAATTGAGTGTTTAGTAAAAATTATTCAGAAATAATTCTGATGTCAGAAATGATAATTGAGTGTTTGGTAAACATTATTTAGAAGTTATTCTTGACTATGAAATATCATTTTTGCCATCGTTATGTATTAGATGGTTTTGGGTGTGCCACATGTTATATAAAATAATTTAAGATATATATATATATATAATAAATAAAAAATATATAAAAACAACTAAATTAACTAAATATACAATTAAATTATTAAATATATAAAAGGTAGTTAATATATAGTATATATTATATAGTTTAAATAAATATGTAAAATAATATGAATTCAGAATGAATAACTAATATCTTAAAATAATTATAAATATGGCACAATCATAATAATCAGAAAAGGTAAAGGTTGAAATTGGAAATACAAACTCACTCACATATACACAGTTTTCAAATGCTGCTCCCTCCAAAAAAGTGTAAAACAATATGAATACAGAATAAATAAATAATATCTTAAACTAATTATAAATATATAAAAGTGAAGCTGGCACAATCGTAATTAGAAAAGGTAAGGGCGAAATTGGAAATACAAACTCACTCCCATATACGCAGTTTTCAAAAGCTGCTCCCAGCAGCTTCACACGTTAAGCATCCAGAACAGCATTTCGCATCGCCAACTGCGAAAGCATATGCTCCAAATGGTCACCAAATGTTGAAATTTGCATTTTTGGCCACTAGGTGCCAAACGTCTGACACCTGCCGCTGCGCCAAATGGCGCCTAAGCCACTTACAACTCTTCCATCAGGATCAACTCAATTTTGGCCAAATTAATTTTCTACCTTGATACTACTTGATAGTGTAAAAAACACACACCTGAAGTATCTCAAATGTGCCTCATTTGCTTCATATAAAATAATAGTATCATTTGCAAATAAATGATGGGAAAACCATGGCACTTCCTCTCATTACCCCGGTTTGGAATGCTCTAATAAGGTTGGCATTCACCGCCTTTCCCACCATCCACCTAAACACCTCCATCACACTAATAACTAGAATTGAAAATAATGAATCGTCCTGCCTAAGATCTCTTGAACTAGCTAATGAACCCATAGGGAATTGTTGATGAGAACAAAGAACTTAATTGCGGAGATATGATATTCCTTCCTTTTTCTCCACTTGGGCTAAAAACCTATCCTCCATAAAAAATAAGAGAAAACGCCAAGTAATATGATCATAGGCTTTCTCTGGGTCCAGCTTGCATATAGAGCACTCCTCAGCCTTCTTTCTTTGTTTTTGAATATTTGGTTTGTGCTCCTCGTCTTCAAACCTCAACAACTTAAAATCAAAATGATAAAAATTTGAATCAATGTTAGCTGCTTCTCCAATTTCTTCCTCTATCCATTCTCTCTCTAATTTGAGTTTGCTTCTATTCTTCTCTCTCTCTAGAGTTTTTGGTTGAAATTTTGGTTTACTAATCCATTTGGATATGTTTTTGTTTTCATTATTTTCGTTTTTCGTTTTTTATGTTTTCGAGAATGCAAATGATGATAATTTTGAAAATATGTGTTTTCCGGTCATTTTCATTTTCTAATGAACAAGACTTTTTGAAAACACAAAAAATCACTTTTAGTAGTTTCCTAAAAATGTTTTATTTTTTTTAAAAAAATCAAAATTTCAAAAAATACCTCATAAAACACTTTTCTATCAACGTATCATTTTCTCCGTCTCCAAGAACAGAAAACAGTTTTTGAAAACATAATGAAACTGGTTTGTTTCTTTTCTCTATCAAAATTTTGCTCCTTGTGTCATTGTTTAAACATTAGCTTTTAATGAGCAAATTATTGAGGTTGCATCTACAGATCTTCATGTATCGCCTGCTTTGTGACTCTCTTTTGCACTATATGAAATAGAATCGTCACACTTATTAAGTGTTCATTTTGTGCATTCTTTCATTATGGAAAATAAGAGTGCTACCTCAGGGTTTTAGGGTGTGTGTACACCCCTAGCTTCTACAATTTGGGGCACAAATCCAACGCCCACCCAAATGTGGGGCCATTTGGCCCCACCATTTTAGGTTACATTCCAAATGCCCAGACGCACATGTGCTTTTGGACAATAAATTACTAATTCTTCATTTTGCCCTAAATCTTTAATTGATGCTATAAGAATTTCTCAGTAAGAATTCACTATTTTAGCCTTAATCAATCACTAGAATTTTAAATATATCCTCATAAAAATTATAAAACTAACCTAACCTTTTTTCAAAATACCCCATATATTCTAACCTTTTTTTTCCTTCCAAAATACCTCATATAGCCTATATATATAAACTAGTAAAATTGAATTTCATTTTGTTTATAATTATTTTGTTAAATATTAATTAATATATAATATATTTATATATATATACATATACAGAGCATCTATTAAATAAAAGATAAAAAGGAAAATTCATACCATAATCACTTTTGAATATCATTTATCAAACATCTAATACTCCCTTTTGAACTACATTTATCCAAACACCAATAACCAAACTAATTGTGGCATAATCATTTTTGTCCAACTGATTGTCCACAATTTTTTTTTTTTAATAATCTGTAAGCAACCCCAAAGGGCACTTAATATGCATTTGGTACTTGGCTTCAAGTTCACATACTGCCCAAACTGATGACATCTGATGGTTTAATGGCTGTGAGGATGGAGCAGAGAGAGGCATTAGAGTTGAGGATGTTATTGGGTTTCTCGGGAATGAAATTTTGTACTCACTCGCACTAGAGTCAAGGATCCAAGATAATAGTACACTATAAATCAATCAGTTGATTCCATTAGCTGTTTCATGCCCTTGATAGATAGGTCTTGCCGTGTGTCACAATTCTCATGGCCCATGAACGTTGGTTATGTTTAGACCTTGAAGGAAATAAAGAATATATCTTGATCTTACATATCTGCCAATATAAGATAAGGGTATTGAGAAAATTTATTTTGATTTGGGAAGCTTTGTTGGTTAGGTGAAGATATTGAATACCAAGGCCGTCCCAGAACTTCAATGGAGACTATGATTTGTCCATTGGCCGAGGTGGTTAGAGATAGGGATGAGAGGCTAAATGCTGATTATTATTTTTAACTAGGACCTAGCATGGCAAGGATTTTGCTGAGACCTCTTCACGAAGAGATCAAGATTCAAGCACTACCCTATTTCTTAAATTAGTACTAGGACACAACATGCATTACGGGCTTAATGAACAGATCGCGTTTGGTTGACATGAATGGACCATCAAGCCACCGCAAATAGGCCTAATATGATTTGTTCTGTATTGCCTAGCAACTTACGTTAAGTTGCATTAATTCCTGCCTTGTTTAAACATATATCTAAAACATGTAGTAATCCTAAAATCAGGCAACCAATAAACATGTTGACCTGTTTTAATTGTGTTACCATAATAAGAGAATATACTTAAAAGCAAATGTAGTTCATAAACTTTATCAAGTAGTCTTTCAAAAAGTGAAAAGATTAATAAAGTGCAGTCCCAGTGGGCCTCGGGAGGGTTTGATGTACGCAGCCTTACTCCTGTGAATAGAGAGGTTGTTTCTGCGGCTCGAACCCAGTGGAAAGATTAATGTAAATGAGAAATAACCTGCATGCACATACAGTTTTAAGTTTTAACCCACAAAGTCCAGTATAAAATAATCCCACTTGATAAACATTTCATCAAATCTGTTAACATAGTCTCTCTTTCTCTGTTGATCACACATCTTTGCTGGGTTTAGTAGATGCCTCTTCTCTCAACCTTGATTGGCCTAAGTAGTGTCACCATTTGCATCACTTTATGTTGTGAACAAACACAATAAAATGTTACATGTTTCATTTGAAATTGCATGTTCAGTAATATCTAGCAGTTTGGCAGTCTTCCTTGAAGCTTTGGCCTTCGACCCTTTACATGAGTCATCTTTTACCCTGAACTCTTCTCAACCTTTCATTTTGCTCAAATGAACAGCCTACAAGGGAAGAGAACTGGGTTTGCTAAAAGTTAATCAGATGCCAAAGTTAATGATGGGGAAGTCTAATCAAATACCCACGCTGAAGTTAAGAAAAATTTTGAAATAAAAGGAAGGTAAATACTTAAATAGATTAATTTTGTTTTGTCAACTTTCAACAACTACCTGTTGATTGTGGATATTGTGTTGGAATGTTTATGACACAGAATTAGTTCCACCTTGACTGCCTAATTTTGTGTCAAGTTCTTGAAATTGGCAGTTTGGGTCAAAAAATTTCATCCCTAACTGGGAACATCTAACATGGTGCTCAACCCGATTCAAAATGGAATCTTTCTCTTAACAAAACCATATCTTGGTTACTTCGGTCTCAGAAGATTTTCAAGGATTTAAATCCATATTTCTCCAACACATTCTTGTGAGGTATATTGCAATAGTTAGGAATCAGGATAGATATGATTTTTCTTGTTTGCCTGAGGAAAAATACTCTTTAGGACGATATGAATGGTAATCCCAATTAAAAAAGTGAAGATGTGGGAATGATTTTGATGGATTTTTAACAATGAGTTGGATCAAATCACTGTTACACAAAGTTGTTGCATCTTGAAAGGATTGTTTAGTATCAGTAGAAGAGAGTTGTGTTGATATATTCATCTGACTGGTAACAGATATGTTGGACAAATTCTTTGGGTTACCACTGAAAAGTGAGAGTAAAAGATCTCGTAAAGGTTAGTAATGACGATTAAGTGATGTTTGTGACTGAGGGATGGTGGTGAAGGATGAAGATGGTGGTCATTTGTGGTTGTGGCACTGAAATCTCAAACCCCTCCATCGTCAAAATGTGATACCCAAAAGGTTGCCTTTCTTAATGTTATCTCAGCTCGGTTTATCTGTCTGTTGTCAAGTTCCATTCAATTGCAAGGACTGATCAATCTACTCTGAGGCCAGTTAACTTTGATTATTGGCATTCATACTTCCTGTGGAAGAAGATGAGGGTTACAGTTGTCCCATCTTAGATTATCTTGTTTTTAGTTTTAGCAGACTTTTTACATATAAAAATTCTTATCTTTATTCTTGTTTATTAGTGCTTAAACTTGCACAATGTTATATAATATAATCTGTTGGTTCATTTGTCCAACTAGCTTCCTTTGATTCTTCTTTTAGAACTATCATAACTTCTCTCAGTTATGAGCCTGAGTCTGACCTAAATTTGTAAGTTCCAAATTCAAGGGTTTTGATTTCTAATGCTGACCTTTGTGTATTTCAATTCATGTTTTTTAGGTGAATTTTTTGTTTGTTTGTTTGTGATTTTAGCTTCTATTTTTTATTTCATGTGATTATCCAAGTTCGGTTTTGCTATACTGTTGAAAGTGTATGATCGAACTGGGTTTCACCTTCTTTTTTGTTGTTGTTGAAACTGGATCTTTTTAAAAGTACTTTCCCTTTTACTACATCAGATTCTCTGCTCAAGTTTCTGATAACACTAGGCTTTCACAAAACAGCAATGGGGTTTCTGGATTGAGTTTTATTTTATACTGTTTGGTTTATGGTCTTCTACAAAGGAATGCAATGGATTTCCCTGATTTGGATTGTGTTCTATTCTATGTAGTGTTCTATAATAGGATTTAGTTTTGCTTTTGATCTTTTGTCTTTGTGGTTTTTGTTTTGGCATACTTGCACATATATACTTATCTATGATACACACACACACACACACATTTGTATACAAATTTTGGTGTTACTGAGATTGCTTAAATTACGAAAATCATTTCCTTTGACATATTGGTTTCTCCTCTTTCAGTTTGTGTTGAGGAGGAAGAAAACTGCTAAATATGGCATATGGGAGGACTTGTATCATGGAATTCACTCTTGTACAAGCAACTGTACAACACTGTAAAAATTAATCAACTAGACCATATTATTTACAACTTTTAAATTACTGTATTAGTTTTAGACCAGTTCTTCTTGGTTTAGTCTAATTCTCACAGTAAGTGATGCTGCCTGATTCGTCTCTTGGACGATCAATCCTTGATTATATTTCTCCCTCTGCTATCTCTCTATAATTCTTTTTTATTATTCATATAACTTAAATTATTATTATTTTCTTTCTATAATTCCTTTTTATTATTAATATAACTTAAATTGTTGCATTGGTTTTTCTGATTATCCCTTACCAAGGGACACTCCCCTATGTTGCTATGACTATAAAAAGTATTTTATCATATTTCTAACAAATTTCTCACAACTTATAATTTTTTTAATAAAAATTAATTTATATGTTATTTATCTGCCTTTTGTAACTTTATTTAAAAAGGAAAAAAAAGGGGTAAGAAAACACAGTGCGTTAGGGTAAATAGTTCGCCTGTGCCAATGACCTTTAGTGCTCGTTTTGGAGAGTTTCATATTTTGAAGAAATAGTTAACCGGTAATTGATTCTAGAGAGTTGGTTATGGCATAATTAGTTTGTTAGTTTGACGTTTCACGTTTGGTAAAACTTGTTTAAAAGTGCTTTTATTATGAATTTTCTCTTCCATTGTTTATTTTAGGGGACTTTAGGAACAGGTTTTCATAAAAGTTTCAATTAGCATAAGGTTTAATTCAAAACATTTTAACCTAAAACGTCTTAGTATTTTGTTGAGAAAAAGACCACTTCATGTGACAACATAGTGATCGAATACACCCTTCTTGCAACAATTAACATTTAGCACGTCAACATTTTTTGTTTTTCAAACTTTAAAATTAAATATTCATAATATATAAATTCATTTTTTTAATAAAAAGTACATATTTGGACTTTAAAATCAAAATTTATTAAAATTATCAAACAAATTCATGTTACATATAAAATTTTGTCAAAAAAATTAGTGTTTTTTTTCAATAGAGAAATTTCATTATGTAAATAGAAATTTGAGGTTTTTTTTCTTGCCAGACAAATCTTGCTAATTAGTATTTTTGGGTTATCTTTAAACTAAATTGGTAATTTGCTCTCAATGAATTAGCTTGCAAATTTTATGTCACTAGAAAACACTATAAGTTTACTTTCTAACAAAAAATAAAAAAAGACTTCACTTTTGATTTTAATAAATCAAGGTATGATCATTTTATTGCATGTTATGGTTGTCAGTTAACATTTTTGGGTAATTTTCAAATTAAAACTCCAGTTTGCTCTCAATGAATTATCCTAGTCTTATATCACTAGAAAATTTTATGAATCTATTTTTCAATAATTAAAAAAGGATGTTAGTTCGATTTTTCTAGAATAATATATGAACATTTTATCACATGTTTAGGTTGTGAGAAATTATGTCTTCAAACTAAAATTGGAATCTACTTTCAATGAATTAGTCGTCAAATCTTATGTCATTAGAAAGTTTTATTAGTTTACTTTTCAACAAAAATTGGAGTTCAGTTTTGATTTTTTTAGAGCAAGATATGACCATTTAACCACAACATATTCAAGCTGTCAATAACCATTTTTTGGCTTTCTTCAAATTAAAACTCTAATTTGCTTCCAATGAATTAATATGAAAATTTTATAGCACTAGAAATCTCTAAGAGTCTACTTTTCAATAAAAAAATGGATTTCAGTTTTGATTTTTATAGAGTAAGATATATCTCTTTTATCACAACATGTTCAGGATGGTTGCAAGAATTCAAGACTAGTTTTTTTTAGATTTTTGTTGCTTCTAACTGGTTTAATTAAAAAAAAAAAAAGCAAAGCTTTTAATTGTTAATGGAAGATATGACTATTTATTACAACATGTTCATGCACGTCGAGCTTAAAACAAGTGAAGAGATTAATGAATTAATATTTGTGCAATTTGTATCAACAACATTGCAAGTTTGTGTGGTTATGTTTAAACAAAAAAATAAATAAATAGCATTACACATTTTTAATAATGTATCGAAGAATCTCTGTTCCATAAGAAAGTGGTAATATTTCAACATTGATAAAACAAAAAAAAAAATTGATAGAGAGAAGAATACACAATTAAAAAAAAAAAAAACAACAATAGAGAATGTTTTTTGAATAGAGGAATTTTTATAAATTTCTCTGTTTTGTTCAAATAGACTTACCATTCACAAAAAATGAAACAAAGTTCTATATATTGAAAATTTGGAGGCCCAACCCCCAATTAGCTCATCCTTAAAACCCAGGTGTTAATGAGAGGTAGAGAGGGCCCTTATATATAGACCAAAGGAGCTAGAGACGGGCGATGTGGGATAATCCAACACGTCCCCTGGACCACATTGCCTGCCGGGTGAGGGTGAGGGTGAGCGCGCTCTGTGCGTCTAGCCCAAAGTTAGAGCTCTGGCTTGGCTCTGATACCATATTAAAAATTTGGAGGCCCAACTCCCAATTAGCTCATTCTTAAAACCCAGATGTTAAGGAGAGGTAGAGAGGGCCCTTATATATAGACCAGAGGAGCTATAGACGGGCGATGTGGGATAATCCAACACTATATTCTGGTGAGGAGGCTTAACAGTGGATTTTAAAAAATTACTCTCCAAAAAAATTTGTCCAGTTTAAACAAAAAAAAATATCATTACACATATTTTAATAATGTGTAAAAAAATCTTTGTTCCTTAGGAAAGTGGTAAAACTTTAATATTGATAAAACAAAAAAAAAGAAGGATAGAAAAAAGAATACACAACTTAAAAAAACTAGTAATAAAGAATGTTTATTGGACAGAGAAATTTGATCATTTATCCATTTAGCAAATAGAGTATGTATATTATTTTTAGTTTTTTTCTCTTTTTTTTTTTTTTTCCTTTAAGAGGGGAGGTTAGGGGGAGGGGGAGGGGGAGGGGAAGGAGGAGGGATAAATCAGCAAGAAAATTACTACTAGAGATTTTGTATGGGGTAGACAAAACTCTAAGCATTGCCCGAGTGGGCCGGTAGTTAGTAATGGCAACGGGACAGGTTTGGAGTAGGTTGCCCCAACCCTGTTTATATTCCCCACCCCCATCCTTCCCCAAACTCTGATTTTTTTCCGTAGGTAAATTAAAACTTTATCATCAAAACAATCAATACAAGAAAAAAAAAGTATGTGATATGAGAAGCCTTAAAACTAATTTTATATAGTGTGGTTTATTAGTAAACTAGTGTTTATAAAGGTAAAAAAATTAATAAGTAAAGGCAATTCAATAATTTTAAAATCTAAGTGTTCTCCTTTCTACATAAAGGCAATTCAATAATTTTAATATGCAGTGTAGGGTTTCCTAAAGGATAAAAAAGTCAAGGAAAGGATTTAAGTCAAACACGTGAGTAATCTATTATTTTGAAGTAGTGATATTTTATATTGTATTTCGTAAATATATTTTGTACTCTAAAATACAAATTTTTTTTATACTCAGTTTTACAAATGCATCTTGAATTGATTCTTACTTATGATGAAAAGTTATACATTATCAAAGAATTGCTTGAAAGAATATTTTGAAACATGATATGATAGCTATTGAAAACTTCTAGATTTCTACTTGTTGAAAAGTTATGTTTTCGTAATTCCATTACTCGGATGATGGATTGGATAGTCATGTCAGAGGGACTTTGCATCATAAAGTCTGGAAAATATTAATATGAGATCCTTTTATGTTAATTCGAGAGAAACCAACTAGATGACACGACCTAGGATGCATTTGGTATGAATTTGTGTGGCTTCGTAGTCAACCGAGTCAGTTTGCTGTTTGGGTCTATAGTAAATGGGCGTCAATTATTTATCTGAGTAAATATAAAACGATTATTACTCTTAAAAGGGAAATTTTGTTCTGCATGATTGTGTAAAATATTACTGCTTTAAATTCAAAATTTGATTTCAATGATTGGAAATGATTTTGAACTTTTTTAATATCAATGAGAAATTACTTGGCTATTGTTTTTCATGAAAACCCATAGCAGTGTACTAGAATTGTTCATTGACCTTAGTGAAGCTCATCCCTTTCTCCCAACCATTTCAGGTGATGAAGCATAAGATGAAAGTGGAATTGACTATGAATATGGATACTAAATAAAAGTTTGCGCTAAGCTAGAACATTGCTACAAGAAATACTCTTGTGTAATATATGTTTTTGCATGTAATCTAAACTTCTAAGGTTATATAATATTTAAGTGGTTATGAAATGTTAAACCCGTCTTATTTAAAACTTGGATTGCATGTGATTGCTTATTTTTATCAAGTTTAATAAGACGAGAAGTCTATTTTTTTATATAAATAATTTTTAACATGTAAGTGATCTAATGGTCCTGTTATATTGATCTCAACCATACATGTTATTGATCAAAATAGTTTAATCATGTTTTATTGTCACAAAGTCATTCTTTATTTCAATCAAGCTTCAAAAGAACTATTTTCGTCACTCATGAGTCACGAGGATCGGGTTTTTATGTGTAAGTTATGTATCCACATTATACATTTGCATCACTTATAAGTACTAATAGGATTATGAAGATTCAATTTTCTTAAGATTCAACATTAGTGCCAACTTTAAACCACTGTGGCCTTTGGAGCACTTTTTGTCCATAGTCGTAGCGGTGCTCCTTACATGACAAGTGATTCCCACACATGATACCTATACCTATACCTATATATATATATATATATATATATATATATATATATATGGTCCTTACATGACAAGTGGTTCCCACACATGATACCTCTATATCTATATATATATATATATATATATATATGAATATGAATGCATTTCATATTTTGTATTTAGATTTTATGAATGTATTAGATCGTTATATAGGAAGATTATTGAAACAGGTTTACAACAAGAATAAATAAAAAAAACAATATGTTTAGAATAAATAGGCTAATTTTAAAAAAATAAAAATGATTAGCGACAAACAACATGCATTGCTAATAGTGTAAAACAACTATACTATTTGCAACACACGATAAACGTGCGTCGCAAATAACATTAAGCATTTAGTGATGCCATTGGTTGTCACAAAAAACGTTGCCCCATTATTCTTTTTAGCAATGTACGATTAGCCATTGCTAAAAATATATGTTTTACTGATGCCCATTGTGCGTTGTTAAAAATAGTTTCTAGCGACGAACATCAACAATGTAGTCATGTTTTACTCCAGTTATTACCGATATTCAAATGTGTCACTAAAAGGTCATTATTAGCGTCAGTCACCTTAGAGACCTTATTTTTAGCGACACATTATTGTACTTTGACAAAAGATATTATCAACGTTCTTGGAACTATTAACGACGCCTTTGTGCGTTGCTAATAGTCTGCATTTTTGTAGTGTAAGAGACATAAACTAACATATTTTAAGCATCTTTTTAAGTTTATAGTTAAAACTATAAAGTGCCTAACCTATGTATCATTAAAACAAAGGTCTTATATAAAACCATAAAGTAAAAGATTAAATGCACACACATCTTACAAATGCACCAAATATGTATGCATGACATGCATGTCTCGTTATACCTTTCATGTAATTATTCTGAAGCTTCAAAATGTCATCAATATTCTTTATCTTCTGAAGTATATAGCTGTAATTAAGTTTAGCTAGATCAAGTCTTCACAAAATGGATTGACTAACAATTTAGTAGTGAGACTCAATTTAATCTAACAATTACACATTTTTAAAAAAATTGCCAACACATAAACTGAAGATGATTTTTTTTTATATAAATGATTAAAAACAAATTTCCTCATAAAATCGATATATACCTTAGGGGCATACAATAAGAGGTCCTGTCACGCCTCGAATTTTCGCAACCTGGGGCGCGAGGGAACGGAAATTTAAAAGAAATAAATAAAAGATAATTAAATAAATTCAGTTTAAATGTCCTTCATGATTCTTCAAATTTTTCGCCAAGGTTAAAATTAAATAGTTGCTATTCCACTTGAACTCAAAACGGTTCCACAATGTCACGCAAGTCCTTGTCTCAATTAATGTTCCAATTAATTTAAGTCATATTCAAAAATGGTCCTTAAAAACAGTCTTAAATCATTCCCAAATATTTCCCTAAAATGATGTCTCAGATGGCCCCAAAAATGGCCTAAGGCATGGTAAAAAAGATAGTCAAACATCCACCCAAGGGTGACCCTAATGAATGGCCAAACATGGCCTTGAACCGTCGCTAAGATGTGCCCCAAAGATTGCCCAACATGGTTCTATATAATGATTAAAAGTGGCCCCAAGTGGCCCCAAAAATTTATGTCAAACATGTGATTTAATGGCTTTAAAATGGCCTTGAAATATAGGTTATAACATGGCAAAAGGAACAACAGCATAGCAGGCCATGCAGTGCAGGCCATGGGCAGGAGGACAGGCGCGCAGGTGGGCAGGCAGCGTGCAGGGTGCATGTGCACGCGCAGGCGTGCGCGGCTGGCTGCGGCAGGGGTTGGGGTACTATACCGACAGAGAGCAGGCTGTTCCAAATCTGATTTTTCTGCATTTTTACTGTTCATAGCTGCAACCTATTTTTCCCATTTTTGAATTTTTTTTCAAGTTTTTCAAACCCCTTTTTCACCCATTTTCCCTAGCTTCTAAGCCCCCATTTTAGGCATTTTTTTCCACTCATTTCAAAAGTGTTTTACACACTTATTTCCCACTTTAGTTTTTACCAAAATTTAGACATAGTTCCCTTTGTTTCTCTAAGTATTTTTCCACATAATTTTCACAACATACATGAATACAAATCTATAAACACCCACCCTCACTCGATGGCCACAATTTCCATAATTAAACATGTATCCTCCATTTCAAACACATCCATGTAATAATACAATTAAACCATGGTCATCATGCATTCATTTGGGGTCACAACCCATACATATCAAAATGACCCAAGGCCTAAAGTTACAACTTGTTCAAGTCTGTATATTTCTCAAAAGTAAAGACAACAATTTTGTGCTTATGCCCATACATTCCAAAAAGTGCCCCAAGGGCCAAATCTTCAACAAATCCATTTCTTCCCGTCCTTCAAGACTTGAAAAAGTCTTAAGTGCCCGGGGTCTCATCTGAAATATATTACCCACGAATGGGTCAGCTCAACAGCTGGTATAACGTAATACTAAGACTAGCAACAAATTTAAGGGCGTGGCATGTGCAACTGCACAGTTCAAGTCTATAATCTCATTATCCCCCAATACCATGCAATGTCTATATGCGTGACTCACACATGCAACTCTATGCCATCCATGTCCCACTTTACGGTCCACCCACCGACAGCCAGTGAGTACTGATATTGACCAGATTTTGGGTTTTTCACTACCAGATCTACACCCTCATAATGCATAGCACCTCGTGCTCAACTCACACCATGTGTCCAAGGAATTTCAACATGCCAAAATGCCATGATCTTATCATGCAACTCTATGTGACAATTTATCAAACACATGGTGCCCTTTTTTCAAGTCATGCCATTTATCCCACAAAATACATAACTTTAATATTCCAAAATATCCTTTACACAACATATGATAAAACTATACATGTCAACACATGTTCAAATCATAATTTCACAATTTTTACAAGTTCATAAAGAGTATAAAAATTTCATAAAGCACTAAAGCACCAAATCATCACATGGTCCAAACCACAAGGTGTGTCAACATGCATATAGGTTCAAAATTGTATCAAAACAATTCTATCAACATAACACACCTTAATCAAGACAACAATTTAGCAAAAAACACCAAGAACACAAATATCCCTAAACTACCAACTTTAAGCTTTTCAAAGGAACTACCTTCTAGGTGGTTTCCTAATCTCAAATACACATCCTAAACAATCCAACAACATGAAAAAATACAAGGAAACTTAAACCTATTGCTAGCTTAGCACTACATCATACCTAAATTAGTTTTTTACAAACTTCAGATGCTGTGTTTGCTGGATGGCTGAACTGTTTGGTGAAGTTATAGGTCTCAATGAGAGGAACAACTTCTCAGAAGGAAGCTCGGCGAAAATCCAAATTGAAGTGCGTGTTTCGGAGGCTTGAAACTTGAAAAAACTAGGGCTTTTTCTCCTTTTCTCTCTATGGACGACCACTGCTGCTCTGTAAATCAGAATGAATTCTGATTCTAATGTGTTCTAAGGGTTGTATTTATAGTGTAGGGGCAAAGGGCCAAGGAGTAAATGACCCTTTTGCCCTTAATGAGCCCGGGGGCCCCCGTTACTCTACAACCCGTCCCGAAACGCTTCAATTTGAAATTTTGTTTTAACCAATGTTCATAAAATTATTTTTAATGAAAATTTTTTAAAAAATAAATTTTCGCCTGAGGCCGGGTTTGGCCATTTCCACCCGGGCCACCCAGATGCCCTTTTGGTCCAATTCCAGAAACTGTTTTCGTTTTGGCTCAAATTCCTACAGCAGGTACCTTATAACATTCTAAGCACATTCTTTTCTATGACACACTTCAAATATGCTGCTAAACATATATTTCAGTCAAATGATGCATGAAAATGCTCTATCGACTAAATCGTGTAAGAACAATGCCCCACCGGTAAAAACGAAAAATTTTTCCTCATTTTTTAGATCTCTGCAGGTCCATCATAAAGTGCTTAATTAGGATAAGGTCCAACTCTAAAACATTGTAACCTGAGATAGAAATACCATTTCTTATAAAAATACGATCCCTGTAATATATATAAAAACAAGAGCTACTCCTTCCCCTTGCTATGTCATTCTTTTTTTTTTTTTAAAAGATTAAAATTAAATAACTTGCAATATATAAATTTATTTTTTTTTATAAAATTATATATTTGAGTTCTTAAAATTGAGATCAATCAAATAAGATCTATATAATATTTGAAATTTTGAAAAATAAATTCAGATTTTTTACAGTGTAATCAGTCCCACAAAATAGAGAAAATTCTCTATCTAGTTTACATAAGAAACTATCCTCTTTGTAAAGTATAATTATATTAACAAAAGAAAATATAAATTATACATAGGACCATGCCGAAGGTCAAAAGAAAAAACAACGTAAAAACAGAAATAATACACAACTAAAAACCAGCAACAAACAAATTTCTTTATCTTGCAAACAGAAAAAAAAACTCTTTATCTGATCTTGTCCTATCTTTCTCTAGACACAAAACATCATGAAATTTCATCTAATCCAAAGCTTTGAACAACCTTTGAAACCGACTACGGGCTCATCTTAGCAGATGTAGTTTCTTTGCTTTATTGAGAAGAAAGAGTCGGAGTCGGAGTCGTCCCATCGTAACCATAATAAAAGAGATTACCGGCACATTGATAATGGAAGAGAGACATTTAGATACTACTAGGACTTTTCGAAGCAATTAAGCCACTAGTATTGCACTAAAGCTTGGCATCTACAAAGTCTACATTGGAATAAAATAGTAAAAGTGACAAGAAACATCTTTGAGTTGCTGAGTCAAATTTGTTGAGTTATTATTCTTCCACTTAAATATGGGATATATTTAATTATATATTTGAACCCTCCCTACCATTGTGTGTGTGTGTGTGTGTATGTATATATAAAATACTATTAACAACATCTTTTAAAATAATTGATACGCCAAAAATATGCTCACAAATAGGGATCTGACACGTGTCTAAGTTATACTGTGCAGGGTGTGGAGCTATTAGGTATGCCGACCTGGTGTCGGTTCACCAACCTCGTAGGCGTCAACCACCAGTACACCGATCTCATCACATCGGGCTACCGAACCAGTCGTCGTCATTTTACTCTACCGACCTCGGAATGACCGGACAGACGGTAATAAGCAAAAGTCAAAGGAGCAGGTAGCACTAAAAAACATGGAGGTAGGTGGTGGCAGAAAGGCAGGTAAAGACAATCATAATTACCGCTGTTAAGTGGCAGTGAACTCATGTCCTGGAAGCACCAACTCCTACCCACTCTGGCAAATAATCAGCATATAAGTATAAACCCTTGAGGTACGTAAGGGGGGAATGACCCGGTGAATTATTACTTGAAACACCATTTTTTACACTATTTAACTTAGTCATCGGAGGGGCTACCACCAGAGCCTTCCCCGGTGACGTATTGACTCCATTCTTTTTCAGACTTGATATCATCGGAGAGCTCGGTCTTGACAGGTCAAAAAGCTGCAGCAACAACCATTGGAGGGGCTACCACTGGAGCCTTCCCCGGTGGCGCATTAACTCCATTCTTTTTCAGACTTGATATCATCAGAGAGCTCGGTCTTGACGGGTTAAAAAGCTGCAGCAACAGCTTGGCGCCGTCTATGGGAACGACAATCGTTCTTCCTAGTTCCATCACATCCGAATCGACTCCGTCATGGCTCCAACTCTCTGTCCAAGAAAAGTTTCTCGAAGCCAACCGCCGATTGGAGAGCAGGAAGGGGAGACCCCCAATCTTGTGCAGCAGCAACTCGACCGGATGCAGGTACAACTCTCAGTCATTTCTCAGGTTCTAGCTTCTTTGACCTAGAATCTGCCAAGCCACCCTAACTATCTGTAATACCAAGACCTGAAATAGCCGGTACCCGACCCGGTAAACCCAGGCCATGACATATAAACCCGAACTATAAGCTAAAATATGACGTGAATATTAAATTACTCGAAAACTTGACAATGACAATCATAAGCCATGAATAAAATTAAATGGGCAAGTAATATTAAATTGTCCAATAAGATTTGCATATCGAGAAATAATCAAAATGAGTCAATTCTGAAACTGACACGGGAAGACTAACTAAAATGATACGAACCGAAATATATAAAAATAAAATAACAATAATAATAATATAAATAAATAAAGAATAAGGAAATGAATAAATTACAAATATATTGTTAATCGAAATATATGAGAACATATAAAAATATATGTATGTATATGGAGCCAAGCAAATATATATATATATATATATGTGTGTGTACATAGTTACATATATATCTGTGTATATAGTTACACACATATATATATATATATATATGTACGGTTAGAAACAAAATAAAAAAAAAGGAATGAAATAAAGAAATCGGTGGAAAGGAGTGGAAATATATTATATATATGTAATACAAAAGAAAGGAAATGAAGAAATCAGAGTGAAGTGGAGGAGAGTAGAAACAGAGAGAGAGTGGTGGAAGATTGTGGAAGAAGTGAGAAGTTAGAGAGGAAACAGAAAAGGGCAGGTGGCAATATCACAAGTTGCATGTGGTACAGGTGTATTGCTTAAATCACCTTAGAAACCTAAAACAGTCTCAACCAGCAGTAAACTAAATAAGAGCGGAAACGTGAGGGAAATAGAGGAAGCGTAACCGAGGCGCAGAACAGAAGAACATAAAGGAGGAGGAAAATTCTGGGAAAAATTCAGAGGGCGGAAACTCGGCTGAAACTCGGCTTAAAACAGGTAGAATTTTTATTGAATTGTATTCATTCATAATTTAGATGGTTGGAGTTAATATCGAAATTAATTAGAGCCAAAACATGAAAGAAAATTTAGAAATTGAAATTCCTATACACGGTTGGTTCACTGCCCTATTAAACCAGTTTAGAATTTTTAATTCTGAACCCACTCGTTCAGATCGAAACTTTTGAAATTTATGAACTGACCCCAAAAGTTCTAAAAAAATCCCACTATGGCCTAAACAATAAAATAATTAAATATAATTTTTAAAAAAAATTATAAAAATGCTCGAGTCCTAAACCAAGTCAAACGAAGTCTGAATAAAATAAACAAATAGTGTATTTTGACTATTTTGGATGTTTTGAACCTAATGGAGGGGTCCATTTCATGAAACGGGACTCCGAAAAAAATAAGACACGTTAAGTATAAATTACCAAATTGCCCCTAGTGCCCCTAAAGACAAATGGAAGTCCGAGAGGGTCTAAATTGACTTTCTTCGACGTTCCGGACCTAATGGTGAGGTCCGTATTATGAAATAAGGTGCGAAAAAATATAACACATAAATATGTAAGGTAATAGAATTAAACTTTAAGACTTAAAGAAGCTACCCAGGAAAGGTAACTAAAGTAGGAAAGAGATTCAATGATAATTAAATCAAAGGGATATTATGAAATATAACTAGACTTTGAAATGTGATTTTAGGGAATTTCAAAGGAAGGATTTTTGGAGTTAAGCTTTTGGAATTCAGGTGAGTGTTTCATACCGTATTGAGGTAGACACTTTCAGTATAGATATAAATATTGAACTCTTTTATGATGTATCGATATATGATATAATTTTCCTTATAGCCATTGTTTAACAGCTATACTGTATACGTTTTGAATAATCTATTGACAACTATATTGTTTTCTTTGACTTAAGAAAATGTGTTCGTAAGATATTCAAATGTTATATGATTTTTTTACAAATGTTTGAACTGTCTGAACTGAATATCAAATAAAGAACTTTGATTTGAGTAGTTGAACTGCTATTGATGATTATTGATTTTGGATACGTTTTGGATATGATTTTGATGCTTTGAATAGAACACTCTTCTATGATTGGTCACAATCGAATAGGTTGTGATTTGTCAAAGCCTTCCCACAAGGTATATTGTGGTGAGCCGGTGTTGATATGGCATATCGAACTAGCTAGTCTATCCATCTCAGTCAGCGAGGTTCTAATTTGTTGGCCAGAGAAGTGGAATATATAATTTTGAATATGAATATTGAAAATCGAACCATGAATCTGAATTATCGAACTATGATTTATCGAACTATGAATTTGGGTTATCGAACCATGATTTTGAATTATTGAACTATGATTTATCGAACCATGATATTGAATTGTGATTTTGATTTATTGAACTATGTTATTGATTATCGATTTACGATTATCGTTAAATTGAGATTTATTGGAAGCAAATTTGATACCGTTATCTTGTACTATAAATTAAGATAATATATGATATCTAATCGTTGACATTTCAGTATTGAATTATATAGTAGTTTTGAAACCCTTGGTATGTTATGGAATGCTTACGAGCTAGGATACTCACGAGCTGTTGAGCTCATAGGATTTTTATCCAATATATTTCAGGTAACGATATTGACAACGAAATAGCAGGATCAGTCAGGATAGTCGACAGCCCGTAAAGTTATGAACTTTTTGTGTTAGGATTTGCTAGTCATGATGTAGTTGCTTTTGGTAATTTTGGACAGTATATCGAATATGATATCAGCAGGCTTTGAAAAATTACATCTTGTACTTTTGTAATTACTATGGAATGTATAAATAGATGACTGATGTTGACTTGTGTATTGGCACTTCTGCAATTGATAAAGAAATTTTATTCCGCTGCCTTTAATAAATGGAAATGAGGAAAGGATTGTGATTATTGGAAAAAGGCCTGGTGGCAGATCACGAACCCTCGATCCGCATGGGCTGGATTTGGGGTCGTGATAGAGTGGTATCAGAGCAAAGGTTAATGGTCTTTTGAAAAGACCGAAGCCAAAATTGGAGTTGAGATTTTTTTTAAAGAAAATAAGAATAGGGAACTCTAGCGAACTAGGGAGACATTGAAAGATAGAGATTGTTACTTGGATTTTAGGATTAGTTATTCCTGGGTAATAGAATTAGTGATGAGATAGAAATCTGATGGCCCTTGATGATTAGGTGATAGAATAACAATAGAAAGTGATTATTTGAATCACTCTTGGAGTTGATTAGATTACCCTTTACTGATGATTTAAAAGTTACAATACGGACCAAATGAAACTGGACATTTTAGTTGAGTATGTTATATGAATATGCAAATTTCTGATACAAATTGCATATAAATTGATGATGAGATGATTGGAGAATTCTGAATATTTTTGTATGAATATAGGTGAAATCAAGAATGGCAGGTAGGACAAATATTAGTCATAAAGAAAATGCCAGAGAAGATCCTGGCAGAATGGAACAGACACTGAGCGACTTAGTTCGTGAATTGAGGCAGCAGAATAATAGAGAGAATAGAAGGACCAATGCAAACCTGATAATTCATGCAAGTCTGACAGAACGATTTATGAAACTTCAGCTGCCTACTTTTGCAGGAGCCCTTGAAGCGGATGAGGTTGAAACATGGATAATGGGCATAGAAGATATCTTTGAGGTGATGGAATGTCCTGATGATAAAAAGGTCACTCTTGCTGCCTTTGGACTATAAGGGGAAGCGAAATGTTAGTGGAATTTGGTGAAAAGAAATTATGTAACTGGAGTGCCATTCTTTGCTTGGAATAGGTTTAAGGAGTTGCTGTTTGAGAAGTACTTTCCAAAAACTGTCCGTGAAAGAAAGAAAGTAGAGTTCATTGAGCTAAAGCAAGGAAATATGACAGTGGCTGAGTATGAAGCCAAATTCACTGAATTAGCTCGTTTTGCCCCAGATATGATAGAGAAAGAACAGGAAAAAGTAAAGAAATTTGAGCGGGGATTGAGAAGAAACATTCATGACCGTATATCATTGTTTCAGTCTGAATCAAATTCTGAGATAGTGAACATGGCTTTAATTTTAGAAAAGAATAATGAAGAATATGTGAAGGAAATAAATCAGAAAAAGAAGAGTGCTGCAGCTGAGAAAACTGGGGAGACTTTAAACAAGAAACATGAGCCACCAAAAGCTCGAGGAAAAGAGCCGGAACAAGATAAGCTAGAAAAATGTCAGCGATGTGGAGGTCGCCACAACGATGACCAATGCCGATGGAACACAAGAGCTTGTTTCGGATGTGTCAAACATGGCCATCTAGTAAAAGATTGCCAAGAAAGAATGGGACAAGCAGGAGTCTATCAGCTGATAAACAATTGCCCTGCTCCCAACAAGAAAGTTTGAGGTACAAATATTATTTAAATTGTTAACTGGTACCTTACTATGGAATTAGTGTGATAAATTATTTATAGGCACCCCTAGCTAAGTCAAGTTTGGAGGACCAAACTTTTTAAGGAGGGGAGAATGTAATACCCTGACCCGAAATAGCCGGTACCCGACTCGGTAAACCCGGGCCATGACATATAAACCCGAACTATAAGCTAAAATATGACGTGAGTATTAAATTACTCGAAAAATTGACAATGACAATCATAAGCCATGAATAAAATTAAATGGGTAAGTAATATTAAATTGTCTAATAAGATTTGCATATCAAGAAATAATCAAAATGACTCGATTCTGAAACTGAAACGGGAAAACTAAATAAAATGATACGAACCGAAATATATAAAAATAAAATAACAATAATAATAATAATATAAATAAATAAAGAATAAGGAAATAAATAAATTACAAATATATTGTTAATTGAAATATATGAGAACATATAAAAATATATGTATGTATATGGAGCCAAGCATATATATATATATATATATGTATATAGTTACATATATATATGTGTATATAGTTACATATATATATATATATAGGTACGATTAGAAACAAAATTAAAAAAAAGGAATGAAATAAAGAAATCGGTGGAAAGGAGTGGAAATATATTATATATATGTAATACAAAAGAAAGGAAATGAAGGGCGAGTGAGAATTTGAAGCGTCTAGAACCTCTGCACAACCATCCTGACTCCTGAGATTGGAGTAAGTACTATGATTTTCACAGGGATCACGGGCATACTACTGAGACGTGCAGAAACCTCAAATAAGAAATCGAACAGTTGATCCGGAGGGGGCGTCTCGGGGAGTTTGTTCAGCGTGATGGGGGGCGAAATCCACGAAACCAGAGGCCTCAGCAACCTAGACAAGAGCAGAGGCCCCAGCTGCAGAGGCAGGGTCAAGGTCCCGAATAGGGGGAAGCTCGTAACGAGCAACCCCGCCAGAACAACCAGGTCATCCTTGTCCTCCGTGCCGATAATTCATTAGCTGGGATGTCTAATCGAGCAAAGAAATGGTATGTTAGAGAAGCGAAAGAAGAACCGTACCCCCTCCAGATCTCATCAATTGAGAAGAGACTAAAGCCCCTGCCAAGTATCTAGTTCTCAGAGCTGGACCTCGTTCGCATACATTGTCCCCATAGTGATGCCCTTGTTATCTCGCTCAAGGTGGCAAATTTTAACATCAGAAGAGTTTTGGTAGACACGGGATGCTCCACAAACGTCCTATTTTACGAGCCTTTCAAACATATAAAGCTCAATGCCGCCGACCTAAAGGCCACCACTGCAGTAATGGCAGGATTTGATGGCAATTTGAGCTTGCCAATGGGAGGAATCGATCTGCCAACCACTGTGGGAGAGGGGGATGACTAAAAGACCCTTATCTCTGAGTATATGATCGTAGACTCCCGATCTCCATACAACATCATTATCAGGAGGCCGTGGCTCCATCAGATGGGGGCAGTCGCTTCCACCCTTCATCAATGCCTAAAATACGTTCACGACAGCAAGATTTGCACTATCAGAGGTTCCCAGTCAACATCTCAGGAGTGCCACGTCGTGGCATTAAAAGGAAAGACCCTAAAATAGGATTTACAGCCACCTCGGGAGCCCTTCGGTTAGGGGGAAAGCTCGGAGTGCCCCATCAAAATCGACGAACCACTGAGCCCCAGAGGGAGAGATAGCATGGCAAAGCCTATCCAAGAGCTTATCAAAGTACTAGTGAGCTCTGAAGAGGAGGGACGCTACTTACAGCTCGGTGCGGACTTGTCCCAGTTAGAACAAGAGGGGATGATTGAGTTTTTAAAAGATAACTTATTAGTTTTCGCGTGGGAAACCAAAGACTTGGAGGGGATAGACCCCTTTCTCATCTGCCACAAGTTAATGACCGACCCAAGCCATCCCCCGGTCAGACAGAAGCGAAGGACCTTCACCTCAGAAAGGCACAAGATAATCAATGAGGAGGTCCAGAAGCTGCTAGATGCCAAGATGATAAGGGAAGTGTTTTACCCAGAGTGGCTTGCCAACACAATCCTCGTCAAAAAGAAAAACGGCACATAGCGGGTCTACGACGACTATAACGACCTCAACAAAGTATGTCCCAAAGACAGTTTCCCGCTGCCTAGAATCGATCAGTTGGTTGACGCCACGGTGGGTCACGAGCTGATGAGCTTTATGGATGCATATCCCGGATACAATCAGATCCAGATGCACTCCCCAGACCAGGAGAAGACGTCCTTCATCTCAGAACAGGGTCTATATTGCTAAAAGGTCATGCCATTTGGATTGAAAAATGCTAGAGCCATCTACCAGCGATTGGTGAACAGAATGTTCGACCCTCTTATCAGTAGCACTATGGAGGTTTACATAGATGACATGTTGGTGAAGAGCCAGAAGAAGAGCGAGCACGTTCAGCATTTGAAGTAAACCTTCGACATACTGAAGAAACACAAAATGAAATTGAATCCCTTGAAATGCACCTTCGGGGTCAGCAGGGGCACGTTTCTCGGTTTTCTAATCTCGCAGAGAGGCATAGAGGTAGACCCTTTGTAAATCAAAGCTTTGATAGAACTGGAGCCATCAAGGTCCAAAAAGGATATCCAAGCACTGAATGGAAGAATCGCAGCTCTGAAAAAATTCATCTCCAGGTCCACCAACCATTGTCTCCCGTTCTTTAAAGCTCTAAGGGCGAGTAAGTTCTTGGAATGGACCTTTGACTGTGACAAAGCCTTTCAAGAACTGAAACAATATATGGCCTCCCCAGAGTTGCTATCCAAGCTAGTGCAGGGGGAAAAACTCTTCCTATACCTTGCTGTATCAGAGAACGCCGTAAGCTCTGCGCTTATTCGAGAAGAAAAAGGGATTCAGAAACCCATATTCTACGTTAGCAAGGCGCTCATCGACTTTGAAAAAAGGTATCCCAAGGTGGAAAAGTTGGCTTTCTCCTTAATAGTTTCTGCGCGAAAACTCCGGCCCTATTTTCAAGCTCATTCAATTGTAATCCCAACGTCTTACCCCCTGAAGGCAATTTTGCACAAGCCCGACACCTCTGGGTGACTGGTTAAATGGTCTATGGAATTAGGGGAGTTTGATATATCATACGTTCCCAGGACCGCCATCAAAGCCGAAGCCCTGGCAAATTTCGTCGTAAAATTTACTCTAACTCTGCAAAGCAAACTCGAGGCAGACGAAAGTGCAACAGCCTAACAGCTCCACGTCGATGGCTCCTCTACTAACAAGGGCTCAAGAGTCTGCATCATACTCTGATCTCCGGACAGAGTCACAACAAAGAGAAGGCCATCACCCTGAGCTTCAGAGCTTCTAACAACGAAGCTGAATACGAAGCACTGATCCTCGGGATGAGGCTGGCTCTAGAGTGTGAGGCTCGCACCCTCGAAGCATTCTCTGATTCACAGCTGATAGTAGGCCAGGTTCTGGGTGAATTCACTACCAAAGATGACTAAATGATCAAGTATGCGGAATTGGTGAGCTCCCTAAAGAAGTCATTTTCCCATTTCAACATCCACAAAATCGAGAGAAGTCAGAATGCCTGAGCTGACGCCCTAGCAAACATGGCATCTCACTTGACACCTGATGGGAATTCAGAAGTTAGCATCTCTTGCTTAGCCCGGTCGAGCATATAGGAGGTCCAGCATATATGCTCTATGGAGCAACCTAAGGACTGAAGGACTCATCTCTTTCAATACTTGCAAGAGGGAAAGCTACCCGAGGATAAGAACCAAGCTTGGAGTATACTGATTAGAGCAGCACGGTACCTTATTCTAAACAAAAAACTCTACTGCAGATCCTATACCTAGCCAGTTCTGAGATGCCTATCCCCAGAAGAGTCCGAATATGTCCTTGCCAAGATCCATGAATGGATATGTGGGAATCACAATGGTGGTAGGACCATCTCCCACCGAGCTTTCACTCAGGGATATTATTGGCCCAATATGCTTAGACACGCCAAAGAATACATGAGGAAGTGCTATAAGTGTCAACGATTCGCCTTGTACTAACACCGGCCGTACCAGGAGCTCACCCCCATCGCAAGTCCTTGGCCTTTTGCCCAATGGGGGATGGACATTGTGGGGCCACTGCCAAAGGCCCCTAGAACAGAAGATATCTGATAGTCTCCATCTACTATTTTTCCAAGTGGGCGGAGGTGGAACCCCTAACTCACATTACTGAGGCAGAGGTAAAAAACTTTACGTGAAAAAACATTGTCTGCAGGTTTGGTGTACCCTGTGTCATCATATCAGACAATGACACTCAATTCACTGGAAAAGTATTCAGAAAGTTCTGTACCGACCTCCACATTAAGCACCACTTCTCCTCACCAGGTCACCCCAAGCGAATGGGCAAGCCGAGGTCACTAACCGGACGATCCTCGACGCCATAGAAAAGAGATTGGAACAGGCCAAAGAAAAATGGGTCGATAAGCTCCTGGGAGTGCTCTTGGCATACCGAACCACAAGGAGAACGTCAACAGCCGAAGCACCATTTTCGCTTGCATATGGCATTGAGGCCATCATCCTTGTCGAGATCGGCATGCCGACGCTAAGGACAGAGGCTTTCAACCAGGAAACGAATGATCATCAACTAGCAGAAAATCTTAACCTTTTGGAAGAAAAAAGAGAGCAGGCTAGGGTCAGAGCAGAATAATATTAGCGGAGAATAGCCAATAGTTTCAATCGGAAGGTAAAGATCGTAGCCTATCAAATCGGTGACCTTTTTCTGAGGAGGGTCTTCCCTAACACCAAGGATCGTACCATAGGAAAGCTATCCCATAACTGGGAAGGGCCCTACAAAGTTGTTAAAGTTATCAGGCCTACGACCTATTGGTTAGAAGATACGTTTGGAAAACCAGTTCCGAGGCCCTGGAATATTGAGCACTTACGAAAGTATTATTAATAAAATATTTTCCCGTTGTGAAACCGTTTCTCAATGCATGGGTCTCCAAACCTGGTCCATTTAAAAGGCCCCTACGAGTAAGAGCACTGTAGGTAAGGTCTCAATGCACAAGTCTCCAGACCTGGTCCATTTCAAAGGCCCCTATGAGCAAGAGCGCTGTAGGCAAGGTTTCAATGCACAGGTCTTTAGACCTGGTCTATTTAAAAGGCCCTTACGAGCAAGAGCGCTGTAGGCAAGGTCTCAATGCACAGGTCTCTAGACCTGGTCCATTTAAAAGGCCTCTACCAGCAAGAGTGCTGTAGGCAAGGTCTCAATGCACAGGTCTCTAAACCTGGTCTATTTAAAAATCCCTTACGAGCAAGAGCGCTGTAGGTAAGGTCTCAATGCACAGGTTTCCAGACCTGGTCCATTTAAAAGGCCCCTACAAGCAAGAACGTTGTAGGTGAGGTCTCAATGCACAGGTCTCCAGACCTAGTCCATTTAAAAGGCCCCTACGAACAAGAGCACTCTAGGCAAGGTCTCAATTCAATACAAAGGTCTCCAAACCTGGTCCATCAATTGATTGATTCGCATTATTACAAGTATTTAACCTCGGGATCCATAGAATTTTCTGAAGGTTCACCAGTCATCAGGTCAAAATGTTTATCAAAATTAACTCCTTTTGTTACAGGAAATTCACCTCTGGATCCACAGCTCTTTATTGAGATTCATTGCGTTAACTTGTTTTTGTGCTAGTATTTAACCTCTGGAACTTTGTCAAGTGATTAGATCTGGTAATTTATTAGAACCATCTTGCTCTGTCATAAGTTAGTCAGGTCTGAGGACCTATTAGATCCACTTGTTTGTTGTCATCTTACCAATGATCTGGTCGAGAGGTCAAAGCCTTATCTATCAGATGCAAAGTCTGGTTCCTCGTTAAATATCAAATGCATGTTAATTATCAAATGCAGAGTCTTGATTAGGATATTTATTATTCATCAAGTATTTTACTTCGGAACCCCTCTGGGGGACAATTCATGCAAGTCTGAAGTGGAAACAACTGGGTTAGTAAAAAGTTACAAGTATCTCAGATTGGCACAGTAAGATATAAAAAATAATTGCTTTAAGTATTAACAAAAGCCCTGGTGGGCTAAAATTTACAATGAGAAAGTGAAAATATAAAATAGACATATACAATCTATTTAGGATTGACGGGGGGAATGGAGGAAAGAGGGACTGTATCCTCGATGACGGCCTCCTGAGCTGGTTGGTCGGGGGAATTTGGTCGCGACTCCTCCACCTCCACATCATCCAGTCCAGAAATGTCCAAGTCTGGGTACATCTTCTGAATCCTTTTCCTACAGAGAATGTAGCCAGAATCTATGAACTCCCTCCCGATGGAGTTAACCAACCCCATCAGCCCAACCTTGGTGGCCACCCGGGCCTCCACTCTGGCCTCTTTAATCTTCCGAGCCTCAGCTGCTTTAGCCTTCTTGAACTTCTTCTTTAAGTCATCTAAGTTCTAACGGAACTTATTTCTCTGGCCGAGCATGGATTCCATCTCTTGCTTTACCTCCATATACTGCCTATTCAGGGCCTCACATTTGGCCTCCAAGGAGGTTACATTGGTTCGGGAGGCCTCCAGCTCGGCTCGGGCAGCCGCGAGCTCGGTGTGGGCCACCTTCACATTAGATCGGGCAGCACTAAGGTCGAACTGGGCAATTTTCAGCTCAGCCTAGAGAATGTTGGCCCTCTCGGACTAGTTATAGCGATCCATAAGAACGCCCATCGCTCGAAGACCCTACAAAACAATAAACGAAAAGTCAGTATAACAAAGGCAAGCAAATGACACAACAAACACTTTCATCACAGAAATCTTACCCTGGCATGGACCAACATGAGATCGGCAATGATTTGCCTCGAGCTCTTGCCTTGAAAGGCTGGAGGAAGTGCCGCTTTGAGGGCTAATTTCATGGCCTCTGACCCCGAAGGTGCGTCGGCCGGATTGGGAGGGGCTGAGTTGGATCCCTCTTGAGGAGCGGTTGGAGGAGAAGGGGTAGGTGCATGCGCCCCTGAAACGGCTCTCGCCTCGGCCGGCCTAGAGACTTCGGGTTGGGAGGCTGCAACTGACTCCGAAACTTAGGCTTAGAAGGCTTCAGCAGGTTCTAAAGCCCAAGCTTGGGGGCCTCACGGGTGGCTCTGGATATTAACCTCCTCCTCTTCTGAGCTGGCGGGACAGCTATTGATGAGGAACGGAGCCCCTGCCTTCGTCTTCGAGCTATGAACGAAGCCCGATAGCACGGACTTCTTGACTACCGCGGCCTCTTCCTTCGTCAGCTCTGCCTCCATCAAATTTTGAGGTGAGAGAATCTGATAGTGAGGACGAATGGGTGGCCGTAGAAGGCGACAATACTTGTCCTCAAGCTCGGTACTGAACGAAGGCCTTCTCCACTTGACAATCAATACTAGACGAATAACCAAAGAAAAAGGGACTCACGTTTGAGTACTCACCCTTCGGACCAGTGTGCCAAGGAAATAGGCTTAGATGGTCCTCAAAATCTTTACGCTCCCAGTCTGCCCCTACGAAGAAGTACCACTTCTTCTAAGTTTTGTTGGAAGATGGTACCAAGGTCAGAGGTCTGAACCTCTGATCAAAGCATATGTAATAAAGTCCCTCCGAACTGAGGTACTTCATATCCATCTGACTACGAATGAGGTCCAGGTCCCCATTCTGATGACCTAACACTATGAAGGCCAAAAGTTGCCTCCAACTATTTACATTTAGCTCGGTGGGGCAAATATTGAAATAAGTAAAGAACTCTATTATAAGGGGGTGGAAAGGAAAGCGCACGCCTATCTCGAACCACTTGAGATAGGCACAGATCTCACCTCTCATGATATCGAAGGGGCACTCTGAAGGCTTAGGGACCTTACAGGAAACATTTTTTGGGAACTTGTACTATTTTTCTAATAGCCTTTAACACTCCCTTAGTTATAGCACTCGCCCCCTCATCTCTCTGCAATTGATCAGATGAAGTGGCCTCCCTATCACTAGACCCTTGAACAGACCCAAAAGAGGAAGAAGAAGAGGAAGAAAAAGTGAAAGAGGTACCATCGCTACCCACTATCTCCGATTCTACCCTAAACTCTACTTTGTCCGAAGTAGACATGGCCATAGGCAAAAGGTGAAAAAACGTGTGGGAAAGAAAAGAGAAGAAGAAGATAAAAACAGTAAGGGGCTAAAAATTACCAGCGGAGGAAAAAGACGGACTGCGGTCACCGAAAATTCCACAGGGCGGCCGAAATTCGTACTGAGTCGACCGAAAATCGCCTAAGAGCACTTTGAGAATATTCGAAAGTATTTGAAAGTTGTAAACAGAGAACTGAATAACCATCCCTACTATTTATAAGAAACAGTAGAAGACCTCATTTAATGCCCCGAGAACCGAACGGCGGTTACATAATAAATAAGCCTCGGTTATTGAAACGGCGACGCACATAATAAATATGCCAGAAACGGCTGTTGTCCCCTCAGGACACTAAAAGATGCATTAAATATTAAGCGCGTGACCTCTCGAGATACGAAACGATGCATTAATTATCGAGCACGTGACCCTTCGAGAACCCTAGCTTAAGTTCTGGATGCATCTTCAGAACTAAGGCTTGGGGGGGAGTAGCTGATACGCCAAAAATATGCTCACAAATAGGGATCTGACACGTGTCTAGGTTATACTGTGCAGGTTGAGGAGCTATTAGGTATGCCGACCTAGTGTCGGGTCACCGACCTCGTAGGTGTCAACTACCAGAACACCGATCTCATCACATCGGGCTACCGAACTGGTCATCGTCATCTTGCTCTACCGACCTCGGAATGATGGGACATACGGTATTGAGCAAAATTCAAAGGAGCAGGTAGCACTAAAAAACATAGAGGCAGGTGGTGGCAGAAAGGCAGGTAAAGACAATCATAATTACCGCCATCAGGCGACAGTGAACCCATGTCCTAAAAGCACCAACTCCTACCCACTCTGGCAAATAATCAACATATAAGTATAAACCCTTGAGGTACGTAAGGGGGGAATGACCTGGTGAATTATTACTTGAAACACCATTTTTTACACTCTATCTAACTTAGTCATCGGAGGGGCAACCACCGGAGCCTTCCTCCGTGGTGCATTAATTCCATTCTTTTTCAGACTTGATATCATCGGAGAGCTCGGCCTTGACGAGTCAAAAAGCTGCAGCAACAGCTTGGCGTCGTCTGTGGGAAGATATTGTCCCTGTGCAAGATATTGTTCCAGTTAGCACCCATGGGCGACTGGGTTTTGTTTTTGGGCCTTAGCCTAAAACGTGTCTTACATAAAAGATGGAGCAAGGGGGCTTATAAGCACCTCATGTCCTGACTCCTTTTCTGATGTGCCTTAGCCCAAAACTTAATAACTTCACCAATCACGTTGTCGAATGACTCTGGGTTGGGCAAAGCCCAACCGTGTTCACAGGATTTTGGTTCAGGCAAACCCAAACTCAAAAGATTCAGGCCCAATACAATTATACAAGCCAACCTCAGTTTTCGGTGGATTGTTTCAGAAAGTCGCTGTTTTGGGTGGCCAGAGATCAAAACCACCAAAGATGATGGCGTCCCTGGTACCCTTTTTTCTTTTTCTTTTTTAGTAAGATTTGGACAATTTAAAAACTCAAAAACTTTTAGAGTTAGAAGGTCTTCCTTTGCAACTTAACTCGTAAACATTTATTTTCTATATTTTATTATTCTATTTAATTAATTAATTAATTAATTTTATTTTGTAATGAATATAGAGATCTAATAAAAGGAAGTTCTATGGCTGATTTAAAGTCAGATGTTTTCTTTAATTATATAATGAACCTTTTGCCATCTTTCATTCCTAGTGTCTTATGTTAATAAAGTTATTGGGGGGGGGGGGGGGGGGGGGGAGAGAGAGAGAGAGAGAGAGAGAGAGAGATAGAGAGTTACATCATTTTCTGCTTTCCAAATGCGAACAAGGCAGTAAAGAGATTGATGCCAATGCTCTTCAATTGTTAACTGGCAGTTATTGGGCGTCGGTTTCGAAGTTGCATTCTATACATTTCAAATCCCAAGCGTAAGAAACCATGCTCTCCCAGATATACACTTCTATTAAGCTTTGAACTGTTCTCCGTCTCTTTCTCCCTCACGCCCTTTGCTTCTATGGACGTTCCCTATCTAAATTTCGGGGCCACTTCCTCTCTCTTTCTCTCATCTCTCACTAAAACACCACTTCACATTCCATTTTCTTGAATCAGTGAATGGCCATGGCAAGAGAAGTTACCTTGTCCTTCCATCTTCTTTTAGTACTACTTTTAATCTTTCAAGACTTTGGATTATCTGCAAATCCTCGTGTGGCCACAGCTGCACCTGCACCAACGCCAACACCAACTCCAACGCCAACACCAACACCGACGCCAACGCCAACGCCAACGCCAACGCCAACGCCAACGCCTAACTCGCCACCTGCTCCTGCACGTCCCACACCTAACTCACCGCCAACGCCAACACCTAACTCGCCACCTGCTCCTGCACGTCCCACACCTAACTCACCACCACCACCTGAGCCTAAGGGCTCTTCAAGTGGGCTGAGTGGTGGGCAAAAAGCTGGCATAGTGATGGGAGTTTTGGTTGCTACAGGTGCAGTAGGGTTTGGAGGAATGGTGTACAAGAGACGTCGCCAGAACATCGGGCGGTCGCGATTTGCCTCTGCTGCCAGGAGAACGCCTCTTTGAGATTCACGGGAACTTTCCGACTTTGGTTTTTTTTTTTTTTTTGGGGCTTTATTTTCGTTGGAAACTTGAGGTGATAAATTAACTGTGAATCAATGGTTCTTCCTGCTTTTTCTCTGTTTGTGTTTGTTTTTTCTTTTCCTTTTCCTTTTCTTGGTGGTTATGTCAGTTATGAATTGAATCAGGAATAGTGAGTTTTCCTCTCACAATATACAGGATGACTCTCAAATCTCCATTTGGAACTAAGATCTAGAGAAGAAGCAATGAAGAAAGCACAGGAATTAGCTGGATAGGAGAAAGGTCATTCATTTATTTTGTATGTGTATTTTAAATTGGAGTAAATGCCAATTCTATATTTTTTCCCCATTATATCACGTGTAATAATGTACTACAATAATAACTAAAGGAATAATCATCTGATGATTTTTTTCTTCCTGAGTAATGTTCATATAATGGCGTTCTTATTTACAAAAAAAACAAAAAAAAAAAAAATCTTAGACCGTATATACTAAAATTCATCCTAACAAATACATGTGAATTTTACTCTTTTACATTTAAGACAGAGAAAATAGTCAGAAAACTTAAGATCAAATCTCGCTTTCACTAAAGAGGGATTAATGATTAATGAGTAGGAAAGGATTGGCTCCCATTGTAAACTAATTATCGTTTGTTTAATGGATCAAGTAATTTCCATAATTTCAAGTCCAAAAGCAGAAAAATCATCCTAATCAAGGGGCTTTCATGCATTCTCTTCAATCCAATCGTTTGCCTAGTGAGATGGCACAAGTGCATATAACATGAAAGTAGTCTGATGGTAGTGTTGATCGTTGACAATTATAGTTTAATAAGTAAAATTAATTATCACAAAAAATGTGACTTAATTTGATAAGCAAAAATTGACATAGAATACATCTTTACTGATTTATTAAAAAAAAAAAATTTTTAGTGGTGACTTTCTTTTTCTTTCTCATATATAAATTTTTAATCCAATCCAATCATTAACAAGTTGGCTGTAATTTTCACATGATTATTTAGTCATTGGGACGTTAAAATAACAATACGTTCATTTTTCATACTCGTCTTTAAGAAGAAAAAAAAAAGGACAAAGAAAGAGAAGTGAATGAGAGATATTTCTCTAAACTCACAAAAATTATTACTTCAAATATGAAGTAAATATAGTCGTTCTAAGATAACATAATAGTAGACACTATAATAACTAATAATTTTAAGTGGTTTGAAAGTTATTAATTATTTTAATTTTATTAATTATTTTTTTTCACAAGTGTATGTTTTAGTGAAAAAAAAATACATGCATATACAAATTCTCAAAGTGATAATTTTTTGGGTGATTTAGTTAGAAATCTAAAGAAGAAAATGTGGTCCCAATTCAAATTTAGTAATCCACTAGGTCCTTTAGGCCTTGAATGACTAAAATATCCTTACAATTTTAATCAATTCATCACTTTAAAAGAACATGTGTGTGAATGATGCACAATTTTTAAAAAGTTTTTCAAGATTTCAAAATTCAATAACTTATAAATTATAAACCCATTTTTAATAAAATTTATATATTTGGATTGTAAAAATCGAAATCTATCAAACAAGATTCATATTGAACATAAAATTTTAAAGAAGAAAAAAATCAATCCAAAATTGTAAACTTTCTTCTCAACAAAAGTATAAATTTTACACTTTTTCAGTAAAAAAATTTATCCCAGTGAAAATTTTAAAATTTTACTATTTTCAGAAAGTGTAAATATTTACAGTTTCATAAAAATTTAAAAAATTCTTAAATGTATTTAGTTTTATTAAACTTTTGCCATATGTTGGATGCTCAAAACTGATATTCAGGGTGTGAAAAATTGTAAAAAAAAAAAAAACAGTATTTAAAGCACAAGTAAATAAAAATACATTAATTGTAAAAGTATAAAACTTTACACCATTACAAAAGTGTAAAATTTGACACT
Organism: Nyssa sinensis; assembly: GCA_008638375.1. Classification (NCBI taxonomy): domain Eukaryota; kingdom Viridiplantae; phylum Streptophyta; class Magnoliopsida; order Cornales; family Nyssaceae; genus Nyssa; species Nyssa sinensis. The sequence goes on along the minus strand of CM018041.1, from coordinate 13,232,359 downwards.
ATTAAACCTCAATATTTGATTAAAAAAGTTGCAATCCAATGAGAGAGAGAGATAGAAAGAGTTACCACCAAAAGCTTGACAAGACATAAATATTGAATTGAAACTTTGACCAAACTTTTACACTTTTGAGAGAGTAGAAAATTGATATATAATAAACTTAGATAACCAAAAATTATAAATAAATAAAATTATTTGTTTTTAAATTTTAACCATTCTTAGATATATGAAGATTCCAACTCACAAGTTCAAATGAGTGTCAAAATACAAATTCTATATAATAAACCAAGAATTATAAGCATTGAAGCTATATCATAGGTTATATAATTAAGGACATTAAAGAACTTTGTGTTGTGTTTTAGTGTCCAAACTATTGAGGATTCACTGTAATAATTAGGCTGTGTTTTTTTTACTTTAAAGTGGAAACCAATGCTATTTAGATATGTGCAAGAAATAAATATTGAATATATATATAGATCTGATTATGTAAATCTCATAGTAAAAGAGCTCTCATAGAGGTGTTTTGTACAACACCTGAGATTAATTAGCTCATTTTACTTGTTTTCTTATTTTTTTTATTGACATTTGTCTTTGTTGTGAAAGGCAAGTTAGTTTTGTGCACATAGAATTTTTCTTTTAAGATGTAATCCATTAGGACTATTGGACCTAAAGTATCTTATAAGAAGTTATTCATAAAGTATGATACTATATTAAATTTTGAAAGGATGGTGCATTATGATACATAGAAGAAAGTGTCCAAAACATAAGGCATGATTGCCATGATTCGTGCAATTTTGTCTCTAATGTGAAGTTTGGGTAGTTTTTGTTATTTGGCCATATTCAATTTCAATCTCTGTTACCCAGTAAGTCATAAGATGTTTCATGTGCACCAAATGAGAAATTATAAGTGTAGGCAACTCATTTTGTGACTCTTGATTAAGCAATAAAAATCGATGATTATGCTAAGAAACCTATTTTTAGTAGGGACTCTTTTCAATTGAGTCTAATTCCTATTAGGATTCTTCTTGACAGAGTCTTATTCATGTTAGGACTCTTTTGCCCATTAGAGGGCGTTTCAATAATTTTGACACATTTTGCCAACTAAGGATACTTTGGTAATTTTGGCATATCCTACCCTCAGTAGGACTTTATAGCCACTTGAGGGATATTTTTGTAATTTTTATATCGTTTTACCTACATGGGGGTATTTTGGTAGTTTTAGTCCTTTGGTGGCAAATTAGGGGTAATTTGGTCATTTCACATGTGTTGTGGCAATCTAGACATTCTAAAGATCCTTTGGTGGGTGCCTAATTCCTTCCCACTCGGTCCTTTAGCTCCCAAATTCATGTTTTCTTTCGTTTTCACTTTTTTTCAGTACCTTATATTATTTGATCTATCTTAAGGGATCTTTAGAATGTAATTAGGAGATAAGGCAATGTAAATTTTGATTATTTCATTCATTTTCAGTTTCTTTTTAATTATATTATGTTGTAACGAGTTTGCTTGTTTCTTGCCTGAAAAAAAGTTGGCGACTCCTCAATCTTTCTATCTTTTATAAGAGGCGTTCCTTCTTCCACCTTTAGGGAAGGAGATAACCGAAATCCCTTTAAATCCATAAAAAATGACTTATTTTCCATTTTTCTTGTACTGACTCCCATAGTAAGCATGTGAAAATAAAAATTTGATAAATATATGGTAAAATAAGAAAAGAAAAAGAAAAAGAAATATTATTAAGACACACGGACAGATAAAATGCAAGAAGTAATTAAGACGATTTGATTATGAATAACAAAAATTAATACTCACACCAGTGAAAAATAACGAGATGGTTGGTATTGGCACATGACAAATAATAATAATAATAATAATAATAATAATAATAATAATAATAATAATAATAATAATAATAGTAATAATAGTAATAAGGGATAACTACACTTATTTCCCTTAGTTTCTAAAATAATTATAGGGAATAATTACACTTACATTTCCTATAATTTCTAAAGTAACATTGCACTCCTTCTACTTTCAATATCAATAACAGATTCTCCCATGCTATTAGTGACTTTTAGTTGATCTAAGAAAATTCGATGATATAAGCAAATCTTTTTGTCTAAATGACAATTTTGCCCACGAAGAGTACAAAAAGACACTATAATCCCAAGGACTATTGTAAAATTACAATATTGATCTTATTTGAATATGTGGGCTTTTTGAATTTATCTCTCTAAAATTTTATCAAATATATTTCTTAAATTAATTCCATCTCTCAAAAATTATCTCTCTTCAAATTTAACTCTCTAAAACCTTATCTAAATATTTCTTAAATTAATTTTCCTCCATAAATTTCTCTAAAATTATATATATATATATATATATATCTCAAAAAATTAATATTAAATATGTGAGTTGATCTTCTTCTCTTTATCTATGGAAGACCTTATCAAGTATATTTCTTAAATTAATTTTTCTTTAAATTAATTTTTCTCTAAAATTAAATACCACCTCTCACTCTCTCCAAATTTATCTCTCTAAACCTTATCTAAATATTTCTTAAATTAATCTTTTTCTAAAAATATCTAAATTTATATATCTCTTTCTAAAAGTTAGTTTTAAATATACGAGTCCTTTATCTCTCTAAGACCTTATCAAATATATTTCTTATATTAATTTCTCTTTTTAAACTTTTTTAAACTTTATTTTTCTAAAATTATATACTGATGCTGTACTTTTTAGTCGGTAGGGGCTCCGAACTCCGTTGTTTGAGGAACACTCAAAGAGAAGGATTAGAGGGCCACCGGGTTGGCTCCGGCGGTAGCAGCTTCGATGCTTAAGTCAATAAAACTGAATTGAAAGACTGTAATTATAAACCAAAGAATGAGCATGAATGTAACAGCGTACTTTAGGGTTTTATTTATAGGCTGTGGGTTTCCTAAGTTGATTAGGATTTGGAGCCATAAATATAGGGATTTGATCATCGGAGAGTGGCAGTTACCATGTTGGACATTGCGCTTGATAGATATCCGTAGGTTACAGTTTTCTTGTTGAAGACTGTTTCCTTTTCCTTAGCTCGGTAGGATATTCAAGGCGGTGATGAGCTTGGAACCCTCTTTGGGAACATTGGCCAGCACTTTCCGAGCTTGAGGTAAGCATGTCTCCGACCTATGAGCTCTGAAAGCTTAGTGTCTGAGTCATTCTGGATGGTTGAGTTTTAACTAGTCTGTAGTTACACGTGTCACATAGAGACTGGTCTGTTACTTTGTGGTATATCAGTTACCCCCCATCGAGCCTTAGTTTGAGCTCAGCGCGTAACTAGGGCTACGAGCTCTCGAAAAGTTACGCGTCCTGTCTTTCCATTTTCTGAGATGACCGGTGATGGGTCATTTATTTCGCTGCCGTCGCTTGGGCTTTCAAGGCCATCCTTTCATCCAACTGTCAAGATGGTTTGGCTAGGTGGCCCTTTGATTTTAAGAGTCTATATATGGGGGAAAGGGGGCATGTCCAGGCCTATTCCCCCTGCTATTTGTTTCCAGGATGTTTTTCTGTCAGAATGAACGAAATTTTCATGGAGGTTGCCGCCGTCTGGAGTTTTCTTCCGTTTCCACTGTTTAGGCTTGACTTTATTCATTTTCTTTCCTTTCCCCCCCCTTTTTTTTACGCGCCGGCCTCAGACAGTGTGTTTGGTGCCGATAATGGCATTATATATATATATATTTACTAATTACGTATATGATGTTTTACAGTTCATGCATGGTTTTGTTTCCATCATGGATCTAGAAATGATTGATGATCTTCAGTCCGAACTGGATGAGACCAAGCTATGGCTAGTGGCAGCCTAATCTTCCGCCTCTGCCATCAAGACGAGGTTAATGGAGGTGGAGGGCTTCTTGTCCATTTTAGCATCCGAACAAGACTCCCTTTCTCGAAAGTGGGAATTCCTTGATTTGGTCGGGGATTGGAGCGTTGATGATGAAGATGATGATTGTGATGAAGACGATGGTGAGGTGCCCCCTCTCGTCTTTCCTTTGACAGACACTCCTATTCAGGCCTGTGAGGATGAAATGTGCTAAATTTGAGGAGAACGAAGGAGGTGAACGACAACAACATGGGACTCAGAGCCCTTCTTCCTTCGTTCAAATCGGTGCCAAGGAAAGTGATGATGATGGCTTGGGATTCAGGATCCCTTTCCTTATATCGGAGAAACCAAAGGAAAAAAGCGATGATGACATGGAGCAGAACGACGACTTGTCCGAACCAACCGTAGTCTAGGGTTGCATTTTGTTTCTTTGTAGATCTTCTGACTTGATGTAACTCACTATTAATGAAACCGAGTTCTTTTTTTCAAAACTGGTGTATTCTTTGTTATTTATCGAATGAAAATCTTCTTTTCTTCAGAACTTGAGCATTTTTCATTTTTCTGAGTACTGTTGTTAACTGTATCCCCAAAGTAGCTTTACTTGTATATTTTGATAATATGCCAAGCAAACTTAAGTTATGTCACTATTCTGTAATATAAGCTTGTGCTCCAGCCCTATAAAGGGAGTGTTCGGGAATCGAGCGCACTTCAGACTTCCTTATTAGACTCTTAATCTGAGAATGCTCCAAACAAGATCTCAGATTAGTAATAGTTGAGCAGATAGGTTTGTATAGATGTCTAATCTAGAGTTGGATCCTAAATTTTGTGAATTGTTGTAGATGCCAGGCAAGATCAGTACTATTCCAAGTTATTGCTGCTCTATAATATAAGCTTGGGCTTTAGCCCTTATACTTAGTGTTAGCAAAGATGTTCATGAACTGACTGTATTTCAGTCCATTCCTTTAGCTGGACAAGAAGCTGTCTTCTGAGCAAAGTAACTTGTAATAATTTGAACAAATCTACTAAGAAGATTTGATAGTTACTGAGTTTGAATCTGATAATAGAGGTAGTTGAATTAGAACTTGTATTGAGTAACTTGAGCAAGAGGACTTGTGATGACAAACCGTCCATAGTCAGATCTTGTGCCCACCAGGACTTAATTACTGAACCATGAGACTTGTAATGACATTTGAGCTAATTTTTCATAACTAGGGTTGATTCATCAAGAGTGGTAATAACTGGATAAGAAGATTTATTATATTTGAACAAATCTTCTATAGTCAAGGCTTTTTGTTCATAAACTTTGAAGGATACAGAGAAAGTTTCCCAAGATGGCTGATGAGAACTAAATAGGAAGCTTCATATTGACCGACCCATAATCGATATTGGTAGATCATAAACATTTGTAGCTGTGTAGTTAAGTAATCAGATCAAATTTTATGTCTTCAGTATGGGATGCAACAGAGCAGATTTGTCCTTAGAGATGATCTAGACCTAAAGGACTTGTAATGGATATAAGGCTTCAGGGGTTAATAAGATGGACCAGACCTGGGGGTCTGTACATTGAAGGGACTAGGCCTAAAGGACTTGTAAAGGATACAAGGCTTTAAGGGTCAATAAGATGGACTAGACTTGAAGGTCTATGCATTGAGAGGACCAGGCCTAAAGGACTTGTAAGGGATACAAAGCTTTAGGGGTCAATAAGATGGACCAGACCTGGGGGTCTGTGCATTAAGAGGACCAGGCCTAAAGGACTTGTAATGGATACAAGGCTTTAGGGGTCAATAATATAGACCAGACCTGAAGGTCTGTGCATTGAGAAGATCAGGCCTAAAGGACTTGTAAGGTATACAAAGCTTTAGAGGTTAATAAGATGGACCAGACCTGGAGGTTTGTGCATTGAGAGGACCAAGCCTAAAGGATTTGTAATGGATATAAGGCTTTAGGGGTCAATAAGATGGACCGGACTTGTGGATCTGTGCATGGCAACACTTAATGGAGTTATTCTTAGAAAGAGAAAATGTTTATTGATAATATTTTCGTAAGTGTTCTACATTCCAAGGCCTAGGTATAGGTTTTCCAGCCATGTCTTCTAACCAGTAAGTGGTAGGTCTGACAACCTTTGTTACCCTATAAAGGCTTTCTCAGTTGGGCGACAACTTTCCCATAGTAGAATCTTTGGTGTTTGGGAACACTCTTCTTAAAACAAGATCCCCAATGAGTACTTAGGGGTTTTAGCCCTAATTTGGAGTTGTTGGCCATCCTGTGTTGGTATGCTTCCATCCTGATTCTGGCCTGATCGCGCTTTTCTTCAAGTAGGTCCAAGTTCTCTGCAAGTTGATGATCATTGGCCCTTTGGTCGAAGGCTTCTGACCTAAGGGTAGGCATACTGATCTCTATAGGAATTACTGCTTCAAAGCTGTAGGCTAGTGAGAACGGAGTTTCAAAGGTAGGTGTTCTTATGGTGCTTCTCACTACAAAAAATAGGTGTATTTACGACACACAATATTTATGACGCTCAGGTAAGCGTCGCAAATAGTGTTATTTTGCGACGCACAGAATGTGTGTTGCTAAAAAGCACCAAAATAGCATTTTTCGTGCGAAAAAAGAGGTGGCAAGCTATTAGCGATGCCTTATTGTCCCTTGTGCGTCGTTAATAGGTAAATCTTTTAGCGATGCACACTTGAACGTCACTGATAATTAGTGTATATGAAACGATGTCGTCTCACTAAACATTTGTGACGCTCAATGACTTATTAGTGACGCACATTATGCTTCACTAATATGTCCTGTCATAAACTCAACGGTTGTTCCCTCTGTACGCCACACGCTATTCTTTCTCTCTCTCTCTCTCTCTCTCTCTCGCTCTTTTGTTGATCTGATTCTATTTTTTGGAGTTGCCATAAAGATTTGATCAAACTCGAAGTAGATTCAGTACTGATCTCCATTCTTGATCGAAAACAAGGTTCGTTTTCTTTATGTTTTTTTCATTTTTTTGTTTCGTCGATTGATCGATTTATTTCTTCTTTGTAATTTTTTGTTGTTTTGAGCTTGAAATATAATCAACATTCATGTAAGTTCACTGATTGATAAACTGTAATTGTAATTGGAATGGTTTATTGAATCAATGGGCAGTACTACCTATCATCAACGACGGCCTCTTCTTCGTTAAACTACACTCGTCCTTCTGGAATCATCATTCTGCAGTAGTTTTCAGGTAAGTTCAGTAATAAATACTCCATACCCACTCATTCTCTTATTTGATTTTATGAACTTCTTTGTTGATTTCATATTTTCTCTTCTCGCTCTCTGTTTGGTTCCTCGGAAAGTAAAGGGGAAAAAAATAAAAGATATTATGGGTGTAATGTTTTTTACTCTTACACACAGCCATACTTTGTTTCTTGTTTATGGGGTTTTATTGTTCGGTTGTTTCGCTATCTCTAATGGTTACCCAAATGCGAGTAAAATATTTATTTGATATATGATGCTCTCCAATGGTTACATGCAGCTTTACTCAAATCTTGAAAAACAAAAATCATCATATCTGATTTATTAACAGTGTTTTGCAGATTTGGACTTAAGTTTGACTAAAATTGATTTGGTATAAATTTGAGTAAACGATTGGAGGGCTGTTTTTTAATTTGAGTAACCATTAGAGATGCTCTTTAGGGAGATTAGATTAGGTGGACATAAATATAGTGTTTGCAGCACAATATGATAGGAGATTGATACCAAATAGAAGGAAAGTAAATTTTGTTTAGAGGATTCCAATTTTCCAGAAAAAAATAGGATGGCTATGATTATATCATTCAATTCACATAATTCCTTGAAAAAATTAGGCATGATGCTTCCCAGTCTTTCATTGCCTCTCTTAGCTAAGGATTACAAGCTATAGCTAATCATTTTGTTTTGGCCATCCTTCACCTCACAAGTTGCTACAATGAACCATGGATTTCTATGGACATTTTGTATGTCTTCATATGTGTATTTGAATTTGATTAACTAATTTAACTGTTTATTTGAATTTTTTTCCAACTCCTGCCATTAATTTTTTAGCATGGATTTTTAAGAACATATAGGTGTGCTAGTAAAGACTGGTGGTCTAGTCCATTTAAGTCCAATCTTGTTGCAATTACCGTGTCGAAGTAGATTGATTTTATCTGATTCTTGATTGAAAACAAGGTTGGTTTTCTTATCTGTAATCTGATTCTTGATTCTTGATCTGATTTTATTCATGACATGTAGATTCGGTGGGTAAAAATTTATATTTTTTCCGCTCAATATGTTTGGATTTGAATTTTCAAATTAAACCTAATTTTTTCTCCTCTGTTCGCTCTAATTTTTCTCCCCTTAAATCCCTTTTGTTTCGTCATTTTCATGTTTTGTGACATATTGATAGTATGAAGATTGTTTGCGATTATATTGAGGCTATCATTTCCATGTTTTGTGACATATTGATAGGATGTTTTAACTATTAAATGACTTAAAAATTAGAAATAAAGTGATTGTGATAAATAAATATTCAATTTCGATACCATACAATGGTTACTGTCTCACACAAATTCAAATTTACAATAGTATTATTTTTTTATAATCCTTTCATGGTACTAAGATTGCTTACTGATTGTGCCTTTAATGTTTGAGAAAATCCATTTTGAAGTTTAGGAATTTTAGGTGATGCCATTATGTTGGTTTGTAGAAGTTTGGCGGATTGGGGCTAATTGTATTAGGTGGTGGGGTTTGTGTTGGGTATTATTGGGCTCTATTCATTAGTTACTTTGTTGGTGGCAGGAAGTCAAATTTAAGAAAACAAACTTGATATCTTTAACAAACTTGATTAAACCAAACATAATTTGAAATTCATTTATTTTAGCAAGTTAAACTTGAACAACCCACCACTCAGTCGAGTTTGATATCTTTAGACAGATGGGCTATTAAATAAAAAATCATCAGTTATTTGGGTGCCTTGAAACCATTAACAACCTTTGGCCTACCCTTTTTAAATGAATAGAAATTGCTTGACCATCTGGATCCTATCCATATTCCTAGTTTGAATTTTAGTTTTAATTTTGATTATCAACATTATCCTATAATGGTAGCTCGTTATGGATAAGATCAAGATTGTTTGGACAATGAAAGGACTTCCAATTCTCTTCTCTATTTTGATTGACATACTTGCCAACTAGGTGAGAATATGTCTTCTTCTCGGATGGAAAGGAAGTTTCCCATTTCTAGGCATTTCTTTAAGGTCATGATGCCTGGTTTCCATACAGAACTTGTATGTCCTCTCTCTCTTTCTCTTTATATATATATATATATATCTGTGTTTGTGTGTGTATGTGTATGTGTGGTCAGTCTAAGTGTCTTTTCTCTTCTTAATATAGCAACATTTCATAGTGACTCAATCACTCTAATATAGTTTTCTGAATTTCAAATTTGCACAGTGCATTCCACCGGCTTTTTATGGAAAACTAGGTGAAGTAAAATCGGAAAAAGCAATTCTAACAAGTTGTAAAGGGCTATGGCATGTTAAAATTGGTAAATGTGCCAAAGGATTTATGTACTTTAGAGGAGGTTGGGATAATTTTGTGCAACACCATGGCCTCTGTCTTGAAGATTTTGCAGTGTTTGAGCATATAGGAGACATGCATTTTAATGTGTGTGTGTGTGTTTGATTCAACTGCTTGCGAGAAAGAGTTTCCACGGAAGTTAGTTCGTGAGATAAAAAAGGGAACCCCATGTAGCGCATGAGATCAAGGCAGCTACATATTTTATGACAGAAGGTATTCCACATGCAACACTTCACATTATATTCCTCTTTTATATAAATATTATATGTTGCACCATCTATTACACACACACACACACACACACACACATATATATATATACAAGTGGACTATTTAGAGTGCAGACAGAATAATTCAATTCCTTAAACTATTATTAGCTTTCGGACATCCCAAGTGACGCACGTTAACTTGGAATCTTGCTCTTCTCCAAATAAATTATTGAGTTTGAATCTTTGATTTGTTGTGATAAGTTTTAATAAAAAAACCTGCAACTATGAATATCTTGTTCATCTTTCAACCATTTTCTCTCATTATTTTTGTATTATTTTTCTCTTAAAATCAGCTACATGACCCTACACTTTTTTTAGCATGAAATCTACTTAAAAACTAAAACCATTAAAATGATAAATTTTAAACTCAACTTATTTGTTCCTTGGACAGTTTCTTTTTCTGATTTCTTTTCTTTCTGAATTCCTCAACTCTTCTCCTTCTGAGTCCAAGATCAACTCTCAGTTTCTCGTTTCTTTGTTTTTGTTTTGTTTGTTTTTTTTGTTTTTTTTTCCATTTTACCTTAAGCATACGTGTGTATATATATATATATATATATATATAAACAAGACACCGCCCTTTACTCTCTCTTTTCTTTCTCTCTCTACCCCTTATTTCTGCAGACTTTGTTGACCTTTCTTTTCTCTATTTTCGGCTGAGATTTGATCTTTCCTTTTCCCTACTTCAGCTTTACATTAATTGTGTACATGATGGTTGTGTTATATATATATATATGTATATCATATCGCATTCACACACACACACCAACAGTACACACACATACCCACTCAATCGACATCCACACAAGCATGCTTCTTGCATACTGCATGTGTAGGTATATAATTGTATACATATATATATATATATTACACTGTACTATATTATACCTATACACATGTATAAATACATGATTTATACATATCTTATACATATATATATATATACATTCATACACATATATATACTAAATTTCGGGTATGTATACATACACTAATATTTCATGACCTATACGTATACACATGTATGCATATTGCATGGGACTACGTGCGTGCACACATTACAAGGCATGGTCCTGGGTTGCTTGGGCATCGCTCCTATTGACTACACAAAATAAACCGTTCACATTCTTAAATCATTTTGTCCATATGATATCATTATATAGAGCCTTAATGACTCAGGTTACAACTAGGTGTTACACTACTCAACCGGTCTACCTCGGTCTACGTGCCATCCTAGGTCAGGGTACTACAACCCTACTAGTAAAACGAAGAATTTATTGTCAATTTTCAGGTTTCTACAACTATCCTACACATGATTTGGAGTTAGTTGCCGTTAACTTTGCACTTAAGAGTTGGCGACCCTATTTATACAGGGAGAGGTTTGAGGTGTTCTCGGATTACAATAGCCTCAGACATATTTTTTACACAGAAGGACTTGAACCTTCGACAGAGGAGATGGATGGAGTATATGGAGGCTAATGTCATAGCAGATGCACTTAGTAGGAGACTGAGGAGCATTGTTGCTAGCATTACTATTAGGGAGTGGGAGATGATGGGAGATCTTAGCAAGTTTGACTTGGACTTTGTCGAGTCTGAGGGACATGCCACACTATTCAGTTTGTGTGCACAGCCTATGCTGTTGAGCAGGGTTATTGAGGTAAAGTTGCAGGACACAGAGGCAGAGCAGAATGGAGCACGAGTTGCTAGTACCAAGGGCTTTGAGAGATAGATAGTTCATTCTGACCTTAGCCTAAGGTATATGGATAGAGTCTTTGTTCCAGAGTCTTTTAGGGCTGATGTTCTTCGAGATTTCCATCATTCACATCTAGCAGTGCACCTAGGGGGCACTAAGATGTACCATGATTCACACCGCTAGTATTGGTAGACGAGGATGAAGGGAGATGTTGTATAGTTTGTATTGAGATGTCTCACGTGCTAGCAGGTTAAGGCTGAGCCCCAGAGACCTGGGGGTTTATTACAGTCATTGCCAGTGGCCGAGTGGAAGTGGGAGTTTATTACTATGAATTTTGTGATGGGTCTTCCGAGGTCACCTAGAGGTCACGATGCAGTTTGGGTTATTGTTGACAAGTTGACGAAGTCCGTACATTTTTTACCAATTAGAGTGACTGATTTAGTGGATGTTCTTAGTAAGTCGTATATTCGAGAGATAGTACGACTACATGGGATTCCTATTTCCATTGTTTCAGACCGAGATCCACATTCACTACACGATTTTGGCAAAGTCTTCAGATAGCTTTGGGGACTCAACTACTGTTTAATACTGCTTTCCATCCTCAAACTGAGGGTCAGTTAGAGCGTACTATTCAGATACTTGAGGATATGCTTAGAGCGTGTGTTATGGATTTTAGAGGTAGTTGGGAGGATCATCTTGCTTTAGTAGAGTTTGCCTACAATAGCAGCTATCAGTCTAGTATCGAGATGGCACCTTTTGAGGCGTTGTATGGCCGATCGTGTCATTCACCGATATGTTGGACCGAGGTAGGAGAGACGGTTGCTTTGGGGCCTGACATAATCCGTGAGACAACGGAGAAAATACAAATAATTTGACAGCATCTGTTGACAGCACAGAGCCTCCAAAAGAGTTATGCGGACCGGAGGCGATGACCTCTGTCATTTGATGTTGGGGGACATATATTCCTCAAGGTAGCCTCACGACAGGGATTGAGGAGATTCGGGCGTAGCGAGAAATTATCGCCACGGTTTATAGGGCCATTTGAGATCCTTGGGAGGGTTGGTGAAGTGGCCTATCGGTTGGCGTTACCACTACAGTTATCTGGGGTTCATGATGTCTTCCATGTATCGATGTTAAAGAAGTATGAGCCTGACCCTTCACATGTGCTCGATTAGGTCGATCTTTAAGTGGAGGGTGATGTTTCTTATGATGAGAGGCCTATAGAGATATTGGACTCGAAAGACTAGGTTTTGTGGGGCAAGACCATCCCTTTGGTCAAGGTTCTTTGGAGTCATCACGGGGTCGAGGTAGCCACTCGGGAACGCGAGGCTGAGGTTCACGTTAGGTATCCAGAGTTGTTTGTTTATAGAGGTACATTTCTAAATTTTGGGATGAAATTTATTTAAGGGGGGAAGAATGTAAAGATATAAAAAATCAGGACAAATTTTTCATTTTTACCGATAGAATACTATTCATACACTATTTGTCGGTAGGAAGATATGCATCATTTAGATATAAGTCATATTTAGAAGCATAATTTGAGTATTCCATAGAAGAGAAATATGCTTAGAATGTTAAAATACACCTCCTGTAAGAATTTGAGCCTAATTGGAGATAGTTTGAAAAATAGACCAAAAATGGCATCCTGGGTGGCCCTGGCCGCACTTGCCAACAAGCGAAAATAAAATTTTTGAAAAATATCATTTAAAATAATTTTAAGAACTTTGGTTAAATTAGAATATCGAATTGAGGCATTTTAAGACAGGTTGTAGTGTAACAGGGTCTCGCGGCTCATTAAGGGCAAAATGGCCTTTTCACCCCATGACCCCTTTAGTATAAATATGACTCTTGAGAGTTAAATTTCTTAGAATTGGTCTGAGAAAATACAACAGCTCGTTCTTGGAGAGAAAAGATGAAGAGAACCTAGGTTTTCTAACTTTTTACCTTTCAAAACTCATCTCTAACCTTGGAATCTCTCAAGGCTTCCTTCTAGGAAGTTATTCCCATCACAAGGGCTACAATCCTACCTATTGGTTTCCCGTTGAAGTGAACACAAATCCCTAGGGTTGAGAAGAACCCTTTTAGGTATGATATTTTCCTAAGTAAAGAATAGAGTTAAGTTTAGTAGTGTTTTTATAAGTTGATTGTATGACCTACAAGCTTACTTATTGCTAGCAAACCACCTAGCATATAGTTGCTTTGAAAACCTAGGGTTGGTACTTTGTGTACTTATGTATTCTTTGGGGATTCGGTAAAGTGATGAACATGTAACATGAATATATGTATAATTCATTGCATTATAACTTATGTTCATGTAGGCAAAGTCTTGTAGTTTGAAATTTATGGTTTGCTCAATGTATTAGTACTTTGTGTACTTGTGTATTATTTGAGAATTTGATAAAGTTGTGAACATGTAACATGATTATATGTATAATTGATTGCATTATAACATATTTTCATGTAGACAAAGTATTGTAGTTTGAAAGTAATGATTTTCTTAATGCATGATGTATAAATTAAGGCACACCCCATGTGTTTGATAAAGTGCCTTATTGAAATTGCATAGAAAAATCAAGGCATCTTGGCATACCAAAATCTTTGAAAACATGGTATGTGTTGAGCACTTTGGTGTTATGCATTATGAGCAAGTTGGCCATGGTACTTGTGTTCCAACGGGGATGGACTGTGAAGAGAGACATACGATTAGTACTTGCCTTCTAACGGGGAAGGACAGTTAAGCGAGACATGGGTGTGGCATAGAGTTGCATGTGTGTGTCAAGCATATTTCCATTGCATGCATTGATGAATTGGAAGGTATACAGCTTATAAATGTTCACTTTGCATATGCCACGCCTTATCTTTATTCTTTATATTAGCATTATGTCATACAAACTGTCGTGCTTACCCTATATGGGATTACATATTACAGATGAGACTTCCAGCATATGAGACTTGATGAAGTCTTGAAGCATGGAAGGGGAAATGGACCTTGAAGAACATTTGGCCTTTGGGACATATTTTTGGTTATATGAGGGCAAAAGCCCTTAGACATATGTATTAACTTATAAAATTTTGTTTTTACCGGTAGGACGTTTACATGCATCATTTAGGCATAAGTCATGTTTAGGAGCATAATTTGAATGTGCCATAGAAGAGAAACATGCTTAGAATATTAAAATACACGTACTATGAGAATTTGAGCCTAAATGGAAATAGTTTCAAAAATTGGACCAAAAGGGCATCCCGGGTGGATTCGGCCAAACCCGACCATAGGCGAAAGTTTATTTTTTTTTAAAATTTTTATTTAAAATAATTTTAAGAACTTTGGCTAAAGCCAAATGTCAAATTGAGGCGTTACGGGATGGGTTGTAGTGTAACGGGGACCTGGATTCATTAAGGGGAAAAAATGTCATTTTTTCCTTTCGCCCCTTGACTACAAATACAACCCTTAGAGTTTAAAAAATCATATTTTGTTCTGGATAAAAGTAGAATACGTTCAGGTAGATAGAGGTGAAAAGAAAACTTAGGTTTTCCAATCTTCAAACTTCCAAAACACACTTCTAGGCTTGGATTTTCACAAAGGTTCCTTCTAGGAAGTTGTTCCTCTCAACAAGGATTATATTCTTATCGATCGGTTCTCCTGCACAGCGAACACAACTTCCTCGGTTTGAGAAAAATCATTCTAGGTTTGATATCTTGCTACGTTAGGAATAGATTTAGTTTTCTTTGCCTTTTTCCATGTTGGTTGAGTGATTTTGGTGTTTACTTGATGTTAGGAAAGCACTTAAAAGGTAGTTGCTTTGAAAACTTAGAGTTGGTAGTTTAGGTGGTTGTGTGTTCTTTGAGTCCTTTGATGATTTGTTGCTATAATCAAGATGTATCTTATCTATGTGTTTGTATTGTTATATTTTGACTCATATTCATGTGAGTAGACTTCATGTTTTAGGAGATATAGATGTTTGATGCATTGATACTTTGTGAGATTTTGTATTCTTTGTGAATTAATATGATTGTGAATATATGGTTTAAGCATGTGTTGAAATGGATAGTTTATAGCATATGTTCATGTAAAAGAAGTTTAGAGATTTTGAAGTTACGATTTACTTTAAGTATGATGCATGACTTGAGGTGAACACCATGTATTTGATGAATTGTCTCATTGAAGTTGTATAATGAAATCAAGGCATTTTAGCATATTGTGATTCCTTGAAAACATAGTGTGAGTTGAGCACTTTGGTGAAGTCTTGATAAAGTCTTGAAAGATGAAGCGGAGGTGGACCATGGAGGATTTTTGGCCTTTGGGGCATATTTAGATGTTGTACAAGGGCATAAGCTCTAAACTATATGAAATGATGTTGTAGAAAATTTGTGTTTTATGAAAAGAATTGTAGAGATCTGAAAAATGAGGAAATTTTTTTTTATTTTTTCCGGTAGGGCATTATTCTTGCACGGTTTGCCGGTAGGGCATTGTTCATGCACGGTTTTGCTGGTAGACGTTTTTATGCATCATTTTACCGTAAGTCATGTTTAGAAGCATATTTGGGGTGTGTCATAGTAGAGAAATATGCTTAGAATATTATGAGGTACCTGTTGTAAGAATTTGAGCGAAAACAGAAATAGTTTCTGAAATTGGACCAAGAGGGCATTCGGGTGGCCCGGGTGGAATCGGCCAAACCCGGCCGCGGGCGAAAATTTTCATTTAAAATAATTTTATGAACATTAGTTAAAATAAAATTTTAAATTGAAGCGTTTCGGGATGGGTTGTAGAGTAACGAGGTCCTCGGGCTCATTAAGGGCAAAATAGTCATTTTGCCCCTTTGCCTTTCCATTATAAATACAACACTTAGACATAATTTGGAACAGAATTCAATCTTTCTTTCAAACCAGTGGGAGTCCATAAAGAGAGAGTGAGAAAAGCCCTAGTTCTTCAAGCTTCAAGCCTCCGAAACACGATTTTCGAATGGGATTTTTGCCGAGGTTCCTTCTAAGAAGTTGTTCCTCTCATCGAGACCTATATGCTCACCAAAAATTTCAGTCATCCAGTAAACACAGCTTCCATAGTTTGAGAAAAATTGATCTAGGTATGATGTAGTGCTAAGCTTGCAATAGGTTTAAGTTTTCTTGGGTTTTTATATGTTATTGGACTGTTTAGGAAGTTTATTTAAGGTTAGGAAACCACTTAGAATTGGTAGTTTAGGGATATATGTGCTTTTGATGTTATTTGATGAATTGTTGCCATTATTGAGGTGTGTTTTATTGATAGAATTGTATTGTTACATTGTTAGCCTATGTGCATGTTAACACACCTTGTGGTTTGAGTCATGTGATGAATTAATGCCTTGGTACTTTATGAAAATTTTGTGTTCTTGGTGAAATTGTAAAATTGTGGAATCGTGGTTTAAATATGTATGGATATGTGTAGTTGTGGCATATGTTATGTGAAAGATGTTTTGGAATGTTAAAGTTATGAATTTTGTGGGATAAATTGCATGACTTGAAAAAGGGGCACCATGTGTTTGATAACTTGTCACATTGAAATTGCATTATAAGAACATGGCATTTTGGTATAGTGTAAATCCATGGAGTCATGGTGTGAGTTGAGTACATGGTGCTATGCATTATGAGGGTGTAGATCCTGTGGTGAAAAACTTAAAATTAGCCATTGAATTGGTGCTTGCTTACCCAACGGGAGCGATCCGTGAACAGGTGTTGGTTACTCGGGTGTCTAACAGGAGCGATCCGTAAACTGAGACATAGTGGCATAGAGTTGACATGGGTGTGGCATAGAGTGGCATGGGTGTGTCATGCATAGTTGCATAACATCGCATAAATGAATTCACGGATGTAGTATAGAGTTTATATGAATGTGTTATGAATCTTGTTAATGCATTGTATGGATGAACTAGATGGCATGTAGATTAAAATTGTACACGTAGATATAAATGTACACTTGCACATGCCATGCCCTTAAACTTGTTCCTAGTCTTAGCATTATGTTATACCAGCTGTTGAGCTGACCCATTCGTGGGATATCATTTTTCAGATGAGGCCTTGGGCACTTGATACTTGTTTATGTCTTAAAGGATGGGAAGAAATGGATTGTGTTGAAGATTTGGCCCTTGGGGCATGTTTTTGAATGTATGGGCACAAGCCTAATTTATTGTACTTAGACTTGAGTAAATTGTGAACAATAGGCCTTGGGCCATTTTGAAATGTATGGGCTTAAGACCCAAATGAATGTAATGATTTTTTTATTTAAATGTGTGCTATATGGATATATTGAAAATAGATGATGCATGTTTAATTTGATGACCTTGTAGCTAGCGAGTAAGGGTGGGATTGTTCATGAATTTATACGTATGGATGTTGTGAAAATTTGGTGGGAAAAAACTTAGAAAAACAAAGGAAGCTATGTCCAAATTTTGGTAAAAATTAAAGCATTAAATAAGTGTGTAAAACACCATTCCAATAGGGGAGACAAATGCTTAAAATGAGGGTTTAGAAACTAGGGAAAAAGTGGGCTGAAAATGGGTGGAAAAAGGCTTGAAAAACTTGGAAAAAAATCAAAAAATGGAAAAGTTAGGTTGTAGCCATGAACAGTAAACCTGCAAAAATCAGAAAATTAGCTCTCGGTCGCTACAGTAAAATAGTGTAGGAACCAGCCCAGGCCGTAGCCAGCCACCCACGCGCATTCCCCACGCGCGCCGCGCACCCCTGCCGCCCGCCTGCCTGCCACGCCTGCCTCTCTTGCGCGCACGGCACCCTGCCTCGCCCCACTGCTTGACCTGTTATGTGGCCTTGCTGCCCAGCAACTTGACGCCACCCTTTTGGCCACCTTTTTGAGCCATTTTTGGGGCACCTTTTAAGCTATGTTTGGTCATTATTTTGGGTCATGTTTGGCGAATTTTTGGGGCATGTTTGGCTCCCATTATGGGCTGTTTTATCAACCTTTTTAGGCCATGTTTGGTCACTAATATGGGCTGTGTTAGGCCCTCTCCTTTAGACGATTTTTAGTCAGTTTTTTGGCCCATTTATGGACCATGTCTTAGACTATTTTGGGGCCCATTTGGGCCATTATTCCAAGGCATTTTTTTTGAAATGTTTTGAGAACATTTTGGAGACAATTTTTGAATGTGACTTAAATTAATTTAAGCATAAATTGGGAGAAGGACTTGAGCAACATTTGGGGACCGTTTTGAGTT
This sequence comes from Nyssa sinensis, assembly GCA_008638375.1. Lineage (NCBI taxonomy): Eukaryota > Viridiplantae > Streptophyta > Magnoliopsida > Cornales > Nyssaceae > Nyssa > Nyssa sinensis. The sequence continues at coordinate 13,213,775 of CM018041.1, read as the reverse complement.
AAGTTGAATAATAAGTGTTTAATTTTAACCTTGGGAGAAAATTTGAGGAATAATGAGGGAAGTTTCAATTAAGTTTATTCAATCATCATTCATTTATTTCTTTTAATTTTTGTTTCGCTTGCGCCTCGGGTTCGCAGAAATTCGGGGCGTGACAACGTGGTATCAAAGCATAGGTTCGAATACCTAGAGACCGTGGGATGTTGTTAAACACAATGGGACTATGATGCATGATTTGAAATTAGTGTAAACCTTGTGTTATGTGTAACCTTTGACTGCTAAGTATTAGAGTTATAGTTTGAGAATACTTGGTGATGAATGGTGTTGTTGAACACCATGGGGCCCTTGAGGAGGGAATTTGACTTAGTGTAAGCTATCAGTGGTATGTAGTAGGACCTTGTGTGCTATATGGTTATTTTTATTAGAATCTTGACTTGTTGTGATTATGAGTTAGTCGATAATATACTATGATACGTGATTTGATGCAATATGGTGTAGGATATGGATGATATGTATATTGGTATGACCGTATGTGATAACATGGTATGTGATCTAATATCGTGGAACAGTGGATAGGGTTTAGACCTTAGGTAAGTTGGACTAGTTGAATACTAGCATGACTTGGACATGTGTATATTGTATTGCTTAAATAGAGTTTTCTTAGCGAAGGACTATGTTTGAATTAGGGAGAAATTTGTTAAATTGTTTATTGTAACCAATGGATGGAGGTGGTTGACGTAAGTTATATAGGTGTTGATTAGGTAAGTGTGTCATAACGTATTATATTTGTTACTTGTGAAGTGTAAGTTGTTGATAAGAACAAGACTGAGATTCTTTTAAATGCCTATGTCTAGTGTGAGAATGGGATATGAATTTGTTTTCTGGGACTTGTAGACTCATGCCACCAAAGAGAACTCCTGTAAGACTAGTAGCACCTAGGCGCGGTAGGCCTAGAGCAGTTGTACCACCGCAGCGTGGTAGGCCCCGAGCTGTTGCTCTTGCACATAGCACAGTTGAGGAAGCCGTTGCTCCTATACCTGCCCCGGCTGAGGAGGTGGAGCAGACTATTGGCATCAGAGACATGGCGGCCATTTTACAAGAGTGTTTTCATGCCATACAGGAAACCCGGACTACAGGTGGCAAGACTAGGGATACCTTCGTGATGAAGGTGTTCCAAAGGATGAGGCCTCCCACCTTTGCTGGACTACCTGACCCCTTGATCGCAGAGGCGTGGCTGAGACAGATTACTAGGATTTTGGACTCACAGGGGATAGTCGAGCCACACATACAGATTAGGTGTGCCAACTTTTAGTTCACAGACTTGGCTAGCTAGTGGTGGCAAGCCGCTGCTGACAGGATTGACAGATTTGGTGAGGGATGGGGTGCATTTGTGGCCATGTTCAATGACCACTACTTTCCCGAGACCGCCAGGGTCAGATTCATGGAGGAGTTTGGGGCACTTATCCAGAGGGACATGACAGTGACCTAGTATAAGTCCCGTTTTACCGCATTGGGGAGGTTTGCCCCACATATCATTAGAAAGGAGCAACTGAGGTTTTTCATTTTATTAAGGGGTTGAAGACCTCTATCAAAGAAAGACTGCAGGCCACATTATGGAGACCTATGAGGATGCAGTGATCAGGGCCACCAGAGTTGTGAGAGAGTTAGCTGACCTAAGATAAATTAGGGAGTCCCAAAAATAGAGTAGGACAGTTACCGCACAGGCTTCTACATATGCCCCAGTTTACACTGGTAGGAGACCATTGAAGAAGTTTCGGACCGGTACTTCTTTCACATTGGCATTCCAGGAACCCATTACTTATTTTTTTTTTTTTGTGGGTGGCCTGACCACAGGTTCGCCAATTGCCCCCAAAGAGATCCCGGTTAGGGACACGGGGTTGGACTGAGTCAAAGATCGCTTCCACCTCCGGTACAGGGGAAGGGGTGGAGAGCTTCTCAGCTCTGTTATACCTATCACTAGATGGGCCATGTCAAGGCCAATTGTCCCCAAGGGCAGACTTCACAGGGCTCGCAGAGGCCGCCTTATTATCAGCCCATTCAGACATCTCTGCCACTGCCACAGTTAGACTATGGGCCTCTAGAGCCACATTTTCAGCCTGCACCCTTTGCACAGAGTGTTAGAGCTCCCGGGCAGAGGGGAAGAGGTCAACAGGGACAGAAAAAGGGAGGTAGACTGGGCCAGACCACTCAGGGTCGTGTTATGCAGTAGCCACGTCAAAGGCATCTACTTCTGGACCTTCAGTGGTTTGAGGTACATTCCTTGTGTTTAGTTCATAGGCCAGTGTACCGATAGGCTCGGGTGCATCTCACTCATTCATATCTACCATGATTACCATGACATTGGGGTTAGATATGGATCGGCTAGATCTGCCATTGCATGTTAACACATTAGTTGGGGTAGTCAGATTTTGCGAGTCTTAGAAATGATGATAATGAGGTGGTATTAGTAGCGTTACCACCAGTTGTATGTGGATTTTTGATATATTTTTTTTTCTAGAAGACTGACTTGATTAAGTGTTGCATGATTTAGTTTAAGTCGACTTTTGTGTTTAGAATTACTTGAAGAATGATAAGATAATAAGGATGTGAATAATTGATTTAAAACAGATATATATATATATATACAGTAAGTATGCATTGAGTAAGTTCTTGTTTAGTGTGTACATATGGATTGTTTTGGTTTGTATACATGATTGTGTGCTTAACGTTTATTCTTACGTGATTATATGGTGTATAATAGTCATGTTATGTGTATATGAAGGGTTACATGAATGTTGCTTGTTATGAGCATATGATATAGAAATGTATATACTAGGTTATAAAACCATGTGGTTAGGATCACTTAAATATTGTATTATGAATATACCGAATTGGTAGTAGGTTTTGAGTTACGAGTGTATGGACTGGCCAATCCATCACCCAGTAACAAAAGGAGCTATGATCCATGAAGGGTTATCACCTAGTTATATATAGGAAAAAGGTAAAAGATACTTAATAAGACGATTTAAGGCAGCAAGGAAAAAAATAAATTAACTAAGGTGAACTTGCATGAATATGTATAAAAATACATGAAGGAAATGCAATACATCTTTAGTATTTATCATGGCTTGATTGGTTTGTTATATATGTTAACTGTAAATTTTTTTTTTCCCTTAATGTATGTGTAAAGTATGTGGGAATAAATAGAGAATGCTAATTTCTTTGATGTGTGAGACACATATAGTGCATATTTTATTTTTATAACACCTATGGATTAGGTACATGTGTGCTGACCTGTTATAATGTATTTTGGAACATGTTTTTGGATAATGCAAATTTGAAAGCTTGAAAGCTTAAGAAGATGAAGATGGAAAACTTTTAACGATATGTGGTATGCTTGATTATTGATGAACTGGGACTAGATGCTTGTATCTACGTAGTGGACCGAGTAGATTATGAGGTAGACTGTAGGCTTGTTGTCTATGAGATAGGCTATAAGCCGGGATATCCATGGGATTGGATGTATGCCTAGTTACCTATATAGCAGGTTGTATGCTTAATTATGTGTACGTATGTTCTTGAATGGATCTTATACTTGGGTGCTGATGCGGTAGATTACGTGTTAGCTATTGAATGTTGCTTGTTGATTCTATGTATGCATGCTAGTTTAGTACCTGTTATAGTATTATGACTATGATTTTGTATATAGACTGACTGCTATTAACTCATGCATAAGAGAATGTTTAAACATGTTTATATGTACGTGTGTTTACATGCATGTGAGTAAGGATTGATGTATGTTCATACTTTAAATTGGTGAAGAGTTTAACTAGTGTTTGTTCTTTTGAACCTTGGTGCACTACTGTAAGTTTTATGATTATAATGCTGGGGATTGGGTTATTGAATTGCATTGTGGTACGGGTGATATATGGATGATGCCATTGTGATAAATCACTAGGTGATTTCATGGCTTAATTTGGAATTAGTTGGATGGCTAGCACTTGTGGGATAGACTTTGAGGTATCCTTGTGAACAGTGAGAATTTTCCTTTATTTTATTTCTGTGTTGAATTATTGAGGTGGGTCATGATGCTTGGATAGGTTTGGGAAATATTAGCATTGATGAGCCAACATGTTTTGAGGATTTTATTATGTGTTATGCCATGTGAAGTGGGCTGTTACACATGGGATCAGAACCAGACCCTAGCAAGGAGTGTGGAGATGGCTGCACGGCGCTGCATGCTCGCCCAATTGGACAAGGTTCCTTTGAGGGGGAGGGAGTAATGGGAGAGGGTAATGCATTGCACATCGCCTGGCTGAGGGAGAGGTAAATGATCCATGGGTAATGCTGCATGTCTCTATGTTACAACGCATTTTGAATTGATCTTTTATTATTTTGTCAAAAAGGTATATTTTTAAATTTCGGGACGAGATTTCTTTAAGGGGGGAAGGATGCAGAGATCTGAAAAATAAAAATTTTTCATTTTTACCGGTAGGGCATTATTTTTGTACGGTTTTTCGGTAGGGCATTATTCATACACGGTTTGGCCGGTAGGACGTTTTTATACATTATTTTATCGTAAGTCATATTTAGAAGCATATTTGGGGTGTACATAGAAGAAAAATATGCTTAGAATATTATGAGGTACCTGTTGTATGAATTTGAGCCAAAAACGAAAATAGTTTCTGAAATTGGACCAAAAGGGCATTCGGGTGGCCCGGGTGGAATCGGCCAAACCCGGCCGCGAGAAAAAAATTAAATTTTTGAAGATTTTCATTTAAAATAATTTTATGAACATTGGTTAAAACAAAATGTCAAATTAAAGCGTTTCGGGATGGGTTGTAGAGTAATGGGATCCTCGGGCTCATTAAGGGCAAAATGGTCATTTTACCCCTTGCCCCTTTGCCCTTCCACTATAAATACAGCAATTAGAAATAATTTGGAACAGAATTCATTCTGTTTTTCAGACCTGTGGGTGTCCATAAAGAGAGAGTGAGAAAAAGCCCTAGTTCTTCAAGTTTCAAGCCTTCGAAACATGCTTTTCGAGTGAGATTTTCACTGAGGTTCCTTCTGAGAAGTTGTTCTTTTCATCGAGACCTATATCCTCACCTAGAATTTCAGTCATCCAGAAAACACAGCCTCTGCAGTTTGAGAAAAACTGATCTAGGTATGATGTAGTGCTAAGCTAGTAATAGGTTTAAGTTTTCTTATGTTTTTACATGTTGTTAGATTGTTTAGGAAGTTTATTTAAGGTTAGGAAACCACCTAGAAGATAGTTCCTTTGAAAAGCCTAGAGTTGGTAGTTTAGGGATATATGTGCTTTTGATGTTATTTGATGAATTGTTACCATTATTGAGGTGTGTTTTATTGATAGAATTGTATTGTTACATTTTTAGCCTATGTGCATGTCGACACACCTTGTGGTTTGGGTCATGTGATGAATTACTGCCTTGGTACTTTATGAAAATTTTGTGTTCTTGGTGAAATTGTAAAATTGTGGAATCGTGGTTTAAATATGTATGGATATGTGTAGTTGTGGCATATGTTATGTGAAAGATGTTTTGGAATGTTAAAGTTATGAATTTTGTGGGATAAATTGCATGACTTGAAAAAGAGGCACCATGTGTTTGATAAATTGTCACATTGAAATTGCATGATGAGATCATGACATTTTGGCATAATGTAAATCCATGGAGTCTTGGTGTGAGTTGAGCACATGGTGCTATGCATTATGAGGATGTAGATCCTGTGGTGAAAAACCCAAAATTGGCCATTGCATTGGTGCTTGCTTACCCAATAGGAGCGATCGATGAACAGATGTTGGTTACTCGGGTGTCCAATGGAAGCGATCCATAAACCGAGACATGGTGGCATAGAGTTGACATGGGTGTGGCATAGAGTGGCATGAGTGTGTCACACATATTTGCATAACATCGCATAAATGAATTCACAGATGTAGTATAGAGTTTATATGAATGTGTTATGAATCTTGTTAATGCATTGTATGGACTGGATGACATGTAGATTAAAATTGTACATGTAGATATAAATGTACACTTGCACATGCCACGCCCTTAAACTTGTTCCTAGTCTTAGCATTATGTTATACCAGCTGTTGAGCTGACCCATTCGTGGGATATCATTTTCCAGATGAGGCCCTAGGCACTTGAGACTTGTTTAAGTCTTGAAGGATGGGAAGAAATGGATTGTGTCACGACCCGAAACCCACCCTACGCGGATTACCGGATCGCGACCGCCGCCCCGAGGCCCGAAGGCCTCGAGACAAGGCTCGCATAGGTAGCGGTATCGAATAGATGTGCTTCATGTGGTTGCGGAAGCGTGAAAATCTTTTTTTTTTTTTTATTTGCACATCCGTCCGATACTGCCGCTCTTCACATTTCGGTATACATGTATAATCATACATACAGAGCATAACTAAAACTTAAAAGACTTTATAATTACAATCTTAGTTCAACTGCCCTGTGGGGCTTAATACATATCCTTAGACTGTCTGGAAATACAAAATATACTAATCAAAGTTCATGTGATTTTTCCCAAAGGAACTACTTAAGCAAATCTTCCCAAAAGCTAAGTTCATCCTTAATGTCTTCAAAAATTCGATCTGCCATTAATCACCTGAAAGGGGGGGGGGCGGATAAAATCCGGGTAAGCTAATCAAAGCTTGTGAGTAATTCCTGCATTCGTCATGGGGTTTTCAACTGGTAGTGGTTTTAGCACATGAGGGTTTATGAAATACTCACTACCAATTGCTTGTACATTTTAGAACACAGAGTATATGCATTCTTAAAACAATAGCTTTGAACAATTAAAGTATTCAAGCTAAACACACATTTTCTTCAAATAGAGCATATGCAATTTAAAAGCATATAAACACGTGAAATAGAATAGGGATAATACCTACTTCTATTTTCAAAATCACTTGTCATCTTTTCTCTTTTATTAGATGGAATCTGTTTCGAACCAGACTCCCATTTTACTGCCAATACTGTCGATGGAGATATCTCATTTGCCTGGGGGATTAGATCCTTCTACCGGGCATGTACTGTTGAATCCCGAAGGATTTCAACCATCATATAGGGTGGTACTTAGTACCGTTTATCTTATAAAACATTTGTCACATGACTTCTTCAATAGATATTTTTCATGAACATTTAAAACATGAAATGTATAAATTCTACAATAAAGCTTCGAATACACGTGATAATCAAATTCAGAATATTAAAGAGGTTTGCAATTGATTTAGACATGCTGATGTATTTTCAAGAAAAGAGCTGAATTTAAAACATTTAATAAGCATGCCGTAACAAAATATTTTAAAAGAACGGAATCATATATAGACTGAATCTGATATTCAAAGGCTGCAATGACTTGAGCTTAAAACTTCTTCAAATATATGGAGTTAAATCTCCAGTTCAAATACAGGGTTACTCACCTCGGTCCTTTAGGGTTAGTGCTACAATTGCGCTTTCCCACTTCCTCCGTAGTTCCTAATAACAATTCATAACAATCTCATCAACTTCACATTTACTACAAAATCACCTATCGATGCTTCTTAACTTATGCTTCAATCGTATTTTATCCTAACCGATTTACTAACATTCTATAAACTTCGCACGTACTTAATTCAACTTGTACTTTTAACCTACGACACAATTTAATGCGTTAGAAACTTAATTTATTTCAACTTATACTCTTCTGGTAGTTTCATTAACTTTAAATTAAATTTATTTACTTGTCAAGTTAACGCGTCGTGTCTTCTCGTACTTTATTTCCCGTACTCGCCTTAGTTTAATACTTCGGCAATATCTCAGTTTATAGTCATCTGACAGATGCTATTCATCAAATTTTACGTCTTTTTATTTAGACACTTCTTTTGGCCGAATGGACTTTACCATTGAATCCGAAGCGTCGAAGAAAGTCAGTTTAGGCTTTCTTAGAATTTAATTCGGACTTTTATATGTAAAAGGGCAGAATGGTCATTTACCGTTTTACGTGTCACATTTTTCGTACTTCGTTTCGTAATTTGGACTCTATTATTGGGTCTGGGGTGTCAAAGAAAGTCAGTTTAGACCTTCTCCGGTTTCATTTTGGCTTTAAGGGTACCAGGGGTAATTTGGTCATTTTACCCCTTTGCAGGTCTCCAATTTTTCGGGACCTCATCTCATGTTGTGGGCCTCACCATTGGACTCAGAGGGTCCGAGATAGTAAAAGTACACTAACAACTTGTTAATTTTGGACAAGGGGTATTTTGGTCATTTACCCCTTCATGCGTCTTCATTTTTCGGGACCCAGTCTCGAAAAATGGACCCTACCATCAGTCTTAGAATGTTTGAAATAGTAAAAATTTACTATTTATTTATTAAATTTGGACTTCGTTTGACTTGTTTAGGGAGAAGGGCATTTTGGTCATTTTAACATTTTTAGGAGTCTTAAATTTTTCGGGGCCTCATCTCATGTCACAGACCTCACCAATGGACTCAGAGGGTCCGAGATAGTAAGGTTACATATATAACTTGTAATTTTTGGACAACGGGCCATTTCGGAGCATTTAATTTAATTAATTTCATTTAATTAAATTAATCTTAATTAAGTATAATATATATATTATTTGGTACATAATTAGAACAGGTTGAATAGGGTGGCACGCTGGCCAGCGTGTCACCTCCCTCCCCATACCACGCACGTTCGAATCTCACCAGGTGCGGTTGCACCTTTTTTAATTTCTGGATTTAATTTACTATATTATATATATATATTGGCTCGCATATATGGCACACGCGCATGCGTGGCCGAGTGGAAAAGGGCGTGCATGGGCGCGTGGGGGTCAGGGGTTCGATACCCCGTAGCAGCAAATCCTTCCCCTTTCTTTTAATTTAAACCGTCATATATATATATATATATATCCCAATGCCCAAAACGACGTCGCCCCAATAATTCGGTGGCAAGCCCAGAGGCTGCCACGCGTCCGAGTCGACACAGAATTTTTTTTTAAAAGGCCGAGTCAACTCACTGTCGTCTTCCCCATTTCTTCCCCACTGTAACCCTAGTTACAGTTTTCCCATTTTTTCTATTTCGAGAATTTTCCCTCAACCGATCCCAACTGTTTTGATGGGCAACCCTTCCTAAAACATCACTAAACAACTTGGCATTCGTTTGAGAGTTCGAATCGAACTCATTTGCTCGGTTAAAGGGGCGATAATCCTGACTGTAAGTGGCTCGTTCATGCTCATTTCTTCACCATTTTTAGTGAGGTTGGGCTTATTTTGATCCCCTCTTCATGAGGATTCAAATCCCATTCATGTATGTTGGTTTACATGCGAGTTTAAAGGTTTGGGTTGTAAACCCGTAACCTGCAAGTTCATGTTTGGAGGTCTTTCTTTGGGATTCGTGGTCGCGTATTAAGGTTTTTGGCATGCTATAAGGGTCTAGTTTAGGTTTTGATAAACCAAATCTGGTTTGGTGTGACTCAGTTCAGACCTGCTTCAAGCAAGGTCCGTCCATGGCTGCCTTGTGTACGGTTTGTGCTTCCTAGGTTTTCTAGGTCGAGATTTTCATGCCTAATTCATGTATACACATCCTAATCATCATATATGCTAAATTAAAGGCTTAAAACAGATTCATACATATAAAAATTCTAGAGAGAGAAATTCAAATGTTTGAGGGTTTACCTTGTTTCAAATTGTTTCTCTCTCCCTTGCTCCTTGCTTCCTACTTCTGAATGTCTCAGAAACTCCTTCAATCTCTCCCTCACTCTCGGATGGTTGTGTTTTGTGTGTATAAGCACCATGTATTATGTATAAGGAGAAGAAATCATTGAAATTTCTGATTTCCCCTCTCCTTGGTTTAACCCATTTCAGGTTTCTTCATGAGTGGCCTGAATTGCCACTGTTGGGCAGGCCATGAGTGGCCGGTTGTGTGTGTGTGTGGTGTTTGACTCACATATATATATATAGGTATATGTACAAAGTTCAACCCTAATACCCCTTGGATAATACACATACCTCTCCCACCTTTGTACACTTTGGATAATAGTATGCCCTATTATACATACATCTCATACATACATATTTTGGCATACATGCATGCATTCACATACACATATATATTCATTTGTAATTATATATATACATATATATATTTAAGGTTATAATTATTTATACAATATCTATATATATATATATATATCTCTATATTTAATCACGTATATTAATTGTTACAATTTACTTCTTATACTTAAAATAATTAATTACTTTAAAAATTAATTATTTTCTTAAATGCATTATCTTGTACTAATCTTCGTATTCTCGTAATATTTGCCCAAATTCTCGTACTCGTATCAACAATTTGTAGTTGACGTGAAAATGTAATTATCATCAAGATCGACATGTTGGTGATTGCAACGAAAGTGATGTACAGTCATCCTGACTTTTCAGGACACTTACTTAAGGTTCGTGCGTCGGGGTCGACACCGACCTTGTTACCAAAGGTGTTGATCTCTAATTTCAACACAACAGCTTAATAGCCTCTAATTTGGGTCGGGATATTACAGATTGTGTTGAAGATTTGGCCCTTGGGGCATGTTTTTGAATGTATGGGTATAAGCCCAATTTATTGTACTTAGACTTTAGTAAATTATAGACAAAAGGCCTTGGGCCATTTTGAAATGTATAGGCTTAGGACCAAAATGAATGTAATGATGTTTTTATTTAAATGTGTACTATATGGATATATTGAAAATAGAGGATGCATGTTTAATTTGATGACCTTGTGGTCACTGAGTGAGGGTGGGATTGTTCATGAATTTATACTTATGGATGTTGTAAAAATTTGGTGGGAAAACACTTAGAAAAATAAAGGAAGCTATGTCCAAATTTTGGTAAAAATTAAAGCATTAAATAATTGTGTAAAACACCATTCTAATGGGGGAGAAAAATGCTTAAAATAAGGGTTTAGAAACTAGGGAAGAAGTGGGCTGAAAATGGGTGGAAAAAGGCTTGAAAAACTTGGGAAAAAATCAAAAAATGGAAAAGTTAGGTTGTAGCCATGAACAATAAACCTGCATAAATCAGAAAATTAGCTCTCGGTCACTACAGTAAAACAGTGCAGGAACCAGCCCAGGCTGCAGCCAGCCACCCACGTGCATGCCCCGTGCGCGTCTGCGCCTGCACCTGCGTTGCTCTATGCGCACCCCTGCCTCCCGCGCCTGCCTCCCGTACGCGAGCGCGCGTGGGGAACCCTGCCTTGCCCTACTGCCTGACCTGCTGTGTGGCCTTGCTGCCCAGCCACTTGACGCCACTCTTTTGGCCATCTTTCTGAACCATTTTTGGGGCACCTTTTGAGCTATGTTTAGGCACTATTTTGGGCCATGTTTGGCCAATTTTTGGGCCATGTTTGGCCCCTATTATGGGCTGTTTTAGCAACCTTTTTGGGCCATGTTTAGTCACTAATATAGGCTGTGTTAGGCCCTTTCCCTTAGATGATTTTTGGTGGGTTTCTTGGCCTATTTATGGACCATGTCTTAGACTATTTTGGGGCCTCTATGGGCCATTATTCCAAGGCATTTTTTTTGAAATATTTTGAGAACATTTTGGGGATAATTTCTAAATGTGACTTAAATTAATTTAAACATTAATTGGGAGAAGGACTTGAGCAACATTTGGGAACCGTTTTGAGTTAAGTTGAATAATAAGTGTTTAATTTTAACCTTGGGGAAACATTTGAGGAATAATGAGGGAAGTTTCAATTAAGTTTATTCAATCATCGTTCATTTATTTCTTTCAATTTTCGTTTCGCTCGCCCCTCGGGTTCGCAGAAATCCGGGGTGTGACGAGAATGGAAAAGACCTTATATGTTGTAATGAATATGATGTTGTGACCTTTAAAGTTCAAGCATATGTGTATGTATGATGGATTGTATATATATAAATAATGTATATTTAAATTCGATGAGATTGTGGCCATCGAGTGAGGATGGAATGTACAAACTTTGAACTGTGTAATGTATCATAAATATTAGGTGGGAAAATGCTTAGAAAACAAAGGAAGTTATGTCAAAATTTTGAGAAAATTAAAAGATTTGTTAGGAGTGTAAAACACCCTTTAAATTGATGGGAAAGGTGTTAGAAAGGAGGGGTTGAAAACCTTGAAGTAGTGGGCCAAAAATGGGAGAAAAGTAGCCTTCAAAACTTAGGAAAAAAATTGATAAAACAGGGAAAATTAGTGCAGCAAACAGAGAAATTTAGCCGCAGCAATTACACTATAGCTATAGTGTTTTTATAGAAAAGTGGTATCGCAGGTTAGCCCCCAGCCCCAGCCGCCCAGCTGCACGCCACTCCTCACGCGCTGCCTACTGCCCCTCGCGCTTGCGCTCTTGTGTGCCTACGGTACCCCTTGGGCGCCCCACTACCCCCCTGTGCGCCCCACTGCCTTGCCATGGCCTGCCCCATGCGTGACAGCCTGCTGCACCCCTTGACACCTACCCCTTTGGCCACCTTTTTTAGCCATGTTTAGGCACCCTATTGGGCCATGTTTGGCCACCCTTTTTGGGCTATTTTTTATCACCTTTTTGGGCCTTGTTTGGCCACTTACATGGGCTAAGTTTGGCTTCTTCCTTAGACAATTTTTGGTGGGTTTCTTGAACCATTCTTGGCCTATGTCATAGGGCATTTGAGGCCTAAGGCTTGTTTAGTGAGACTTTGGGGCTGTTTTGGGAGCCATTCGTGAATATGACTTAAACTATTTTTAACATTAATTAGGAAGGATGTTGAGTGACGCTAAGCGACCATTTTAGTCAAGTTAAATAGCAAGTATTTAATTCTTATTTTGGGGAAACATGGGGGAATGAATGCTTAATTAACTCAAAATCCATTAAATTACCTTTCATTTACTTTTCTTCTTTCTTTTCACTCACTCCCCGGGTTTGTGGAAATTCGGGGCGTGACAACGTGGTATTAGAGCGTAGGTTCGAATACCTAAAGACCGTGGGATATTGTTGAACATGATAGGGCCGCGACACATGATTTTTCAATTTTGGTGAGCATAGTTTTAGGTGTAAGGATTTGTTATGTGTAAGTTATGACATATTGTAATTGTTGTTTATGAAGTATGAGTTGTTGACATCTACATGCTTAAGATTCTTTTAAATGCCTATGTCTAATGTGAAAAGGGGTATTAATTTTTTTTTCTCTTGGACTTGTAGACTTATGCCACCAAGAAGAGCGCTGGACCACCTAGGCGAAGTAGGCCTAGGGCTGCTGCCCCACCTCGACATGGCAGGCCCAGAGCTGCTGCTCCTGTTCATAACATAGTAGAGGAGGCTGTTGCTCCTGCACCTGCCCCAACAGAGGAGGTGGAGTAAACAATTGGTGCCAGAGATATGGCAGCCATTTTATAGGAGTGCTTTCGCATTATCCAGGAGGCAAGGCTTACTGGTGGAGAGACCAGGGATACCTACATGATGAAGGTGTTCTAGGGGATGAGGCCTTCTATATTTGCCGGACAGCCTGACCCCTTGGTAGCAGAGGAGTGGCTGGATCGGATCACCAGGATCCTAGATTCCTAGGGGATAGTTGAGCCACACTTAGGGATCAGTTGTGCTACCTTTCAGTTTACAGAGTTAGCTAGCCAATGGTGACGAGTAGTTGCTGACCGGATAGATAGTTTCGGGGAGGGATGGTATGCCTTTGTGACCACTATTTTCTCGAGATTGCCAAAATAGGATTTATGGATGAGTTTGGGGCACTTCTTTAGAGAGACATGACAGTGACTCAGTATAAGTCTCGATTTACTGTATTGGGGAGATTTGCCCCACATATTATTCGAGAGGAGCGACTGAGGATCCTTTACTTTGTCAGGGGGTTGAAGACCTCCATCAGGGATAGACTGGAAAGCCACATTATTGAGACCTATGATGAGGCAGTGATCAGGCCTACCAAGGTAGAGAGGGAGCTAGCCGATCTTAGAGGGATTAGAGAGTCCCAGACCCAGAGCAGGATAGCCTCAACATAGATTCCTATGCCTGTCTTGAATTATACTGAGGGGAGACCACCAAAGAGGTGCCGAGCTCTTACTTCTTCTGCACAGACACCTTAGAGACCCATTCAATTTTTAACTCCTCGACCTATTATGCCTATTTCCTCCCAAGGGGGAGTACCCTAGAGGCCCCTGACTTGTTATAGGTGTGGACAGCCTGGCCATAGAATGGCCAATTTCCCCTAGAGGGACCCCAGCTTGGGACAGAGGACCGGATCTAGCCAGGGGTCATTTCCATCACCAGTGCAGAGTCAGGGGTGGAGAGCCCCTCCTCTTTGTTATACCTGTCACCAGATAGGCCATGTTAGGGCCAATTGTCCTCAGGACAGACTTCACAGAGCTCATAGATATCACACTACTATCAGCATACTTAGGTGCCTCTACCATAGCCACAGTTAGGCTATAGACCTTCGACACCATATTTCCAGCTTGCACCCTCCACACAGAGTGTTAGAGTTCCCAGACAAAAGGGAGGAGGTTAGCAGGGACAGAGAGGGGGAGGTAGACAGGGCCCGACTACTCAGGGTCGTGTTTATATAGTAGCCACACCAGAGGCATCTACTTCTGGGCCTTTAGTGGTCCGAGGTACTTTCCTTGTGTTTAGTTCATGGGTTAGCGTACTGATAGATTTGGGTGCATCTTATTCATTCATATCTACCATGCTTACCATGACATTGGGGTTGGACATAGATCGGTTAGATCCGCCATTGCATGTTGACACCCCAGTTGCGGGTAGTGTGATATTGACGAGGATCTGTAGAGATTGCTCGATAGAGATAGCTGATTGCATCCTTTATTTTGATTTCATTCTGCTTGACATGTCTGGTTTTGATGTTATTTTGGGGATGGATTGGATGTTTGCTTTTCGGGCGAGTATAGATTGCTATAGGGAGAGAGTGACAGTGTGTACTCCTAAGGGAGATAGTTTTTATTTCACGGGGGATCGAGGGGATTTCTTAGTTCCACCTTTGTATGACTCCAGGAGTTGGGGAGGTCACAGTTACATGTTGGCTAGTTTGATAGCGGATGGGAGTAGGACCACAGAGAGTGTATTACTGCCAATAGTAGATGAGTTCCCGAATGACTTGACTAGTCTACCACCGAGACGAGAGATAGAGTTCACAATAGAGCTTATCCTAAGCACTGTGCCTATTTGCATTCCACCTTACCATATGGCTCCAGTTGAGTCGAGATAGTTGAAGGAGCAGTCGACTGATTTGCAAGGTAAGGGTTTTATTAGTCCTATAGTACTTCTCCGTGGGGTGCTTCGGCACTATTTGCGAAGAAAAAAGACGGGACATTGCGTTTGTGTGTGGACTATAGGAGGCTGAACCGGGTCACTATCAAGAATAAGTACCCGTTATCGAGGATAGATGACTTGTTTGATCAGCTTAGGGGTTCGAGATGTTTCTCAAAGATTGATCTTAGATTGAGGTATCATCAGTCGAGAGTACGGGAGGAGGATATAGAGAAAACAGCTTTTCGCACTCGTTACAACCATTATGAGTTCGTAGTTATGCCATTCGATGTAACGAATGCCCCGGCGACATTTATAGACTTGATGCATCGCATTTTTAGTCCTTACTCGGATCAGTTTGTTGTAGTTTTTTTTTATGACATTTTGATCTACTCACCCTCTGAGGATGAGCATGCCTTTCACCTACAGATTGTGTTACAGATTTTGAGAGAGCACCGTTTATTTGCTAAGTTCTCGAAGTGTGGGTTTTGGCTTCAAGAGGTGTAGTTTCTAGGCCATGTTGTGTCAGGTAGTAGGGTATCTGTGGACCCTTCTAAGATTGACGTTGTTATGAGTTGGGAGAGGCCGAAGAGTGTGTTTGAGATTTGGAGTTTCTTGGGATTGGTAGGGTACTACCGTCGGTTTGTGGAAGGGTTTTCTCGTTTTGCCGCACCGATGACTCTTTTGACGCGCAAGGGCATCAGATTTGAGTGGACAGATGACTGCTCACAGTCATTTCAAGAGCTGAAGAGGAGGCTAACTTCAACACCTGTCTTGATTATACTTGAGGGAGGTATGAGTTATATAGTGTATTATGATGCTTCACGAGAGGGGCTAGGCTGTGTATTGATGTAGGAGGGTAGAGTGGTAGCCTATAGTTCTCGTCAGTTGAAGAATCATGAGCAAAACTACCCCACACATGATTTAAAGTTAACTGTCGTCATCTTTGCACTTAAGAGTTGGCGACACTACTTATATGGGGAGAGGTTCGAGGTGTTCTCAGATCACAAGAGCCTTTAGATACATTTTCACATAGAAGGACTTGAACCTTCAACAGAGAAGGTGGATGGAGTATATGAAGGACTATGACTTTGACCTTCAATACCATCTTGGGAAGGCCAATGTCGTAGCGGATGCACTTAGTAGGAGACCAAAGAGCACTGTTGCTAGTATTGCTATTAGGGAGTGGGAGATGATAGAGACATTGGAGAGTTTGACTTAGATTTTGTCGAGTCTGAGGGACACGCCACATTGTTTAGTGTGTGTGCACAGCCTACCCTGTTGAGTAGGGTTATTGAGGCACAGTTATAGGACATAGAGGCAAAGAAGATTCAAGCACGAGTTGCTAGTACTGAGGGCTTTGAGGGGTGGACAGTACATTTTGACCTTAGCTTGAGGTATATGGGTAGAGTGTTTGTTATAGAGTCTCTTATGGCTGATGTTCGTAGAGATTTCCATCATTCATGCCTAGATGTACATCCAAGAGGAACTAAGATGTACCATGATTTACATTGCTAGTATTGGTAGACTGGGATGAAGGGAGATGTGGTACAGTTTGTGTTGAGATGTCTCAAGTGCCAGTAGGTTAAGGCCGAGCACCAGAGACCTGGAGGTTTATTACAGCCATTGCCAGTGGCTAAGTGGAAGTGGGAGCATGTTACTATGGATTTTGTGATGGGTCTTCCGAAGTCACCTAGAGGTTACGATGCAGTTTGGATTATTGTGGATAGGTTGATGAAGTCCGCACATTTCCTACCGATTAGAGTGACTGATTCAGTGGATGTTCTTAGTAGGTTGTACGTCCGAGAGATAATACGACTACATGGAGTTCTTGTTTCCATTGTTTTAGACCGAGACACACGTTTCGTTGTACGGTTTTGGCAAAGTCTTCAGACTGCCTTAGGACTCAGCTACTATTTAGTACTGCTTTCAATCCTCAAACTGACGGTCAGTTAAAGCATACTATTCAGATCCTCGAGGATATGCTTAGGGCCTGTGTTATGGATTTTTGGGGTAGCTAGGAGGATCACCTTGCTCTAGTAGAGTTTGCCTACAACAACAGCTATTAGTCTAGCCTTGAGATGGCACCATTTGAGGCGTTGTTGGACTGAGGTAGGGAAGACAGTTGGTTTAGGGCCCGACATAGTCCGTGAGACCACAGAGAAGATACAGATGATCCGGCAGTGTTTGTTGACAGCATAAAGTCGCTAGAAGAGTTATGCAGACAGGAGGTGACGACCTCTGTCATTTGATGTTGGGGGACATGTGTTCCTCAAAGTAGCCCCACAACGGGGATTGAGGAGATTTAGGCTTAGCGAAAAACTATCATCGCGGTTTATAGGCCCATTTGAGATCCTTCGGAAGGTTGGTGAGGTGGCCTATAAGCTGGCATTACCGCCACAGTTATCAGGGGTTCATGATGTCTTTTATGTGTCGATGTTGAGAAAGTATGAGCTTGACCCTTCACATGTGCTTGATGGGGTAGATCTTCAAGTGGAGGGTGATGATTCTTATGATGAGAGACTCGTAGAGATATTGGATTTGAGGGATTAGGTTTTGCGAGGCAAGACCATCCTTTTTATCAAGGTTCTTTGGAGCCATCATGGGATCGAGAAAGCTACTTGGGAACGTGAGGTTAAAGTTCGTGCTAGGTATCTCGAGTTATTTATTCATAGAGGTACATTTCTAAATTTTAGGATGAAATTTCTTTAAGGGCGGAAGGATGTAGAGATCTGAAAAATGAGGGTAAACTTTTTGTTTTTGTCGGTAGGGCACTATTCATGCGCAATTTTGCTGGTAGGACGTTTACATGCATCATTTAGTCATAAGTTATGTTTATGAGCATAATTTGAATGATCTATAGAAGAGAAACATGCTTATAATATTAAAATACACCTACTGTGCAAATTTGAGCCTAAACAAAAGTAGTTTCAAAAAATGGACCAAAAGGGCATCCTGGTGGCCCAGGTGGATCCGGCCAAACCCGGTGTCACACCCTAAATTTTTACAAACCCAAGGCACGACTAATGAGACAGAAAATAAAATAGATAAAAGGACAAATGTAAATAAATCCACTAAACAAGCATCCATTCCCATCAATACATGAAATAACATAAAGTACATCTCACAACTGCATTGTTCATAGGTCATTCGGGCTTAAGCCCTTACATTACAAAATATATGTCCCATGGACCAAAAATATACCACGTGCTTCACCCTATCAAGGTATCATAGAGTCTCAAGTGGCTGGAGTATCCTCATCTGAAAAATGTTGCCCACGAATGGGTCAGCTCAACTGCTGGTATGATGAAGTGCTAATGCAAGAAATAAAGTTAAGGTGTGACATGTGCAAAGTGTACATTTATATCTAAATGTCATTCAAAGCATCGCAGTAATATATGAGTGGTATGCATGACGCACCCATGCACAACTCTATGCCACACCCATGTCTCGTTTACGGGTACTCCCCGATGGCACGGAGGACCAATGCAATGGCCAATTTTGGGTTTTTCACCACAGGATCTACACCCTCATAATGCATAGCACCATGTGCTCAACTCACGTCATGTTCTCAAGGATTCACTATATGCCAATATGCCAATGTAATCTCAATGAACATGGTTTCCAATAATATAGCATGCTCGAACAATAACATATAAATCATCAGTCAGTTCCATATGTATGCATATCTCATGTATTCATATATCATAGTTCATGTTCTTCACTTTACTAAACTCTCAAAGAACGCAAGTAACACATAAACATGTGAACAACCAACTTCAAATTAACAAGTAAACATATTTCAAATAAACACATAAATCATTCAAGTCACTCACAAAATATTCCTAACTTAACTTCATTTCTAACATTAGCAAAACACCATACTTGACGGGTTGGTCTCAACCCTAGAAGATCGTGCACGATATGTAACTGAACTGGTCAATCAAAATGCAGGAGGTCAGATCGCCCTCTCCTGTCCTGTCAGTGTCCCTAAAAGCATAAATTACAACTCAGTCTATTGTCATTTGAATTTATGCTATTCATCAGATTTTATGTCTTTAATTCATAGGTTTCTATTCTACTAAATTAAACTCTGTCATTGAGTCTAGAACGTCGAAGAAAATAAGTTTAGGTTTTCGTAGAACTCAATTCGGACATCTGGGTTCAAAAGGGCAAAACAGTCATTTTGCACTTTTCACGGGTCCTTACATTTTGTGACCTCTTTTCACAAATTGGACTCCACGTTTGAGTCCGGAATGTTCGAGATAATAAAGTTTCACTATTTGTTTACTTAATTCGGAGTTCGTTTGATTATACTTCAATTCAGGAGTATTTTGGTAATTTTAAAGGTTACTACGGGTCTTTTATTTTTTGGGACCCCGTCTCATAAAACGGATCTCACCATTGGTCTCAGAATGGTCGAGATAGTCAAAATACACTAATGACTTGTCCCATTTGAACTCCAGATTATTTTAGAATATTTAAATAATTAAATTAATTAATTTAACTAATTAATTAATTAATTTAATTAATATTTTATTAATATTTTATTCAGGAGGGGTCAAAACATAATTAATCAAAAGTTCTGTGGGTCAAAATCAGATTTCCTAAAGTTCTGGGGTCAATTTGAATTTCAAAAAGTACAGGGGTTATTTTGAAATTTCTAACTCTCTTATCCTTAATCCGGATAGCCAAACAGTGGCTAATTCTGAAACAGGGATAGGATATCCCTGTTTTCAATTTAATCCCAATTTCAATCTCACAACTCCGTAGCCAAACAACCCCTATCTCCATTTTAATTTAAAACCACAGGGCAACACGTGGCAGGGGCGGATCGCCCAAGCCCGACCCGAACCCGAACTGGACCCGGACCCGACCCGGCTGCCCCCCCTTCTTCCCTGTTTTTTCGGCGATGCACCAGTAGGGTTCCGGCGCCTTTTCCGGTGCCGGCAACATTTTTCCGGTGGAATTTTCAAGTTTTCAAAATGTGGTTCTCTTCGGTTTTTCACGTAGGTTCTATATCCAAGGTCGGTTTTGGATCTAAGCCACTAGATCTTCACGAAATAGGGCTCAAAGGTTTCGGTCAACACTCCGGCCGACCCTATTCTTTCATTTTCGTGACTCCTCGGTCACGGTTTAATCTCCTTTTTTATCCTAATGGGTTTCTGCACCTCCTAGGGTTCGTTTTCTATCATTTAAACCGAGTTCTACACATAAAATGTCAAGGCCCAACTCCCATAATCGAAACCTGTAACTCGAGTTTTCTCCCTAGTTTCTTGACCATTTTATCTTATTCTTTTTGCATTATTTTCCTTACAACATGCTCTTTAAGATCATATACACCAAATCAATTATCATGCTTTTAAAAAAATTAAAACAGAATGGGTCACTTACGATTTTTTTGTTGGGTTTCTCTCTCTAGCCGTGCACCTCTTTCACCCTCTGGTTCCAAGCCTGAATCAAGCTCCAAGACTCCTTTCCAGAACTCTCTTTCTCTCTCTCTTTCTGTTTCTCTTTTCCTTCTCTTCTCCCAATCGAGACCAACACATATACACAACTCACCAACTCCCTCACATCTCTCACCACCAGCCCCTTTCCTTGACTTCTCTCCCCCTGTTCAGCCACCCTGTTTTTCCCCCAATGCAACTTTGCATTTAATGCAAAGGTGCCCTATATCCACACACATATATATATATCACTCATCACACACACACTAGACACACACACACTCCATCGACACCACACACACACACACACACGGTGCACTGTTTTATATATATACATATACATATCCACATACACATGTACATACATCATTCTACACATACATATTTATTCCATACATAAATGCATGCTACACATACATACACCATGCATTTCTATAATAATAATATACACATTTTAATTAATAATAATAATAATAATAACAACAATGAAAATGTTAAAACCAAATAATAATAATAAATAAAAAAAATTTTCATGTCATTACATCCTTCCCTCCTTAAAGAAATTTTGTCTCGAAATTTAAAATAACATACAATAAAGGAAAATATATCACTGATCAAACAACTCGGGGTACCTAACTCGAACCTTGGCCTCATGCTCCCAAGTAGCCTCCTCAGCGTCCTTAAAGAAATTTTGTCTCGAAATTTAAAATAACATACAATAAAGGAAAATATATCACTGATCAAACAACTCGGGGTACCTAACTCGAACCTTGGCCTCACGCTCCCAAGTAGCCTCCTCAGCCCCATGATGGTTCCAACGAACCTTGACCAAAGGGATGGTCCTGCCTCGCAAAACCTGGTCCCTCGAGTCCAATATCTCCACGGGCCTCTGGTCATAAGAAGCGTCTCCCTCCAACTGAAGATCTACCTAGTCAAGTACGTGTGAGGGGTCAGGCTCGTATTTCCTCAACATAGATACATGGAAGACGTCATGAACTCCTGATAGCTGTGGTGGTAATGCCAGCTTATAAGCCACCTCACCAACTGTCCCAAGAATCTCAAAGGGGCCTATAAATCGTGGCGACAGCTTCCCACCGCGCCTAAATCTCCTCAAACCTCGTCTGGGAGATACCTTGAGGAACACATGGTCCCCCACCTCAAATGACAAGGGTCGCCGCCTCCTATCTGCATAACTCCTCTAGTGACTCTGGGCTGTCAACAATCGCTGCCTGATCACCTGTATCTTGTCCGTGGTCTCACGGACCATATCAGGTCCCAAGGCAACTGTCTCTCCCACCTCAGTCCAACACACCGGGGAACGGCACGGCCTACAATACAATGCCTCAAATGGTGCCATCTCAATACTAGACTGGTAGCTGTTGTTGTAGGCAAACTCGACCAAGGCAAGGTGATCCTCACAGCTACCTCTAGAATCCATGACATAGGCCCTGAGCATATCCTCCAAGATCTGAATAGTACATTCTGACTGGCCATCCGTCTGCGAGTAGAAGGCAGTACTAAACTGCAGTTGGGTCCCCAAGGCTGTCTGGAAGCTCTGCCAGAACCGTGCAGTGAAACGTGGGTTTCTGTTAGAAACAATGGATACCGGAACCCCATGTAGTCACACTATCTCCCGATTGTACAACCTACTGAGGGCGTCTGATGAGTCGGTCACTCTGATCGGTAAGAAATGGGCGGACTTCGTCAGTCTGTCCACAATAACCCAAACTGCATCATGGCCCTTAGGCGACTTCGGAAGACCCATCACAAAATCCATGGTAACATGCTCCCACTTCCACTCGGCTACCGGTAATGGCTGTAGCAAACCTCCAGGCCTCTGGTGCTCAGCCTTCACCTGTTGGCACATGAGACACCTAGCCACAAACTGTGCCACATCTTCCTTCATCCTAGTCCACCAATACTGACGGCGTAGATCATGATACATCTTGGTGCCCCCTGGGTGCACCGCTAGGCGTGAATGATGGAAATCCCTAAGGACATCAGTCCTAAGAGATCCGGGAATGAAGACTCTACCCCTGTATCTCAAGCCGAGGTCAGAATAGACTGCCCATCCCTCAAATCCCTCAGGGCTAGCAATCCGTGCTCTAATATGCTCGGCCTTAGTATCCTGCAACTGTGCCTCTATGACTCTGGTCAGAAGGGTAGGCTGTACACACAAGCTGAATAGAGTGGCGTGTCCCTCAAACTCGGTAAGCTCTAAGTCAAACTCCCCAATAGCTCCCATCATCTCCCACTCCCTAATGGCTATGTTGGCTAAGGTGCTCCTCGGCCTCCGACTGAGTGCATCAGCTACGACGTTGGCCTTCCCAGGATGGTACTGAAGGTCAAAGTCGTAATCCTCTAGATACTCCATCCATCTCCTTTGTCAAAGGTTCAGATCCTTCTATGTAAAAATATACCTGAGGCTCTTGTGATCCGAGAACACCTCAAATCTCACTCCATATAAATAGTGTCGCCAACTCTTAAGTGCAAAGATGACGGCAGCTAACTCTAAATCGTGGGTGGGGTAGTTCTTCTCATGGCTCTTCAACTGGCGAGAACCATAAGCTACTACCCTGCCTTCCTGCATCAGCACACAACCCAATCCCCTCGGGAAGCATCACAGTACACAGTATAACCCAGGCCTCCCTCAGGGATAATCAGGACGGGAGCTGAAGTCAGTCTCCTCTTCAGCTCCTGAAATGACTGCTCACAGTCATCGGTCCACTAAAACTTGATGCCCTTGCGCGTTAGACTGGTCATCGGCGCGGCAAGGCGAGAAAATCCCTCCACAAAACGGCGGTAGTACCCTGCTATCCCCAAGAAGCTCCGTATCTCAAACACATTCTTCGGCCTCTCCCAGCTCATAACAGAGTCAATCTTAGAAGGGTCAACAGATACTCCACTCCCAAACACAACATGGCCCAAGAATTGTACCTCCTGAAGCCAGAACTCGCACTTCGAGAGCTTGGCAAATAGCCTGTGCTCTCTCAAGATCTGTAACACAGTCCGTAGGTGGAAGGCATACTCATCCTCGGAAGGTGAGTAAATCAAAATATCATCCACAAACACCACTACGAACTGATCTATGTACTGGCCAAAAACACGGTGCATCAAGTCCATGAATGCTGCTGGGGCATTCGTCACACCAAATGGCATCACCACGAACTCATAGTGACCATAGTGAGTGCGGAAAGCTGTCTTCGCTATGTCCTCCTCTAGCACCCTCAACTGGTGATACCCCGATCGAAGATCAATCTTCGAGAAGCATCTCGAACCTCTCAACTGATCAAACAAGTCATCGATCCTGGGTAACGGGTACTTGTTCTTAATAGTCACCCGGTTTAGCCTCCGGTAGTCCACACATAACTGCAATGTTCTGTTCTTCTTCTTCGTAAACAGTGCTGAGGCACCCCAAAGAGAAGTGCTAGGACGGATAAACCCCTTACCCTGTAGGTCAGTCAGCTGCTCCTCAGCTCTCTCAGCTCTGCTGGAGCCATGCCGTAAGGTGGGATAGAAACGGGTACAATACGGGGGATAAGCTCTATGGTGAACTTTACCTTCCGCCTCGGTGGCAAACTAGTCAAGCTGTCAGGAAAAACATCAGGAAACTCGTCTACTACCTGTGGTAACACAACCCCTGTAGCCTCACTATCCTCTGCAATCAAACTAGCCAGCATATAGCTATGGGCTCCCCAACTCCTAGAGTCGTACAAGGGCGGTACCAGGAAATCCCCACGGTCTCCCGCGAAATAAAAACAATCCCCCTCAGGGGTGCACACCGAAACTCTCCCCCTGTAACAATCGATACTAGCCCGGAAAGTAAACAGCCAATCCATACCCAAAATAACATCGAAGCCAGTCATATCAAGCACAATAAAGTCAAAACAGAGAGTACGATCGGCTATCTCAAGTGAACAACCCCTACAGATCCTGGTCAATGTCACACTACCCCCAACAGGGGTATCAACACGTAGCGATAAATCCAACCGATCTATAGTCAACCCCAATGACATGGCAAACACAGTGGATATGAATGAATGCGATGCACCTGAGTCTATCAACACGCTAGCCCATGAACTGAACATAAGAAATGTACTTTGGACTACAGATGGCCCAGCAGTAGAAGCTTCTGGGGTGGCAACCGCATACACTCGACCCTGCACGGTCTGACCTTGTTTGCCTCCCCCTCTCTACCCCTACTGTCCTCCCCCTCTCGGGGCGGGAGCTCTAATACTTAATGCTGAGGATGCTGGCTGATAGTAAGGTGCTAGGGGTCTATAGCCTGACTGTGACTAGGGTAAAGGCACCTGGGTGTGCTGGTAATAGTGGGGCCTCAGTGTGCTCTATGAGGTCTGCCCCTGAGGGCAGTGGGCCTTGACATGGCCCGACTGATGACAAGTATAGCACACTGATGGGGCCCTCCCGGCCTGACTCTGGATCTGAGGTGGAAGTGGCATCTGGCTCGGTCCAGTCCCTGACCCTTGACTAGGATCTCTCTGTGGGCAATCAGCCATTCTGTGGCCAGGCTGTCCACACTGGTAACATGTAATGGTCATCTGTGGTGCCCCTCCTCGAGGAGTGATAGACATAATAGGCTGGGGAGCTAAAAACTGAATAGGCCTCTGGGGTGTCGATGGAAAAGAGGTATTGGCCCGGAACTTCTTTTGTGGCCTCCTACTAGAGTGAGCTGAGGTGGTCATGGTAGGCTGAGCGGGTGTAAGTGCCAGTGCTGTGGCTGGCCTGGCCTGAGCCCGGGACTCCCTGATCCCTCTAAGAACGGCCAACTCTCTCTCTACCCTCGTGGCCCCGATCACCGCCTCCTCATAAGTATCAATGATGTGACCCGCCAGCTTCTCCCTAATAGAGGTTTTCAGCCCCTCGAGAAAATGGTAAGCTCTCAGCTCCTCCTTTTTAGTGATGTGTGGGGCAAACCTCCCTAATGCAGTAAAACTGGACTCATACTGTGTCACTGTCATGTCCCTCTGAAGCAATGTCTCAAACTCCCTCCTGAATCCAACCCTAGCAGTCGCTGGAAAGTAGTGGTCATTGAACATGGCCACAAATGCATCCCACCCCTCTCCAAATCTGCTAATCCTTCCTGCAGATACCTTCCACTACTGGCTCGCTAGTCCGGTAAACTGGAACGTGGCACATCGGATCCTCAAGTGTGGCTCGACAATCCCTAGTGAGTCTAGGATCCTAACAATCTGGTCCAGCCACTCCTC
Source organism: Nyssa sinensis (assembly GCA_008638375.1). Taxonomy (NCBI): domain Eukaryota; kingdom Viridiplantae; phylum Streptophyta; class Magnoliopsida; order Cornales; family Nyssaceae; genus Nyssa; species Nyssa sinensis. The sequence goes on along the minus strand of CM018041.1, from coordinate 13,187,815 downwards.
AGCCACTAAAGGATCAGGCTACCCTGCAAATGATGGTGGCCTCATCCGCTGAAACGCCTTTATGACGAAGGTGTCTCTAGTCTCTCCACCTGCCGCTCTGGCCTCGGCATCAGCAGCCCTGGCCTCAGCATCAGTGGTCCTGGCCTCTTGCATGGTACAGAAGCACTCCTGTATAATGGCTGCCAAATCTCTGGCTCCAATAGTCTGCTCTACCTCCTCCATAGGGGCCGGAGCAATATCTTCCTCAGCTGCACTGTGCTCAGGTGTGTCAGCTAGGGCAACAACCTCCTCAACTACATCAAGAATAGGGGCAGCAGCTCTAGATCTGCCACGACGAGGTTGGGCAGCACCTCTAGGCCTACCCCTACCCAGTCTGGGTGGTCCGGCTCTCGTAGGAGCTCGTCTAAGAGGCATATCTACAAGTCCAAGAGAAAAATTCAATATCACTTTTACACGTTCAGATGTAGGCATTTAAATGTGATCTCAATCATGTTCTTATCAATAACCTATACTTTAACGGGTGGTACATGTAGCAAGTCATGATATATACACTTAACAAGTTTCTCACACATCATACATGTCATGCCTCCAAACATAGCATCAATCAGCACGTAATTACAATAAGTCATGCATTAGGACATATGATCACATAGTGCATAAGGCCCTACCGCATGCTACTAACAGTTCACACTAAGTCATCACCTTTACTCTAGGGTCTCATGGTGTTTTAACAACACCCCACGGTCTCTAGGTATTCGAACCTAAGCTCTGATACCACGTTGTCACACCCCGAATTTCTACAAACCCGAGGCGCGACTGACGAGACAGAAAATAAAATAAATAAAAGGATAAATGTAAATAAATCCACTAAACAAGCATCCATTCCCATCAATACATGAAATAACATAAAGTACATCTCACAACTGCATTGTTCATAGGTCATTCGGGCTTAAGCCCTTACATTACAAAATATATGTCCCATGGACCAAAAATATACCACGTACTTCACCCTATCAAGGTATCATAGAGTCTCAAGTGGCTGGAGTATCCTCATCTGAAAAATGTTGCCCACGAATGGGTCAGCTCAACTGCTGGTATGATGAAGTGCTAATGCAAGAAATAAAGCTGAGGCGTGACATGTGCAAAGTGTACATTTATATCTAAATGTCATTCAAAGCATCGCAGTAATATATGAGTGGTATGCATGACGCACCCATGCACAACTCTATGCCACACCCATGTCTCATTTACGGGTACTCCCCGATGGCACGGAGTACCAATGCAATGGCCAATTTTGGGTTTTTCACCACAGGATCTACACCCTTATAATGCATAGCACCACGTGCTCAACTCATGCCATGTTCTCAAGGATTCACCATATGCCAATATGCCAATGTAATCTCAATGAACATGGTTTCCAATAATATAGCATGCTCGAACAATAACATATAAATCATCAGTCAGTTCCATATGTATGCATATCTCATGTATTCATATATCATAGTTCATATTCTTCACTTTACTAAACTCTCAAAGAACGCAAGTAACACATAAACATGTGAACAACCAACTTCAAATTAACAAGTAAACACATTCCAAATAAACACATAAATCATTCAAGTCACTCACAAAATATTCCTAACTTAACTTCATTTCTAACATTAGCAAAACACCATACTTGACGGGTTGGTCTCAACCCTAGAAGATCGTGCACGATACGTAACTGAACTGGTCAATGAAAATGCAGGAGGTCAGATCGCCCTCTCCTGTCCTGTCAGTGTCCCTAAAAGTATAAATTACAACTCAGTCTATTGTCATTTGAATTTATGCTATTCAATAGATTTTATGTCTTTAATTCATAGGTTTCTATTCTGCTAAATTAAACTCTGCCATTGAGTCTAGGACGTCGAAGAAGATAAGTTTAGGTTTTCGTAGAACTCAATTCAGACATCTGGGTTCAAAAGGGCAAAATAGTCAATTTGCACTTTTCACGGGTCCTTACATTTCGTGACCTCTTTTCACAAATTGGACTCCACAGTTGAGTCTGGAATGTTCGAGATAATAAAGTTTCACTATTTGTTTACTTAATTCGGAGTTCGTTTGATTGTACTTCAATTCAGGGGCATTTTGGTAATTTTAAAGGTTACTACGGGTTTTTTATTTTTTGGGACCCCGTCTCGTAAAACGGATTTCACCATTGGTCTCAGAATGGTCGAGATAGTCAAAATACACTAATGACTTGTCCCATTTGGACTCCGGATTATTTTAGAATTTTTAAATAATTAAATTAAATAATTAACTAATTAATTAATTAATTTAATTAATATTTTATTCAGGAGGGGTCAAAATCAGATTTCCTAAAGTTCTGGGATTCAATTTGAATTTCAAAAAGTACAGGGGTTATTTTGAAATTTCTAACTCTCTTATCCTTAATCTTGATAGCCAAACAGTGGCTAATTTTGAAACAGGGATAGGATATCCCTGTTTTCAATTTAATCCCAATTTCAATCTCACAACTCCGTAGCCAAACGGCCCTTATCTCCATTTTAATTTAAAACCACAGGGCGACACGTGGTAGGGGTGGATCGCCCAAGCTCGACCCGAACCCGAACCGGACCCGGACCCGACCCGACTACCCCCCTTCTTCTCCGTTTTTTTGGCGATGCACCAGTAGGGTTCCGGCGCCTTTTCCGGCGCCGGCGACATTTTTTCGGTGGAATTTTCACGTTTTCAAAACGTGGTTCTCTTCGATTTTTCACGTAGGTTCTATATCCAAGGTCGGTTTTGGATCTAAGCCACTAGATCTTCACGAAATAGGGCTCAAAGGTTCCGGTCAACACTCTGGCCGACCCTATTCTTTCATTTTCGTGACTCCTCGGTCACGGTTTAACCTCCATTTTTATCCTAATGGGTTTCTGCACTGAGTTCTACACATAAAATGTCAAGGCCCAACTCCCATAACCGAAACCTGCAACTCGAGTTTTCTCCCTAGTTTCTTGACCATTTTATCTCATTCTTTTTGCATTATTTTCCTTACAACATGCTCTTTAAGATCATATACACCAAATCAATTATCGTGCTTTTAAAAAAATTAAAACAGAATGGGTCACTTACGATTTTTCTGTTGGGTTTCTCTCTCTAGCCGTGCACTTCTTTCACCCTCTGCTTCCAAGCCTGAATCAAGCTCCAAGACTCCTTTCCAGAACTCTCTTTCTCTCTCTCTCTCTCTCTCTCTCTCTCTCTCTCTCTCTTTTTGTTTCTCTTTTCCTTCTCTTCTCCCAACCGAGACCAACACATATACATAACTCACCAACTCCCTCACGTCTCTCACCACCAACCCCTTTCCTTGACTTCTCTTCCCCTGTTCAGCCACCTTGCTTTTCCCCCAATGCAGCTTTGCATTTAATGCAAAGCTGCCCTATATCCACCTATATATATATATCACTCATCACACACACACTAGACACACACACACTCCACCGACACCACACACACACACACACGGTGCACTGTTTTATATATATATGCATATACATATCCACATACACATGTACATACATCATTCTACACATACATATTTATTCCACACATATATGCATGCTACACATACATACACCATGCATTTCCATAATAATAATATACACATTTTAATTAATAATAATAATAATAATAACAACAATGAAAATGTTAAAAACAAATAATAATAATAAATAAAAAAAAAATTTTCATGTCATTACACCCGGCCACAGGAAAAAATTTATTTTTTTGAAAAAGTTTTATTTAAAATAATTTTAAGAACTTTGGCTAAAGCCAAATGTCAAATTGAGGCGTTATAGGACAGGTGTTAGTGTAACGGGGCCCTGGATTCATTAAGGGCAAAAAGGTCATTTTGTCCCTTTGCCCCTTGACTATAAATACATCCCATAGAGTTAAAAAAAAAAAAAAAATCACATTTTGGTCTAGAGAAAAGCAGAATACACGCAGAGAGAGAGAGAGAGAGAGAGAGAGAGAGAGAGAGAGAGAGAGAGGTGAAGAGAAAAGCTAGGTTTTCCAATCTTCAAGCTTCCAAAACACACTTCTAGGCTTGGATTTTCACAAAGATCACTTCTAGGAAGTTGTTCCTCTCAACAAGGACTATATTCTCACAATCGGTTTCGGCTGCACAATGAACAAAACTTCCTCAGTTTGAAAAAAACTATTTTAGGTATGATATCTTGCTAAGTTAGGAATAGATTTAGTTTTCTTTGCTTTTTTGCATGTTGGTTAAGTGATTTAGTTGTTTACTTGATGTTAGGAAAGTACTTAGGAGGTAGTTGCTTTGAAAACTTAGAGTTGGTAGTTTAGGTGCTTGTGTGTTCTTTGAGTCCTTTGATGATTTATTGCTATGATCAAGATGTATCTTGTCTATGTGTTTGTATTGTTATATTTTGACTCATATTCATGTGAGTAGGCTACATGTTTTAAGAGATATAGATGTTTGATGCATTGATACTTTGTGAGATTTTGTATTCTTTGTGAATTAGTAAGATTGTGAATATGTGGTTTGAGCATGTATTGAAATGGATAGTTTATAACATATGTTCATGTAAAAGAAGTTTAGAGATTTTGAAGTTATGATTTACTTTGAGTATGATGCATGACTTGAGGTGAACACCATGCATTTGATGAATTGTCTCATTAAAGTTGCATAATGAAATCAAGGCATTTTGGCATATTGTGATTCCTTGAAAACATAGTGTGAGTTGAGCACTTTGGTGCTATGCATTATGAGGGTGTAGATCCTATGGTGAAAAACTCAAAATTGGCCATTGGTACTCGTATCGAACGAGGACGGACAGTAAAGCGAGACATAGATTGGTACTCGTGTCTAACGGGGAAGGGCCGTGAAGCGAGACATGGTTGTGGCATAGAGTTTGCATGCGTGTGTCATGTATGTTACCTTTGCATTGCCTTTGATAAATGGGGAGATTTATAGCTTAAAAATGTACACTTGCACATGCCACGTCCTAAATTTGTTCATAGCATTAGCATTTTGTCATACCAACAGTCGTGTTAACCCCTTGTGGGATATCATATTATAGAGGAGGCTCCCGGTACTTGAAGACTTGATGAAGTCTTGAAGGATGAAGGGGAGGTGGACCATGGAGGATTTTTGGCCCTTGGGGCATATTTAGATGTTATACAAGGGCATAAGCTCTAAACTATTTGAAATGATGTTATAGAAAATTTGTGTATTATGAAAAGAAAGGAAAAGACCTTATATGTTGTAATAAATATGATGATGTGACCTTTAAAGTTAAAACATATTTGTATGTGTGATGGATTGTATATATATAAATGATGTATATTTAAATTCGATGAGATTGTGGCCATCGAGTGAGGATGGAATGTACAAACCTTGAACTGTGTAATGTATCATAAATATTAGGTGAGAAAATGCTTAGAAAACAAAGGAAGTTATGTCAAAATTTTAGAAAAATTAAAAGATTTATTAAGGGTGTAAAACACCCTTTAAATGAGTGGGAAAGGTGTAAAAAATGAGGGGTTGAAAACCTTGAAGTAGTGGGCCAAAATGGAGGAAAAGTAGCCATCAAAACTTGGGAAAAAAATTGACAAAACAGGGAATATTAGTGCAGCAAACATTGAAATTTAGCCGCAGCAATTACACTGTAGCTACAGTGTTTCTGCAAAAAAGTGGCATAGCAGGTCAGCCCCAATCGCGCGCCCGCCCCACTCGCCCTGCGCCCTGCCCCGCGCACTACCTGCCTACTTGCTGCCCCTCGGGAGCACGCGCCTGCAAGCTTGATCCCACGGCGTCCCCTGCGCACCCCATTGCCTTGCCATGGCCTACCCCATGCGCGATAGCCTGCTGCACCCCCTGACACCTGCCCCTTTGGCTAACTTTTTGAGCCATGTTTGGGCACTTTTTTTAGACCATGTTTGGGCACCCTATTTGGAAATGTTTGGCCACCCTTTTGGGCTATTTTTTATCACCTTTTTGGGCCATGTTTGGCCACTTACGTGGGCCATGTTTGGCCCCTTCCTTAGAAAATTTTTGGTGAGCTTCTTGAACCATTCTTGACCCATGTCATAAGGTATTTGGGGCCTATTTGGGCCTTTTTTTTAAGGCTTGTTTAGTGAGACTTTGGGGTTGTCTTGGGAGCCATTCGTGAATATGACTTAAACTCTTTTTAACATTAATTGGGAAAGATGTTGAGTGACGCTAGGAGACCATTTTAGTCAAGTTAAATAGCAAGTATTTAATTCTGATTTTGGGGAAACATAGGGGAATGAATGCTTAATTAACTCAAAATCCATTAAATTTCCTTTCATTTACTTTTCTTCTTTCTTTTCACTCACTCCCCAGGTTTATGAAAATTCAGGGCGTGACAACCAATTGAACTAATTAAATTGGAAAGACTACAAGAAAAATCGTGGGCACGAGCTTTCCAATTTTATCGAACGATTATCGAATAAACACCTTTTGAAAAACTCGTGGGAACGAGTAGAACAACTTAATCAAATGAGCTCTTTCTGTTGCTCATTCAAACGATGCCTTTTTGTTTGAACAACTAATATAATGTCCAGAAGTCTTAGACTATGAATAAAAAAGCTTCCACAATACAAAGTATACATACAAGATTTTACATATAAGCCCTGGGGAGTATTTTTTAGGAACCGAAAACAACACACACGTGAGAAAATTGATAAATATTTAATACATAATGTGTGAGTGTGTAAGATCCAAATCATAGCAAAGTCCAATATACCTATCGTAGACCAAGAAGACGAGAAATTGTGCACGACAATGAAACATAGTCTTCTTGTGTAAGAAATGGGGCTTGAGAGACCTTAATTGTAACGCCCTGACCCGATTATTGAGAAATTAAGCTACGAATTTGGATTATAAAAATTTTAAGAGGCAAAAATAAAATGTTACGAAAAATTAGGCTGGGATAAAAATAAATAAATAAAATTTAAAAGAAAATAAAAACAATAATTAAAATTGCCAAACGAGGCATAAGGAAGAATAGGGAAAATTGAACCAAAAAGTGCAACCCATAAGAATTGAACCCTTGACCCAAAAACTAAGAAGAACTTAAGCCCAAAAATAAAAGCCACTTGGGCTGCCCACCCTTTGTGAAAAATACTACAAACTATATGTATATGTACATATATAATGAAGCTCCCACCTCCAAATCAACCAATTGGAAGACATGCAATCCCCACATCATTAGCCCACATCATCCCCTTTCACTTCAGATTAGCCACTAAACTTGCTAAGTCTGATACGCTCATATATACATCCATGTATATGTATAACTTATATGTAAAAGAAATTCCATATTATATACATATATATATATATACATACAACTCACACTCTTGACCCTTTAGAAGATCAGTGCACTCCTCAGAGCTGTGTGTGAGTGTGTGCTTGTGAAATTGGCTGAGAGAGTGAGTGTTAGAGAGAGGAGAGAAAGGGCATGATGTGAGAAGGAAAGGTGACCACATTCAAATGTGTGCATGCATGTGAGTGTCTTTCAGTATACCTGAAGAAGCCTGGGCAAATTGAGGAACATTTGGAAGGTCAGAGTCGAGCCATAGAGAGAGAAACGACTGTGCAAAGGTATAAACCCCAAAACTAGAAACTTTTTTGTTTAAAATTTTGGAACTGTTTTGATGTTTTTGAGCCCTATTAGTTGCATGCATGATGTCTAGAATAAGAAATCTTGAATGAGGCATGGAATTAGGACCCTAAAACAGCCTAGAACACCAACACAGTGCACATTCGCCATGAACAGACCTCAAATTTTACAGGTATGAACCGACCATTGTCAAACCAATTTTGGCCTATAGGAACCTAAAATAGACCACCCCCAGTGTCTTAAATATGCTGGGCCGCGACCCTAAAACCTGAGGAGTGAACACAAAAATTTGAGTTGCAGGTTTTAGCCATTAAACCCAATTTCAGTTTTAGCCTCCTAAACTCGATTATGAGAATAGGGATTGAACCCATATATCATGAGGATCACACAGAACCAAATTACATTAAAAATGGTGATGAAACGAGTGAGTATGACCGAGTTGTAGGTACGGTCTTGGAGAAGGGAAACTGAACTGTTGAGCTCGATTCGAGCTCTCAAATGGATACCAAGTTGTTCCCAAGACACTCACGAACTTGAAACACCCGAAAACAGAGAACAAATCCTCCCTGAAAAGCACGAAATTGAAAGGATTTAAAATCGGGAATTAGGGCCAAACTGGGGAAGAAGAAGGAAAATGATGAACAGTGACTGGACACTGTTTGGGTCGGGTTTGGATCTCGGGTTGGGTCCTGACCCTTTTAAAACAGATCCTGAAAATAAAACTAAACAGTGCCGTTTCAATAATTACTGCTGACATCATAGTGACGTCATGCTGACGCAGTGAACAAGATTGAACCGCTTGGCTTTTGACCGAACCGGACCGGCCCAATTGGATTGGGATTGAACCGAACGGTTCACTTAACAGCTTTTAGAATTTACACTTTGACCCCCTAACTTTCGGATAATTACAAAACTACCCAGAAAATTAAATAAAAATTTATTTAAAACCCTTTTTAAATTAGGAAAATTACCAAAACACCCCTAAGCCAAAAATTAATCAAACGAAGTCCAAATAAAATAAATGAATAGTGTGTCTTGACTATTTTGGGCAATCTGGACTCAACGATAGAGTCCATTTTGGCAAACGAAGTACCAAAAAGTATGACACGTAAAAACATAAAATCACAAAAACTGCCCTAGACTTAAAATAAACTATAGATACGCAAATTTAAATCTAAAAAAGTCTAAACCAATTATCTTCGACACTTTAAACCTAACTGTGATATTTTTTTGGGACAAATATGACCCAACAAAAAACTAAAAAATGACAAACGTGTCTCTAAGACTTAACGAAGCTATACGAAGAGGGAAATGAGAATAGAGAGAGCTCTAAATTGACAGTGAAATTATGTGATACTTTGAACAAGAAAGTAACAGGATCTTGAATTGTGATTATAGGGACCCTCGTTAAGGAAGGATTTTTGGATAAGCTTTTAGACTTCAGGTGAATGTTTCATACCATATTGAGGTAGAAACTTTCATTATAAATATAAATATTGAACTCTTTTATGATATATCAACATATGATATCATTTCTTCTTATAGATTTTGTTTAACAGCTATACTGTATATGTTTTGAACGATTTATTGACAACTATATTGTCTTCTTTGACTTAACAAAATGTGTTTGTAAGATACTCAAATGTTAAGTGATTTTCTCACAAATGTTGAACTGTTTTAACTAAACATCAAATAAAGAACTTTGATTTGAGTAATTGAACTGCTATTGATGATTATTGATTTTGGATATGATTTTGATGCTTTGAATAGAACACTCTTCTATGATTGGTCACTATCGAATAGGTTGTGATTTATCGAACCCTTCCCACAGGGTATATTGTGGTGAGCCGGTGTTGATACGACATATTGAACTAGCTAGTCTATAGACTCAGTCAGCGAGGTGCTAATTTGCTGGCCATAGAAGTGGAATATATGATTTTTGAATGCGAATATTGAATATGAACCATAATTGAACTATGATTTATTGAATTACGTTATCGAACCATGATTTTGAATTATCGAACTATGATTTATCGAACCAAGATATCGAACTATGATTTATTCAACCAAGACTCATCGAACTGTGATTTATCGAACTATGATTCATCGAACTATGTTATTGAACTGTGATTTTGATTTATTGAACTATGTTATAGATTATTGATTTACGATTATCATTGAATTGAGATTTATTGAAAATGAATTTGATACCGTTATCTTGTACTATAATTTAAGATAACATATGATATCTGATCATTGACATTTCAGTACTGAATTATATAGTAGTTTTGAAACCCTTGGTATGTTATGAAATACTCACGAGCTGGGATACTCACGAGCTGTTGAGCTCATAGGATTTTTATCCAATATATTTCAGATGACGATATTGGCAAGGGAATATCGAGTTCAATCAGGATAGCTGGAGGCTTATAAGCTATGAACTTTTTGTATTAAGATTTTAAAGACATGATGTAGTTACTTTTGGAAATTTTGGACTGTATATCGAATATGACATCAACAGGCCTTGAAAAATTACATCACGCACTTTTGTAATTACTATGGAAGGTTTATAGATGATTGATGTTGACTTGAGTATTGATTTACGCTTCCGCAATAGAAAAAGGAATTTTTATTCCGCTGTGTTTGGTTAAATGTGAATGAGAAAAGTATTGTGAACAGTGAAAAGGCCTCAATGGCCGATCACGAACCCCTGATCCGCATAAGCCGGGTTCCGGGTCATGACATTAATCCTAGGACTCTGTTACAATCACACACAAATTAGTATTATTAACATGGATTAGCCAATTACAACAAAAGACCCCTCGTTGCTTCATCATGTGTTTATTTTTTTTAATAAATAAAGATGGATTTTGATCCATGAGAGCAAAATTAATAGAGAAAAAATTATTTATATATATAACAAACACAAAATAATTAATACAACATCATATTAAATTAATTTGAGGACAGCTTGCTTGCACACATGAGAACTTTGAAGATAATATTGTTGACTTTGGCAGAAAGTCACTAAGTCAAATAAAGTTTGAGTCATTTCTATTCAAATGGAGGGAGCAATTTTAGATCACTCTCAAAAGACCCCTGCTTTTAACAAGTTGTAAAAATTGTAAACTTTTACTGTTTCATAATAACAGAGAAAAAAACTCATTTAGTACTTGTTTTATTCAACTTATGAGCCCCATTTTGGATGGTCAAAGCTACTTTCTAGGCCATAAAAATTTGTCCCAAAAAAAAGTATTTGAAGATTATTGATTAAAATTTCACTAACTTCGAAATAGTAAAATTTTACTGTCTCTCGTTGCTTCATCATCTGTTTACTTTTTTTAATAAATAAAGATGGATTTTGATCCATGAGAGTATAATTAATAGGGAAAAGAATATTTATATATATAACAAACACAAAATAATTAATACAATATCATATTAAATTAATTTGAGGACAGCTTGCTTGCACACATAAGAACTTTGAAGATAATATTGTTGACTTTGGTAGAAACCCACTAAGTTAAATGAAGTTTGAGTCATTTTCATTCAAATGGATAAAAAAAAAATGGAGGTAGCAGTTTTAGGTCACTCTCAAAAGGCCCCTACTGTTAACAAGTTGTAAAAATTATAAACTTTTACTCTTTCATAATAACAGAGAAAAAAACTCATTTGGTACTTGTTTTATTCAACTTATGAGCCCCATTTTGGATGGTCAAAGCTAATATCTAGGTAGTGAAAATTTCTCCAAAAAAAAAAGTATTTGAAGATCATTGATTAAAATTTCACTAACTTCGACATAGTAAAATTTTACTGTCTCTCGTTGCTTCATCATGTGTTTATTTTTTTTAATAAATAAAGATGGATTTTGATCCATGAGAGCAAAATTAATAGAGAAAAAAATATTTATATACATAACAAAAAAAAAATAATTAATACAACATCATATTAAATTAATTTGAGGAGAGCTTGCTTGCACACATGAGAACTTTGAAGATAATATTGTTGACTTTGGCAGTAACCCTCTAAGTTAAATGAAGTTTGAGTCATTTCCATCCAAGCGGATAAAAAAAAATGGAGGGAGCAGTTTTAGATCACTCTCAAAAGACCCTTGCTCTTAACAAGTTGTAAAAATTATAAACTTTTACTCTTTCATAATAACAGAGAAAAAAACTCATTTGGTACTTGTTTTATTCAACTTATGAGCCCCATTTTGGATGGTTAAAGCTACTTTCTAGGCAGTGAAAATTTGTCCAGAAAAAAGTATTTGAAGATTATTGATTAAAATTTCACTAACTTCGAAATAGTAAAATTTTACTGTCTCACGTTAATTCATCATGTGTTTATTTTTTTTAATAAATAAAGATGGGTTTTCATCCATGAGAGTATAATTAATAGAGAAAAAAATATTTATATATATAACAAACACAAAATAATTAATACAACATCATATTAAATCAATTTGGGGAGAGCTTGCTTGCACACATGAGAACTTTGAAGATAATATTGTTGACTTTGGTAGAAACCCACTAAGTTAAATGAAGTTTGAGTCATTTCCATTCAAATGGATAAAAAAAAATTGGAAAGAGCAGTTTTAGGTCACTCTCAAAAGACCCTTGCTCTTAACAAGTTGTAAAAATTGTAAACTTTTACTGTTTCATAATAACAGAGAAAAAAACTCATTTGGTACTTGTTTTATTCAACTTATGAGCCACATTTTGGATGGTCAAAGCTACTTTCTAGGTAGTGAAAATTTGTCCCAAAAAAAGTATTTGAAGATCATTGATTAAAATTTTACTAACTCTGAAATAGTAAAATTTTACCGTCTCTCGTTGCTTCATCATGTGTTTATTTTTTTTAATAAATAAAGATGGATTTTGATCCATGAAAGTATAATTAATAGAGAAAAAATATTTATATATATAAGAAACACAAAATAATTAATACAACATCATTTATATTAATTTGAGGAGAGCTTGCTTGCTCACATAAGAACTTTGAAGATAATATTGTTGACTTTGCTAGAAACCCACTAAGTTAAATGAAGTTTAGTCATTTCCACTCAAATGGATAATAAAAAAATAGAGGGAGTAGTTTTAGGTCACTCTCAAAAGACTTTTACTCTTAACAAGTTGTAAAAATTATAAACTATTACTGTTTCATAATAACAGAGAAAAAAACTCATTTGGTACTTGTTTTATTCAACTTATGAGCACCATTTTGGATGGTCAAAGCTACTTTCTAGGCAGTGAAAATTTGTCCAAAAAAAAGTATTTGAAGACCATTGATTAAAATTTCACTAACTCCGAAATAGTAAAATTTTACTGTCTCTCATTACTTCATCATGTGTTTATTTATTTTTAATAAATAAAGATGGATTTTGATCCATGAGAGTATAATTAATAGAGAAAAAAATATTTATATATATGACAAGCAAAAAATAATTAATACAACCTCATATTAAATTAATTTGAGGAGCTTGCTTGCACATATGATAACTTTGAAGATAATATTGTTGACTTTGGTAGAAACCCACTAAGTTAAATGAAGTTTGAGTTATTTCCATTCAAATGGATAAACAAAATGGAGGGGGCAGTTTTAGGTCACTATCAAGCATGTTAACCCCATAAGTACTTTAGTTATTCTAAGACTAAAATATCCTTTAAATGTTTTGTCCCTAATCAGTCACCAATTATGAAAAACAAATTTCAAAATTCAAGTACTCACAATATATAAATGCATTTAAAATAAGATATATATATATATATATATATATATATATATTGAGACTCCAAAAATTAAGATCTATCAAAAAAAATCCATATTGAATATAAAATTTCAAAGAAGAAACAACAGATCCAAAATATTAAAATTTCATCCCAACAAAACTGTAAAATATTATAGTTTCCTAGTGAAAAGTGTAACATTGTACAATTTCATAAAAGTTGAGAAAATTCTCAATTGTTGTTAAGTTTTATTGAGATTTTTGAACACATATTGTATGGTCAAAAAAGACTTTCAAGATTATAGAAATTTGTCAAAAAAATAATATTTGAAGTACGATGATTAAAAAACTCACAAGTTGTGAAACCGAAAAAGTTTACACATTCTCAAACTGTAAAATTTATTCTTTCATAAAATTAAAAAGATAATTAGACAGTCTGCCTAAACACAAAATATAGACAACAAAACTCACCCGCACGTTCTTACCCTAATTTTAATCATTACACTTGGGGATTCATTTAGCACTCATAACGAGTTTGTTCCAAATGATACTTAAGGGTCAGAAGGTAACTAAAAGTAGCTCCAACAGTTGAGCCACTGGAGTTGCCAATGTCATATTTTAGTAGGGTTGTTCCACAACAACACTCTAGTGGTTGGTTTTTGAAGCTATCAAAATTTGATTAAGTCAAATATTTTATCAAATATGACGTATGTTTTGGTAGGCTATTATCCATTTCAAGAGCTCAGATTGCTCCAAATGTGTGGTCTAGATTTGACAAAGATTTTTTCTCGGTTTAATGCCCAAACCGCAATGGTAGTTGTGAAGAAGAATGGTAGTTCTAATAAAAAAATAACATTTCACCATTAGAGTAAAAATATCAATGTCATGCCCCGAATTTTCACAAACCTGGGGAGTGAGTGAAACGAAAAGAGAAAAGTAATTGAAAGGTCGTAAGATAGATTTAATTGATTATTCATTCATTTTCTCCACGTTTTCCCAAAATAAAAATAAAAAATCGGACACAAGGCTTACCCCAAGATGGGTTACCAATGGTAGTCACAAATCACCCCAACCAATGGTCAAAAATAATCTAAGGCTTGTTCAATTATGGCCTTCAAGATCGCCCCAAAAAATCCCTAAACAAGTCTTGGAACAATGGCCAAATAGGCCCCAAAATGCCTTAAAACATAGGCCAAGAATTGGTCAAAATCCTACCAAAAATTAGTCCAAGTAAGAGGCCAACATGGCCTATGCAAGTGGCCAAACATGGCCCAATAGGATGCCCAAACATGGTCTAAAAATATGCCCAAACATGGTTAAAAAATATGCCCAAAAAATGGCTCAAAAGGTGGCCAAAAGGGACAAGGCAGCAGGGCGTGTCAGGTTGGCAGCACGTTGGGCGTGCAGGAGTGCCATGCTTGCAGGCGTGTGAGGCAGCAAGCAGCGCTCGGGTTGCGTGGCGGGCAGCTGGGCTGCTTCTCTACATTTTTACTGTAGCGACAGAGAGCAGTTTTCCAATTTTTCTGCAGAATTACTGTTCCGGCTGCAACCTAATTTTTCCTATTTCTGATTTTTTTCTCAAGTTTTTCAAGTCACTTTTCTTCCATTTTTAGCCCATTTCCCCAAACCCTCAATTTTGGGCACTTTTCTCACCTAATTACAAGGTGTTTTATACACTTAATCAATTCTTCAATTTTTCCAAAATTTTGACTTGACCTCCTTTGTTTTCTAAGTCTTTTTCCCACCTAAATTTCACAACACTTCATTTATATAACTACGTCACAATCCATCCTCACTCGATGGCCACAATCTCAAAGAAATTAAATATACACATCATTCAAATATACAATCCTTCACACATCCACATATGCTTTGAAGTTTAAAACATCACATTCTCTCTTTCCTTACAATTATAGGGTCTTGCCCATTTATTCACACTACACAATACTATTACAAATATGTTACATAAGTCTTAGGGATTATGCTCTTATACAACTCAAATTATGCCCCAAGGGCCAAAACATCCATCATGATCCATGTCTCCTTTGTTCTTCAAGAATTTATCAAGTCTCAAACACTAGGGGCGTCATCTGTAATATGATATCCCACGAATGAGTCAGTTCAACTGCTGGTATGACATAATGCTAATGCAAGGAACAAAATTGAGGCGTGGCATGTGCAAGTGTACATTTATATCTACATGCCATTCAATTCATTAACATAATGCAAAGGCGGTATACGTGACACACCCATGCAAACTTTATATCACACCCATGTCAACTCTATGTCACACCCATGTCGACTTTATGCCACACCCATGTCAACTCTATGCCACACTCATGTCAACTCTATGCCACCATGTCTCGGTTTAAGGATCGCTCCCGTTGGATACCCGAGTACCAACACCTGTTCATGAATCGCTCTCGTTGGGTAAGCAGGCACCAATGCAATGGCCAATATTGGGTTTTTCACTATAGGATCTACACCCTCATAATGCATAGCACCAAGTGCTCAACTCACGCCATGCCTCCAAGGATTTACACTATGCCAACATGCTTTGATTTCATCCTTATGCCATTCAATGAAACATTTTATCAACACATGGAGCATGACTTAAAAATATGCCTCTTTCACAAAGTAAAGCATAACTTCAAATTCACAACACTTTGTCTACATGCATGTAAGTCACAATTCAATGAATTAAGTATATGATCAAGTCTCATGTTCATCACTTTAACAATTTCTCAAAGAACATACAATTACACAAACTACCAACTCATGGAATAATTCATAACTGTCAAACCACAAGAGTTTCTTTACATGAACACAAGCTAGAATATAATGAATCAAACATATAAACAAGTTACATGTTCATCACTTTCACAAATTCTCAAAGATTACAAAATACATAAAACACCAACACCTTAAATAAATCATAACTTTCCAACTACAAGATTTTGTCTACATGAACCTAAGTTAGAATACAATGAATTTCACTTATTATCATGGTTCATGTTTACCACTTTTCTAAATTCCCAAGGAATAACAAAGAACACACAAGTACATAAACACTCAACTCTAGGTTTTTCAAAGCAACCATATCCTAAGTGATTTTTTAATATCAAATAAACATATGAATCATTCAATCAACATATGAATCACTCCTAAACTTAATCTTATTCCTTAGCAAAATATCATACCTAGAATGGTTTTTCTCAAACCAGGAAATTTGTGTTCGCTGCACAGTCAAACCGATCAGTGCGAATATAGATATTGATGAGAGGAACAACTTCCTAAAAGGAAGCTTCACAAGAATCCTGACCTAGGAGTGTGTTTTGGTGGCTTGAAGCTTGGAGAACATAGGGCTTTTTCTCACTTTTTCTCCATGAATGTGCTCTGCTCCTTCTCCAGCCCAAAAATGATGAAATTACACACTAAGGGACTATTTTTATAGTGAAAAGGCAAGGGGAAAAAATGACCCTTTTGCCCTTAATGAATCCAAGCCCCGTTACACTACAACCCATCCCGAAAGTCCTCAATTCGATATTTTGTTTTAACCAAAGTTCTTAAAATCATTTTAAATGAAAATTTTCAAAAAAAGAAATTTTCGCCTATGGCTAGGTTTGGCCGGATCCACCCGGGATGCCCTTTTGGTCCAATTTCTGAAACTATCTCCAAACAGGCTCAAATTTCTACAAGAGGTGCATTTTAATATTCTGAGCATGTTTCTCTTTTATGGCACATTCATAATATGCTTCTAAACATGTCTTATAGATAAATGATGCATGTAAATCGCCTACCAGCAAAACTACGGATGAATAGTATCCTACCAGCAAAAACGAAAAATTTATCCTCATTTTTTCAGATCTCTATAATCAAAAAATAAGTTTTTGATACTGTAGCAATGCTAATATTGAGCTTTAGCAGGATTGAAATGAATTTTACCATTGGAGTTGGTTTAAGAGTAAGGTCCTTAGGAAAATTGCATACAACCATATTGATAGGGTAATATGTGTTGAAACCATCAAATTTGCAGAAGGATTTAATATAGGGAATTAGGTATAGAGACTAGCGAGGCTTGGGCACTCAAGGAAAGTTTTTAATCAATATATACATATATATATATATATATATAAATACATCAACATCGGTGATAGTGAATATGAATTTAATTCTCCATGTTGCTGGTAAACTCAAATTATTTGTTTATGGCATTCGAATACCACATGATTAGGCTTGGAATTGGAAGATTATCCTATTTCGATGATCGAAAGTCCTCCACGAACATGTTATAGGTAGAGAGAAATGGAGATTGTAGGTTCAGTTTTTATAGAGAGGGGCGAAGGGTTATGTCCTTTGATTGAAATGTGCTTGGATATTGCACTGGGAGTAAAATAGTCATATAGAAAAATAAAAATTAGTCAAAGAACCTTTGGTTAATAAAAGAAATAATCAAATGGATTCTACATTAAAAAAAATTGAGCATAGGCTCTATAATAATTTAGCATCTTTTTAAAAGACTTAACACCAATTAACTCATAATTAACTTTACGTATGTATATACCTACATACATATATATATATGTATATATATATACATAACAATACATATATATAAATAAATATAAACATAAATAAATCAATATTTATATATATGCTGTATAGATCTGAAAATAATGAGGATAAATTTTTCGTTTTTGCCGGTAGGGCACTACTCATGCACTGTTTGCTGGTAGGGCGCTACACATATAATTTTAGATGTAAGACATGGTTAGGAGCATATTTTGAGTGTGTCATAGAAGAGAAATATGGGTAGAATATTAAAATACACCTCTTGTAAAAATTTGAGCCTATTCGGAGGCAGTTTCAAAAATAGGACCAAAAGGGTGTCCCAGGTGATCCGGGTGGATCCGACCAAACCCGGCCATAGGCGAAAATTTATATTTTTAAATATTTTCATTTAAGATGATTTTAAGAACTTTGATTAAAACAAAATATCGAATTGAGGCATTTCGGGACGGGTTGTAGTGTAACGCGGTTCTGGATTCATTAAAGGCAAAAGGGTCATTTTACACCTTTTCCCCTCCACTATAAATATTGCCCCTTAGTGTATAGTTTCATTATTTTTGGGCTGGAGAAAGAGCAAAAGTTGTCCATGGGAGAAAATGGAGAAAAAGCCTTAGGTTCTCCAAGCTTCAAGCCACCAAAACACGCTTTTAGGCCAGAATTCTTGCTAAGCTTCCTTCGAGGAAGTTGTTCCTCTCATCAATATCTATATTCTCACTGATCGGTTCTACTGTGCAGCGAACACAACTTCCTCGATTTGAGAAAAACCATTTAAGGTATGATATTTTGCTAAGTAAGAAATATGATTAAGTTTAGGAGCGATTTACATGTTGATTGAATGATTCATGTGTTTATTTGATGTTATAAAATCACTTAGGATATAGTTGCTTTGAAAACTTAGAGTTGGTAGTTTAGGTACTTTTGTGTACTTGAGTGTTCTTTGGGAATTTGGAAAAGTGATAAACATGAACCATGACTATAAGTAAAATTCATTGTATTCTAGCTTAGATTCATGCAGATAAAATCTTGTAGTTTGAAAGTTATGATTTATTTAAAGTATTGGTGTTTTATGTATTTTGTAATCTTTGAGAATTTATCAAAGTGATGAACATGTAACTTGTTTATATATTTGATTCATTGTATTCTAGCTTGTGTTCATGTAGAGAAACTCTTGTGGTTTGAGAGTTATGATTTATTCTATGAGTTGGTAGTTTGGGTGCTTGTGTGTTCTTTGAGTTATTTGATGATTTGTTGCTATAATGAAGATGTATCTTACCTATGTGTATGGATTATTATATTTTGGCCTATATTCATGTTGATATATCTTGTGTTTTGGAAGATGTGATGGTTTGATGCATTGGTGTTTTATGAAAGTATGTGTTCTTTGTGAATTAGTAAGATTGTGAAAATATGGCTTGAGTATGTGTTGAAATGGATAGTTTATAGCATATGTTCATGTAAAGGAAGTTTAGGGATTTTGAAGTTATGATTTATGTTAGGCATAATGCATGACTTGAGGAGAACACCATGTATTTGATGAATTGTCACATTGAAGTTGCATAATGAAATCATGGCATTTTGGCATATTGTGATCCTTTGAAAACATGGTGTGGGTTGAGCACTTGATGCTATACATTATGAGGGTGTAGATCTTGTGGTGAAAAACCCAAAATCTAGCAAATATCAGTACTCGCGGGCTGATGGGGAAGGATCATGAAGCAAGACATATTACAGTACTCGCGAGCTGACGGGGAAGGACCGCGAAGCGAGACATGCATTGTGACATAGAGTTGACATGGGTGTGACATAGAGTTGACATGGGTGTGGCATAGAGTTGCGTGGGTGTGTCACACATATTTCCATTATATCGTATTAATGAATTCATGGATGTGGCATGGAGTTGCGTGGGTGTATCACGCATATTTCCATTATATCGTATTAATGAATTCATGGATGAGTTTGCACAAATGCATCATATATATTGCCATTAGATTATAGTGATGATTTAGGAGGCATGTAGATATAAATGTACACTTGCACATGTCATGCCTTAATTTTGTTCCTTGCATTAGCATTGTGTCATACCAGCAATTGAGCTGACCCATTCGTGGGATATCATATTTCAGATAAGGTTTCGAATGTTTAAGACTTGTTTAAGTCTTGAAAAAAGGAAGGAAAAGTGGATCATGAAGCATATTTGGCCCTTGGGCCACATTTTTGTATGTCAGGGCATAAGCCCTAAGACTTATGTAATGAATATGTAATAGCCTTGTGTAGTGTGAATAAAATGGGTAAGGTTTTATAGTTGTAATGAAATTGAGAATGTAATGTTTTAAACTTCAAAGCATTTGTGAATGTGTGGAGGATTGCATGTTCGAATGATGTATATATTTAATTCCTTGAGATTGTAGCCATTGAGTGAGGATGGGATGTACACATGTCTATATGTACGATTGTTGAAAAATATTAGGTGGGAAAAATGTTTAGAGAATAAGGGAGGTTATGTCAAAAATTTTGTGAAATTGAGAAGGAAATTAAGCATGTAAAACACCATTCAAATGCAAGAAATAAATGCCCAAAATGAGGGTTTAGAAACCTTGAAGAAGTGGGCTAAAAATGAGAGAAAAATGGGCTTAAAAAACTTGAAAAAAAAATTCAAAAATAGGAAAAATAGGTTGCAGCCATGAATAGTAAACTTGAAAAAAAAATCAGATTTTAGCTTGCAGTCGCTACAGTGCCCTGATTGACATGCCCCAGCCCCAGCAGCGTGTGCCAGCCTGCCGCCCCGCACGCCCCTCACCTACGTACGCGCATGCGCGCCCTTGTGTGCCTATGGCCTGCACCCTTCAACCTGCTGTTTGGCAGCTATAGTACTAGCCCTTTGACCACCTGTTTAAGCTATATTTGAACACCATATTGGGCCATGTTTGGCCAACCTTTGGGCCATGTTTGGTCACCATTATAAGTCACTTTTGGCCATCACATAGATCCATGTTGGGCATTATTTTGGGACACTTTTTAATTATATGTCAAGGTTATGTTTGGCAAAGCGATCTAATCTAGACATAGTTGGATTGTCCCTAACACTGACCCATATATATCTCCTCGCTCCAAAGGATTTGCTCCAAAGGCAAATCCACCAAATAATTGTAGCCGATGAACTATGAAAAGGCTTTCATAATTTGTCAACCGTCTCCCTCCTTTCCTTTACTCCAGATATCTAGTCACATTAAAATCACCATCTAGCACCCACAAATTAGCCTCCCTACTTGCATCCCCCTGCACTTCCCCCAAAAAAGCCCACTTTCTGCCTCCAAAGTTGGCCCATACACTAATGAAGACCCATTCAAAGTTCCCATTCAACATCTTAAATTTGCAAGAAAGTAAATACCTTCCTTCCTAATAGTCCAATCCCTCTATCACCCTAGAATCTCACATGAGAAGAACACCCCTATTTGTACCCATTGTAGCCATATATCTCCAGTCAACCCAACAAGCACCCAACAGGCTTCTCACAAACTCAATTGAGACATCCTGCAACTTGGTTTCCTACAAACAAATAAGAGTAATTCTCCATTTCTTCATAACTACCTTTACCACTACCCTTTTGTCTGGGTCATTGAGACCCCTAACATTCCAAGATAGAAATTTCAGCATCATTTATCAACCCATAGAACTACTTCTCACCCTTTTCACCCTCTCTCCTTCCTATCTGCTCCACCTTTCCTCCTTTCATAATTGATGAAAGATGATAAATTCTTCACTTCCCTCTTTAATTTTTTTTGAAATTTCTTGGTCAATATTTTTTCTCCCGATGTACTACAATCCCCCCCAACCCACCCCCTCACCACCCTGAGTTTATTGCACATTTCTCACACTGAACATGACCATTATTCTGGCATTGTATCCATGACATGAAAGCCCAAAATATCTGCATCCCTCCCACCTAAGAAGCACAGACACGGATATGACATGACTTAGACACGTTGACAAGGAATTTTTTAAAAAAGGACACTGACACGTTGAATAATATTTATTTATTTTATATATATGAGCATGAAATCAAATTCTAATATTATTTCAATCAATTTTGAGATTTCCTATCAAAAAATAATATTAATAAAAAAACCTATTTTATCACATGTTTTATTGATTTATTAAAAATTAATATCAATTTTTTTTGAATTAATTTATATATTTGTTAAGTACATAAATTTAAAATTAAATATGTATATACATATTATAATTATTATTTGATCCAACAAATAATTAAAAAAAAAATGAAAGATATATGAAGAAAAGAGAAATTTATTATTTTTAGACTTTTTCCAAAATAATTTTTTAAAAAAATAAATATAAATTAAATTAATTAAGGAATTTAATAAATAAAATCACAAAATTATTAATACCAGTAAAAAAAACATAACTAAATTATGGCCTTATGAGAGGGAGAATGACACGTAATAAAAGAGGAAGGGTGGGCTACCGGGGGGGGAGGGGTGTGTTGTGTCAACATAAAGAGAAGGGAGGGGGGCTTCGAAGAGTCGAGGGAGGGGGTTTCCAAGAGTCAGGAACAGAAGAAGGGGGGTTCCAAGAGTTGGGAACCTTGCCGAGAGGCAAACGTCGCGAGAGAGATCACAGAGGGAGATGGGAATTGATGGAGAGGAGAAGAAGAAGAAGGAAGATGTACGTGGTTGGCGGTCGTCGATCTTGCACAATCAGAGGTAGGCTACCTCTCCTTTCTTTTCTTTTTGATTCTACAATCCTCCATTAATTTTTTTTTTTTTTTTTTGAATTCTCATATTCACCAATCACATGTCTTGACGTGTCTAGAACATGTCGGAACTTTGAAAAGAATCAGATACTCAATTTTAACGTGACGTACACATCTCTGGCGCATGTCCATGTCCCTAACGTGTCAGACACCGACACTGTGGCCTCAGGGACGTGTCCGTGCTTCTTAGCCCCCACCTTGCGCAGCACCCATTTTGAGACTTCCAGCTTCTTGGCTTCCCATCTCCTATGTTCTCTAGTCTACTTATCCAGTTGTCTGGGATAATTACAACCGAGCGACTGCATTGCATAGTTATTTCCTCCTCGCTGTCCACAAACTCTATGAGTTAGTTATTAATCCTCAAATCTTTCCTAGAATTTTCATTGCTCCCCATAATGTTTGGAGATAGTTCCTACAGAATAACTGTTACCCCTTGCAATTCCCCCTCCCCCCTCTTATTTAATTTCCCTGGCCATACCTAGATAGAGTCCCAGCACCTCCTCTATTTCAGTTATGCCATTTCCCAAGTTTACCAGCAAGCCTTCTGTTGACTCCATTGTTCATATTTCCGACTCACTTGCATCAAAGTCCTCGTGATCATCTCTGTTATTTTCACTGTCACCTTCATTTTGCAGAGAAAAATCCCTTCAATTGATGATCTGTCACTGGGACTACTGTACCTATCTCTTCAGCCTCCTCTGACATCCTTTTAGATGGTTGTGCATTCCATGCCCACGCTGCCCTCCCCCCTCCAATACCTCCACTTCCCCCTAGGCATTGATTGTTTCTGCCCAATTGGCTGGCCTCTACACCTCTTTGAATTCCGCAGCCATCAAATCTTCTTCCAGCTCACTACCAGTCACACTAGAACCATTACATCTCTCACCCATTTTCTCATCACTCCTCTTCCACTACTCTCCCCCCCCTCCATCTTTTTTTTTTTTTCTGAGATTCTCCTGCTGCTCTCTCTATGCTAAACATATCGAACATCTAGTTCTGGTAAGCTGGTGTCCTTTATTTCCATCTTCGCCTTCCCCTTCGCACCATGTAACCTATGAAACTGATTGAGCTTCCCACTTCTCCCAGTCTGAAGCTTTTATGAGGCTCGTCTAGTCTCAATTTTCGCCACATAGATAGCCTCAAGTGGGCCTCTAGGAACCTCAATGCACTCTGAAACCCTCTAGTCAATTGTCTCTAAGCTTTTTCCACTTCCGCCATATACACCTCTTCAGCTGGGCCTCTAAGGACAACAATCCTAATTGTGGATCTGTCCCTGCTATGGTACCTGTCATAGGGTCAAAACTCTGAACCAATTTTTTTTGCCTGTGCAGCGTCAAGACCACTGCCTTGACCAGCCAACCACACCACATTCAAAGGAAAGCTAAATCCCTAGAATAGGATTCCAACACTGTAAGGTTTGCACAATTGAAATACAAATACGAAATGAGGCACACACACAGAACACAACCTTTACAAGAAACACATTCCCAACCTTTTATTCACTATACACTCATGTGAATACAAAGGACTCTGGCCAAGGTTACAAAAACAAACTCTCTCCCTCACAAATTCGTCTCTCTCACACCTCTATGTATAACTTTCTTTGTATACACTTTTGTGTTTATACAAGCGACCTTGCACCCCTATTTATAGCCCAATGCTACAACCACCCATGTGTGTGCATGTGACACGCACATGGCCTGCAGTTACACCCTAACTGCTAGGGTTTGTCACAGACTGCCACCTGTGCCTTGCAGTTGCGCCCCCAACTGCTAGGGCTATTTGAAGGGTTGGATTTGCGCCACCTGTGAGAATCCGTGCATCCATTACCGCACACAATGTGAGCCCTTGGATCGGTGTGCTAGCACAGCAGGCAGTTACCCTTGGCTGCCCCTAGACAGACTTGTCTTTTGCCAGCCTAGCAACTGCTGCCAACTGTTGCCACCTATGCTGTCACCACTAATGCCACCCTGAGCCCTCACTCAAGGACACGACCATGTGTAGTCATCCTTGAGCCCGCACACCACTTGACCCAACCAATGCTTCTTTGTTAGCCCTCGTTGCCAAGCAATGCCCCCACATGTTTTGGTCTTCCTTAGCCGCATAGGCCACTCGCCCATGGGCGCATCAAGGAGGTACTCTCCCCTATATATGTCTTATGAAGATTTGTCCACCTGATAAGAGTAGATACAACCCTTTGCAGAACCAGTTCTTCCCCCTGTGCGCATTTGCCTTGCCAAAAGCAACCCATGCGTCAAACTGTTCACATCAGCTGCACCAACTCTGAATTGCCTAACTATTCTTCCAACACTTAGACAATCTTCAACATATCCACAAGGATGCCCATAACAGGCCACCCTTATCTTGGCCTTGGCGTTGGTTGAGGCTCACCAACTTGGCCAACTTCGGAATGTTATTTCAACCCTGAATGTTATTCCGCTCCTGAATTTCATTCCACTCTTGAATGTTATTCCAATGACTTAACATTCCTTCCCTCATGTCAAACCATCAAGGCATGGCATGCCTCCCCATGCCCATGCTACTGTGTCAAGTAGAAAAGGGTCTAACAGTACCCAACCCAACCCAGCCCATTTCGTCTCTTTCTTGTAGGCCTTTAAGCCTATTTTTTGCATCCTTACCTGGCTGGCCCATGCAATTGATTGGCCTGCCTTCTGCTCACAAATCTGGGCCTGGTCGACAACCCTTCCCCAGCCTCTGAGCTTTGCTGGATATTGTCAAACTTCTCTTTTTCCAGTCCAAAAGTATGGTCCAACCCACCATTACGACCCAGCTGGCCCTGCAATTGATTTGAATTTCCCTTGTCCACCCCTTTCCACGCGTTATCGCCTCCCTTCATCATCTGATGCCATCACGTGATCTCTCTGTATTGTCCCTCCACGCGCCACTCTCGTGTGAGCAGGCCTCACTGCTAGAAGACCATCTTCTCCGGCAGACTGTAAGGAGCTTCCTCCATTATTTGAGATTGCCACCGTAAATTGGGGCCCTTTCTCCACCCACACCAGAATTTCGTACCTCCAGGCCCCTCCCTACACCTTCACAGTTGCCAGAATAGGAGTCTCTACAGCTCTCACCTTCAGCCTAGCCCTCCTACAGTTGCTCCAATGCCTCGTGTCCTCATCCAGACCCCTAAATCCTCCGCATTTATCCCCTAACAGCTTAAAAATTCTTCATGCCACAAAAGCAATGAGAGACCAACGAATCTAATCCATACCTCCATTTCCATTCCAGTCCTATAACAACTTCCCATTGCTGCCCACCAATCAAGAAATACTGGTTGTCCTTCAAAGACCCACTCCCTTAGTCGCCAGATCCTGTTTGCTTCCTCTATAGTCGGGAATTCAAATAGGAAACATCCTCCGTACAACTCAGTGACTTCCACTCCTGTTGGCACCCCCACCATCGGTCCACCCATCTCTGTATCCTTTCCTTTTGGGGCAATGGTTCCATCGCCCCCCCTTCCAATTCATCCCACTAAACACTGCTTCCAGTACTAGATTTTTCTTACATGATTCAAAATCGACCATTACATCTCCCCCATGTTCTTTCATATCCCTTCCCTATAGTTATCGCAGCTTCTGGCCAACCCTTTCTAGCCGCTGCTTCCTTAACAGTGCGAGTCATCTAGATGCCCCTCCCGGAATCGAAGCTGCCAGATCTCTGAAAGTTTTGGCCACACATTCTTCCAACCCCTGCCCCTATCAACCTTTAGAATATAAAGTGAGAGTCGAATCTCTCCATTCGATTCCTCCACTTTAACAAACGCCCCTTCCTCGTTCGATCTTTGCATTATTCTCTACCTTTGATTCCTGCTGTGAAGGACTCTCTCCGAGCTCCTCCCGTCACACCGCTTCCCCATTTCATCCAGTTGTTCACACAGCCATTGAAATCCTGCTCCATCGAATCTTAATCTTTGAACATGCCCCTTTCCCCATTCCATTATCTAGAGAAGGATCCGTCTCCTCTCTTTAATCTCGTCAATCTCATAGGTTTTGCTCCCCAACTGTGTGCATCTCCATGAACCCATCTCCCCTTTATCTCACCTGTGCAATTGAACTCAATGAAGCTTCTTCTTCCCCTAATTCTCTAAGTTCCCTTGTGCTCTGCAATTTGGCTATTGTCAGAGGGTTTTGGGAAATTGTCCAAGTTGACGACAATTTCAAAGTGAGGTAAAGATTCCAACAAGATAAGAAATATGGTTTGAGTGTTCTCTGGAAGCATTAAAGTATTTTTTCCGAACAACAGGAAAAAAAATGAAGCAGGAAGATGGCTGTAAGTAAAGTGTAGAGATGAATTTTATTGCAGTCTACAAGAAGAGGAAGGTTTCTGGAGGAATGGGATAGGGCCAAATCCAAACAGCCTTACTATGGAAGCTTTTGGAGATGCCTATCTCAAACTATAGCATGAGATCAGACCCAATGGCTTTTCTTTGGAGATTTTCTCAGTGTCTAAACTAGGAGCCAGAACTTCATGCTTCAATAAGGGGCAATAAAACAAGAAACACTTGAAAAAAATAAGCAGAATAGACCAGCCAGATAAAGGTATCTGAGAACCAAAACCACAATAGATAAGCCAGAGGTATCCGAGAACCAACAACATGATAAAAATATTAGCAAATAGCAACTAGACAAAAACTCCGAAAGGAAATGAGATACAACTTTGGCTATTTAGCTTTTAACAAAAATATACATATGAACTTTGTTGTACACATGCCTTCCATTTAAACATTGAGAAACTTTCGCCAA
Organism: Nyssa sinensis; assembly: GCA_008638375.1. Taxonomy (NCBI): domain Eukaryota; kingdom Viridiplantae; phylum Streptophyta; class Magnoliopsida; order Cornales; family Nyssaceae; genus Nyssa; species Nyssa sinensis. Next base: position 13,160,338 of record CM018041.1, on the reverse strand, counting down.
ATGTCAGTCAGGACAGTTGTCACAAAGAAACAGTTGACAAACTCCATCGTTATGAGTTCTCAAAATTCCGTTGAGCAAAGGCTTTGGCAGAAACCATCCAATCAATATCAAATCAGTAATGCAAAAGAGTTTTGTGTCCGCTTAAATGGTATTTCTTTGTCAGGGTTTTATGGAAGGCATTCTTTTTTCCAATAGCATTTTTTTTCTTTTTGAACTTTGTTCCCTTTGATTCTGAATTAACATTGGGTAGCTATTATCTTGTCATTGGTTAGCAGATATACCTAGAGTATTCTAAATTTTGACTATTCCAACTCTCCTCTTAAATAATAAAGCTTTGTGCTGTGCAGATTCATTGTAACCTAAAACAATAGAAAACATGTTACCTTCTATTCTAAGGCCAAAATGATAAGAGGAAAAGAAGTTCAAATTATTAATCTTAGTAATAATTAGAGTAGGAACTATTATCACAGGATTTCAAATATTGATGTCTATTTCTTATCAGCTTGGTAACCAGCATAGCACAATATAAAAATTAAACTTATATACACGATGAACAATTAACGATGGAATAATGATGATGCACATGTTATATAACTGAAGCATGCTACATAACCAATTTATACCACTTCAAGCATTAAATAAAATATCACTTCTTAGCTAGCTGAAGTTAGTGGTTATACCACTAGGGATATAAAAAGAAAAAACAAAAGAAATGACAAAATAGCTTACCACCTCTTCATTTCGGAATGGTTCAAGGCTCTTATAATTTTCTAGGAACTTTGAAAACTCCGGATCCTGGAATTTTACCAAGTACAAATGCTTTAACAAAAAAATAACAATTTGTTTGTACGGAATGGGTAAATTGAATAGCTAGAGTATGAAAACACAGAAAGTTCCAGTCATGGAAAAGAGAAACAGTTAAATGTGCTGTGATCCATCCCAATTTTCGAAAAGTTGAAGTTTCTCAGTCCACACGTTCAAGAATAATCAAGGATCAAATTTTTTTTTTTTTTCATCAAAACGTTTCATAGTGAATGAGACAAAACACAAATAAAATACCAAAATTTACTTATTTTCATGAAAACACACTAAAACCAATCGAAACATACCAAAATGGTAGAAATATTTCTTTTGTATTAGCAATAATTATAGAAGTTGATAAAAAAAAAATTCATTTTTTTTTCAAATAAAAGAGGAGATTGAAGAATTGAGACCTAAGATAACAAGAAGATATCTCTACTTTTTGGAATACCAAAATTCACCTACTTCTATGAAAACAAATTTGTTTTCATTAAAACACACTAAAACCAATCAAAACATACCAAAATAGTAAGAAATATTTCTTTTGTATTAATAATAATTTTAGAAATTGATAAAAAGACATATCCATTTTTTCTCAAATAAAGGAGATTAAAGGATTAAGACCCAAGATAACAAGAAGATATCTCTATTTTTTTTTTTCTAAAAACCGTAGGAAAAGTAAAAGTAATGGAAACGAAAAAAAAAATAGATGAACAATTTATTGTAATACTTAGTTACTAATTATAATAAACTTGTTATTTTTTTATTTAAATTATTATTTTATATGTACCTTGTGTCAAATTATCTAATTCGTGGATACATAATATATATTTATTATGTTATAATGTTGTATTTAATTATAATAAATTCACATATTATATAAAAAAAAATATATAATAACTTCATATTACATAAAAAAAACTAGCTCTAAAATCTTTTTATACTTATTTTTAACTAGTAAAGAATAATTTAGTATTAATAACTAATTACATTTATTTCTCAATTTCACCTCAGTATGGATAGGGAACGGGAAAGATCATCACTCAGGAGATATATCTTTGATCTAGGAGGATTGGATAGGATAGAATTTATCATTATAGTTTTAAATTTTATAATTTATGTGTTTATCTTTTTGTTAGTTTATCTTTTGTGATTTGTTTATAAAAAATATGAATGTAATTGAATTATCTGATTATGATTGAATGGAAATTTGTTTCTCTTTGGTATTGGTGTGGATTTCATTACCCTCCCTAGGTGCAGATTCTTAGGGTTCTACGGCTTTTTCTTCCTTAGGTACGTATTCTTAAAATTGTTAATGTTGTCCTGCATCAAGTATCTTCTTATGTAGATAGATATGTGTCCTAAAACATTTTCAATTAATTAGTTATAATACTTATCTTCATACATTCATATATTTTACGTTATGTTTTCAACTGTTTATACGTTTTTGAATTTTTCCTCATCATTTCCAAAGTGTTTTTATTTTCTGGGTGACCAAAACAATACTATGAAACGAAATTTTGATCTTTAAGAGTAGCATTGACAGAACTATTCTAATGCATCTTGATAACAATCATTTTTTTTTATCATTAAAATTAATATTTTTATCAAAATATCACATGGCAAACATCACTCAAAAATACCTAATATAGCCTACGTTTTTCCATTTAATTTATAAAATCTGCTAGGGTTATGATGAGGTTTCATTTAACATGGTCTAGATCATATAACATGGTCTAAATGTCTGGATTAAGAAAACATGTGACTTGGGAAGTAACCAAAATTTCCTAAATGATTGTTTAGAATATTATATTTTTGTCATGCTATTAACGTCATCTTGTATCTAACTTAAAATTTATCTTTAATGTGTTTTTTAGAACTTTGAAGACATTTATATCTGCATGAGTGCACGCATACATAATGTATGAAAAGCAAAACAAATAAATATATTATGTTAGATGTCATCATAGTATCCAAATTTGCTCAAGCGCAATGGCATTTCATTTCATCACTTGCACAGCTTTTTTCAACTGTAAAGATGTATTATCAATTATATAAAAGATTCCAGTTCAGAATAAATTTTTTAAGATGCCACATCGAATGTCTTCCAATCAGGATGAGAAAACACGTTCCCAATTCTCAATGTTGTTCTCCTCACACTTCCAACGCAATTTACAATTATATAATAGATGCTAATACATATGTAGTGCCTCGCACCACAAGATGGTGGACTTGTGATCATTTTAAGGTTGAAAACCATTTAATTATTCCACAAGGCCACCCACTAAAACAAAATCAAAAAATTACTGATCAGTACTTAAGTCAGCCAATCTGCAGCATGCTAACAAACTTTTCTTAGTGTATATCAACACATATCACTACAATTTTTAACATACAACAATACCAAACAACATTACAAGAAAGCAGGTTTTTTGCTACGCACACGTGGGCATCGCTAATAGTTACTATTAGCGACGCCCACGTGTGTGTCGCAAATAATGTTTTTCACGCCTAAGAAAAAAGGGCGCGAAGGCTTTAGCGACGTCCAAAAGCTTATTTACGACACACTGTGCGTCGTGAATAACATGGGACTTTTTGCGACGCCCAGGTGTGCGTCGCAAATAATCTATTTGACCTTTAGCGACGCTCATTAAGACTATTAGCGACGCACATAGAGCGTCGCTAATAGTCCTATAAAATCCCCAAATCTTCACGTTGCGCGATCTGTCTCTCTTGTTCTGTTTCTCTCTCTCTCTCTCTCTCTCTCTCTCTCTCTCAACTCCTAGAACTGAGTCTGCCGTCACCGTACGCCGCGCCGCCGCTTCCACCGCCACCGTTCATCGTGCCGCCGCTTCCACCGCCACCATTCGCCGCGCCTGTCTGTTTTGCATTTGATCTCTCAGTTTCTCTCTCTGGATCGGACGCTCGTTTCTCTCCGTCGCTCGGTATGAATATCTATATATCTATATATATATATATACATAATTTACATAATTTCATCCATACACTCTTCTTTATATATAATTTACATAATTTCATCCATATCTCCAGCAGAAAATTATAATGCTGTCGTGTCCGATAATACAAAAGAAGAAATTGTGGCTATATACACTCTTCTTTCGTTTTCCTTCCTTCCTTCTTTCTTTCTTTTACTTTCCTTTTAAACCATGCCTTTCCTATCAATTTAAAATCCATGGACTGGCTGCTGAGACCTTAGGTTGTTTGGGTTAACTTTTCAATACCACTTGGTATGTTTTGAGCTGATTTTGAATTTTTTTATAGACAACAATTTTTTTATTAATAGCAGTTTGAATTAAATAAATAAGTCTAATTTTTTCCGTCTAATTCATTAAATAGATAAGTTTAATTTTTTGAATAATATTTTATAATCCATGCATTTTCACTCATAATTTTACCAATCAACAAGATTATGGATGAAAGATACAGGAGTAATAAAACATTACTCATATTTTAAATAATACTGAAATTTGATTTCTTTTTTTATTCTTTTTTTGATTATCTATTCTTCATAATTTCAATCAAAAACTCGGTTAGTTAGTCCATTTTTTCTTTTACCGTATGCATACTGAATTAAGAAGAATAATATTAGATTTTTTTAAAAATTATCTAAATTTGTTAAACATATACAAAATCAACCTGGTGAAATTATCTCACTTAACAACTCTAAATTTATTTTTTCCTCGTCTATATTCACTCTTACAATTTATAATTGAAAACATAAAAAGTAAATAAATTTTAATTTTGATTGGTATATATAAAGTGTAGGCATGGTTTATTTTGAATTTTAAAATAGAATAATTGATTTTGTATATAATATGTATATGTATAAATATATATATATATATTTATAAAATGTACGTTACATTTTATGCAAACAAAATTAAAATATTTTATGTCGGTTAATGTACATTTTTTTATAAACTTTCCGAATTTAAAAAGCAACAAGAATTCTCAAACTAGATTGATCTCTTCAAATTCAATCAATGATAACCAAAAAAAAAGCATAAAAGAAAATATAAACATAAACATAGTTTAAATAATTAACAAATAATCATTATTTGATCCTTTATTTAACTAATATAGAATCTTATTTCTAGCAACATCCTAAGGAAACCATTCTCATGCACAACAAACACATACAGCTCTTTATGTTTTGAGAGGTTTCTTTTCCTCTTTCTTTTTGATATATTTCTTAATGCTTTGTAAAGTATACATGTTAATTAATTTAAGAGTTCCATATTTAGATAAATTATAATTGTATAAAATAATAATAAATTTTTAATTATGATACAAATATCTACTAAAGCCTTTTAAGCGTACTTTTGCTCTATTTTTTAACTTATTTATTTCCTAAATAACCTTTAAAAAATATATATCTTATATTTATATTATATATATATATATATATATATATATATATATTATACACACACAAAAAAATCAACATTTCAATAATCTAAATGAAATGAACAAATAAATTTACATAATTAGCGGACACGACAGCATTACATAATTTATATATCGGATGCTCATGCACTTTTCTAACATGTTTTGGTTTCAATACAAATTGCAGAAGCATAAAAAAGTGCATAAGCATGTTTTGATATCCCTTCTTATATTTTCAAATGGAGTTTTATCTTTTTATGTTTTTAAAGATAGTTCCAGCGTATGATTAAAGTGTGGATGGACATATTTTTGAGATGGAATCATTGCATTTTGTTATTGGCTTTAAAGGTTACTAATACTTCCCTTTTTTTAGAGTGGAGCTAATATTGAAAATTTGGCCATTATAGAAAATGTAGCAATCACCATGGCTAATATTAACAAATCTGAAAGAGAATTTCATAAGATCCTGTAACCATTGTCTTTTTGCAATGAAGTGTTTCAGTTTAAATGCTTTTCAACATTGAATGGATTAGCCTGCTCAAGTGCCATGTAAAAGTACAATGGAAAGGCTTTTTTTTTTTTTTTTTAAACCCTGGATTTTCTAATACACCTCTGGTGCACGTACTTCTTTCCCTCAGTTTAAATGCTTTTCAACGTTAAATGGATGAACTTGTTCAAGTGCCATGTAATTCGAAAATGTAAAGAAACTTTTTTTTTTAGGTTTTTTTCTGGATTTTCTAATGCACATCTGGTGAACATACATTTTTGGCATGTTTTGATACAGTTTGGTTGGATAGGAACGATAATACCTGGGAAATGTTTTGCTATCATAATTTTGTTTTTATGAAAATTAATGTGTAGGTTCTGTTTGTTTTAATGAAAAATATGATCAGAAATTGACTTGTGTCCATGCTATCAAATGCGGCTGCACATGTTTTGTTATCATGTTTTTTTTTTTTTTTTTTTCTTTTATAAAAAAGAAAATTATTGTGTAGGTTCTGTTTGTTTTAATGAAAAATATGATCAGAAATTGAATTATGTCCATGCGATCAAATGCGGCTGCACATTAACTTGATTGTTTTATGTAAACTATATATTGAATAATTTGCCTAAAATGTTTACAGGCACAAGTGAAATCAACCTTTTTGAATATCATTTCTAAGGTTAGATTTTCTCAAACACTAGGTTGAAGCTTAGTTGGTAACAGTATCTATACTTCTGAAAAATGATGGAAGTAGACTTTGTTTGCACATCTTAGTCATCTCATAGCAGAATGGAAGCAATAGATACTTAAGTAACAATTGAAATAATAATTGTTATGATATACACTTGCACACATCTCATCCAAGTGGACTTCTTAATTTGATTTTCCACTGAAACAGAATGGAAGCAATTGATAGGTCATTGCAGATATAATATTTTGTTCTGTTTGATTTAATGCAGCTCATGGAGAACCTGATTCCAATTGAGGAGAAGCGAAGACCGCCTCGAACTTGTTATTTTTATTTGTTTTTTTTTTCTTTTCATGAACATCTGTATTTATATTTTTGGAGATAATTTTTAATTTTTCTATTTATTATTAAATTGTACTTTTACCAATGTACATAATTAGTTTAATATATATATATATATGAATGTATTTTTCTTTTTTAATATATTCATTTCAGAATGCTTAGATTTTATTGTATATCAGGATGGATGGATGATTGATACAGATTTAAACAGGAATAAAACAACAAATAAAAAAAAGCAAATATAGGTTTTTTTTTTTTTTAAAAAAAAATTATTAGCGACGCACACTAGGCGTCGCTAAAAGTCACAATTAGCGACGCCCGCTGAAAACAACTCTTAGCGACGCCTCTCTGAGATTCCCTAAAAACGACCATTAGCGACGCACACTTTGAGCATCGCTAATGGTGACTTTGAGCGACGCTTCCACTGTGTGTCGCTAATTTTGACTTTTAGCGACGCACACTGCATCCTTGTGCAGTTTTTGCTATGCGCATGCCCAAATATTAGCGACACACACTGTGCGTCGCTAAAAGTCACCATTAGCGACGCACAAAGCGATGTGCATCGCTAATACTATTAGTGATGCCATTATTTGCGACGCTTTTAGCGACGCACAACGTGCATCGCTAAAGAGCATTAGCGACAAGAAATACTACGCGTGCGTTGCTAATAGTAGTTTTTCTTGTAGTGCAAGGACCTTTGAGTATTCTACACTTCATGTAATGAGGATGTCTACATGCTAGATAATTGATAGTCGTGGACACATTAGGTGTCTACATGCTAGATAATTGATAGGTGTGGACACATTAGGTGTCTACATGCTAGATAATTAATAGGTGTGGACACATGCCCAGAGCCACAATATATAACAGATAGTGCTTCCCTGGCCTTTTTCTTCTTTCTGCATGGAATTTATCCATAGTTCTTGATTGATGGTAGAACCAAGCAATCATCAAACTTTGCACTATTTTAGGAAAAATAAAAATAAAAACATGAAGATCCAATATAAATATCGTTCATTCGAACAATCATTACTTTTTTAAAAGGAAAAGAAGACAATACCTTTTCCTTTAACATGTCCAGTTTGTTCTTCTGCTTAGCAAGTTCCTTGTGAATTTCTCCATCTTGCACCAATAAGTCACTATTAGCGATGTTGCCTGTAAGATAAATAGAGTGAGGGCAACGGAAGATAACAACAAACAATGATAGGATGCCAAGAACACCATGACCTTCTAAAATACTCGCAGTCTCTCCTTCGGCAATGTGTGGACAGCTCGATTCCTGATCATTAAACAATAAAATAAATGTTGAAAAGGCAGACAGAAGAAACAAATGCAAGATGAAGTAAGTGGTGTTTCAAGCAAAATCAAGGTCAAAACCTCTGAAAGAAATCCATCACTGTCAGAAGCATCTCCACCCACATCACTGTCATCTTCACTAAATAACTCATCAAGAGAAATATCTCCCCCATCTGCACCTTCAGGGTTTCTGATAACAATAATGAGATTTTCAAGATTAATACAAGTTCTATGCTTAATAAATTCTCCTACAGGTTCAACTGATGGCATGCATATTTCTGAAAACATCACTAAGTAAAACCGATGATGGTGATAGCGATGATGATAAAAGAGGAAGAACAAGTTGATGATACCGGGATCAAATGAAGGCCAGTTATACTTCGATATACTCACTTAACCTTTTTTTGAACTCATAACTATATACATGACCATATACAAAACATTTTTTTACAGACGAACAAATTTTATTTGAAGAAATGAGCAAAAAACGAGGCAGCTACAGCAATGCGATCAGAATGATGGCCATCGGCTGACAAATGCAATCGGCTGACAAGAGCAAGCCAGAAAGAATTACATGAAGATTAACTAACGTAAGTTATTGTTCAGTAGTTTGTTTTGTGTCTTTTATGGATTGGTTTATTAGTGGATAGATTCTCTAGTAGTGGTGGGTTTTCTTTCCCATGAGGGTCACTCGTGTAAAATCTCGTGTCTCTCTTGTTTAAGTTTTGCTCTTAAAGGCGGAATGTGTCCTTAAAGGTGCAAAGGTCCTAAATTATCCGAAAGGCGAGGTGAAAAAAAAGCGATAACTTGAGTGAAGTAAGGCGCTAACTTATAAAAATAATCAAAAAATTTATTAGAGATTAAAAATTACTTTTTTCAAAGTCAAATAATGTCTTATAATTATATTATCATTTAATACTAAAAAGTTCAACTTATAGTGTGTAAGTTATGTGATAATTCTAAGTTTGGTGCTTTATTCTCAATGAATATTCAAACTTTTTTGTTATCTACTCAAATCTCATTTGAAAATCTGATTCAAAATACAAAATAATGAATGGTGATGATCTTTTCTATATGTGAAAAACAAAACAAAAAGTTAAAAGCATAAAAAATTTAAAAAAACTAATACGAAAAATAAGAAAATAGAGAAAAGAAAAAGATAGAGAGAGGAAAAAAAACTGATAAAGAGGTCCCCCTTTTTGCTACTTCTTGTTTCCTTCATGGTAGTCCCAAAACTCCCATCAAAAGTCCTATTTTAACTTTACTGGAACAAAAACGCCCCTCTACTTAAAATAAGAAATCAACAAAGAATAGGGACACTTTTAAGTAAAATTTGGTAACTTTAAAAAGGCTAGCGCCTTAACGCTTCTCGCCCAGGCGTCGCCTTCTTCAATTCACCTCACCTAGACCATAGCAAGGCGATGAGCCTTGAAAACGCCTCACCCCGTTGCCTAGGCGAGCGAGCAAGTGCCTTTGACAACACTACTTATTTATTGTACATTATATTTTGTTTTAAATTCTATTTGAAACAAAATATAATTTAGGTTGAATACTTGGAGTCTAATTCAAATTCTATTTGAATACTTGGTTTAACCACTTAAGTTCTCGATTCCTATCTAATTAATTTAGGTTGATTAATTAGAAAATTTATTTAGGGCTATCTGTGTAACTTTGTGGAATAGTTAATTAATTATAACCTTGAATCGCCTCAATACTTATTGAAAGGGGGCAAGTTAAGTTAACATTAATTAAGAGTATGTTAGCGCGCCTTCCTATATGTTATGTGTCCTTATTCCTAATTTCAATTTCAGATGGACAAGATTCAAAAGGATTTCTTATTGCAAGGGAACAAGGAGAAAGGAAAAAACACTTAACGAATTGGCATACAATCCAAAGTCTGATGGGATGGGGCTGGGAATCAAAGAATTGAGGGTGTTTGATAAGGCTTTAATTGCGTATAAGTGACTTTGGACATTTGCAGTGGAGCAAGGGACGACGTGGAGAAGGCTAATTGAAGCCAAGTTTGGGTGTGAGTCGAATGGGTGGGGTTTGAAGAAAAAGGAGGGCTCTTAGGGGGTAAGTCTTTGGAAAATAATAAGTAGAGGGCAAGCAAACTTTTTCCTATCCAATCATCCCAAAGTGTGCTTTAATGGGTGATTAAAAACTAATCAACAGGATAAGCCGCTAGATCACCACTTGAGAGTCTACAATATCATAAAAAAATTGTAGAAGTGAAACATCACCCTAATAACGCTCCTATGGGCACAATGATACACATAATCATGGCAAAGCAAGCAAGCTTTTCATGCCCTAGTTGCCACCAACTTATAGGATCTTTATTCATCTTCCAAGTGGAATGATTCACTCCAGAAATAAACGGTCCAGAAAAAACAATGGAGAAAAGAAAAAAAAAAAAAAAAATGACCATCATTTCAAAGCCTGCCTTCTAAGAGGAATCAACATTGGAATTTTGCAAAAAACACATTTCATGCAAAGAACCAACTTTAGATGGATTAATTAAATCTATATAGTCTCATTAGATAAGCACCGCAAGTGATTTTGAGGTGATTCAATTAGCACACTACCAATCACTAAATGGCCTGATGAACAAATCTAATTTCTTTTTCAAGCTCCAAAAAGGGCCTCTCTTATACTGGAGACCACACTACTTTAACATAACTCTTTACTATAGGACCAAGAGCTTCATCCTTTATCCCCCCATAGACCTCTATCCCCCCAAAGAAAAAAAATTAATAAATAAACAAAATAGTAACTTAAATAAAATCTCACCGCCACAACAAAAAGACTGATATTCCATCACTCAAAATCAGGAATCCACTGTGAGTATAACTCCAAGACCACACTATAAATCTATTGCCTTCGCGGAAATCATTTAAAACTACCATAAAAGCTCCTCATCAAAAACAATTAACATGATTAAATAGTCCCTTATGACAGACACGTTAAACTTACAGGTATCTGGGCACAAGGGCAGAAGCATAATAATATTCACTAGGGTGGCAATTAGCATCCAACGCCAAATGGTTCATCTCAATTAATTCAGCGCACAGAACCAATTCGAAGTTTTCTATCCTTATTATCTGACCTTTTAGAAACATGTTGTTTATCAACTTTGAAATGAATGATCTGATAAGTTTCCCCTTCCCCTTCCAAAAGAAGTTTATATATACATATATACATACATATATATATATATATATATATTACAGATCAAAATATAGGAACAACCATCTTTTCTTAATCTCAAATCAACAACACATCTTTTCAACAAGATGAACGGATCAAAATTACAGTTTCAGCAACAACAAAAAAAACATTGCCAGAAAAATAATATTATATTTAATCCCTGACTACCTCTTTCATATGCACATATATTGAGCTCGACAAATGACTTAATAAGGAGGATATCACATCCAATGCATAGAGGAAATTATAAAGACAAAAGGATGATAAAAAAGAAGTATTTCAGAAAACACCAGATAATATATTGAAGGATGGTTAAATTATAAGAAAGATGAATTAAATTCACCATTTTACCTTCTGTTAGAAAGCTCTGCTTTATTCTCCACTTGATCTTCAATCCCGCTCATCTTCTGCAGCCAAAAAAAAAAAATTGAAAATTAATATTTAAAAGGTGTTATCAATAATTATATTGCGTTAGAAGAAATAGAAATGAAAGGCCAACAGTGTTGCTATTGAACTGAAACTCAAAATGTCACTCGAAAATGAAATATAATTATAAAGATCACCTGCAAAGGAAAACAGAAATGAAGAAAATGCAAAACCACAACCCCAAAAAAAATAAGTCTTTCCATATTTTGCCTAATAATAGAGAGACTAAACAAAACAGTCATTGACTCACTCCTCGTCTATATTTTCTCAAAATACTTACTTTCCTTCTTTTTTATTTAAGAAAATATCTATAAGTATTACAAAAAGGCAATATAAAACAAAACAAACAAAAAATGTTTTCCTGTATATAACAAAACAACCAAAAAATTGGATCAAAATGATGTCGTTTAGCTTGATTGCCTATATCATGCGTATCAAAACGTATTGTAACTTAAAAAATACATATTGCGTATCATAAGATACAATGCATAAAAATACAACTATAAAATACGTATTGTTTTATACTAATCTCGAAACGTGTCGTAAGATACGTATCGCGTGTTATAAAATATTAACAACTATGCTCTCAAGCATTCTCCCTACCCAAGTTTGCAACATGAAGACAAGAGGATTTGGAACTAGACTTGTAATGGGAACTTCTCAGTTAAGTCAGATTACCAACTCTCCAATTAAAGTGAAAACAACTGGGAAAATAATGCTTCAGGGAAGCTTTCAAAGAATAATGGTCCTGATAGATTGAGGTTCTTCCTCTGGTAAGTGAAACACAACAGAATTCTCACGAATTGTGCTTTGAAGTGTAGGAGACTAAAATAGGATGTTGACTGTCCCTTTTGTCATAGCCCATGTCAGAACACTCTTCATGCCCTTGTGGATTTCCCAAGGGTCTGTCTCTAGAAGGCCATTATCAACAGAAATGATTGGGCTGAAATTTTTTGTATCAATCTGACCCAATGAACTGAGTTAATTGACACATGTTAGTAATAATTTTGGCTGTTATCTGATCCCATCTGGTCCTTATATGCGGCGAGTAATTGAGTTTGCCTACAGGCCCAACAAAAAAAATGGGACCAAGGCTACCATTACAAACTTTGTGACGTGGGCTTTTCCACCAGCCCAGTAGATTAAACTTAAGAGGATCTTCATATTGATGACATAGTTTTAATTGACAAACAGGCATAATTCTAAGTTAGAACCTAGAACTATAGGCATAGGGTTGTACCTTAGAATTAAAAGTTTTTTAAGTTATACAGTCCTAAGACTAAATATATGGAATGTAATTCTGACCAAACTTAAAGCAAAAATGAAGGTATAGTAAAACTTGAGGGTCAAGGACCTAACTAAGAATGACCGCTTTCAATATCTTTGATCAATAATTCAAAAAGAATGACCACCCAACGTTAGTTTGAGTATATCTCCTCTACCTCCCAAAGAAGGGGTTGGAGGTTCAAGTCCCAATTGTAACAAAGTGGGTGTTACCTATTAAGAAAATTAAATTAAAGCATGATGAATGAAATGGATAAATGCTTCTAGGCATTTTTTGATTGTAGAATTTTAGTCAAGCTTAGAGGAAAATTTCTCGAAGACAGATATAATGCCAGTTATGTAGTATGGTACAAAATTTTAGGCAATTAAGAAGCAGCGTGTTAAAATAATGATGTAGCTAAAATAACAATGTTGAGATAGACAAATGGCAAAGCAAGGAAAAAACATATATAACAAGAAACAAATGCATTTATGAGTAGCAATAAATGGTGCCACTTAAAAATAATATGAGAGGAACTTATCTAAGATGGTTCGACCATGTGCAATGTAGACCACATAATGCACCAATATGGAAGAGTGAATTGATTCACCTTCAATGTGTCAAAAGGACAAGATAAAGCCAACAAAAGGATAAAATAGCCTTGGACTTCACAAAAGATATGGATTTACAAACAGCCAGCCAGAGATAATGGATGAATGTTGCCACCTCCAAGTAGTTTGAATTAAGACTTGTTAAGCTGGATTGAGTAGAGGAGATGTTTTTCCCTTGGAAACAAGACCCCTTTAACATCTTGTATTAAAAGTACTATTCACCCAGGGTTGGATATCCTATTGTCACATCTTATTAACTAAATGTAGTATGAGAATTGAGATAAATTATTACAACTGCAATAATAATTAAGCAAAGAAGAGAAGACCAATAAATGCCTCTCAATTTTTCTGTACAATACAGACTGAAGTGTGCACCACAGTGCGGTTAAGTCTGTAACATCAATCTAAACTTTTGAAGTGTCCGTACAAGTGTATAACATGAATCTAAACCTTATCTTATTTTTATTGTTCCATATGCTAATATGGATATTATAAGTTTGTGACCATGCTAAAGAACATTTGTCTATGTTTTAATAGTGTAACTCTCTTGTAAATCAAGCATTTTAATAACTGGGGCTATCCAACCATCCAAAAGTAACAAAATAGGAGCCATAAAAAGAATCTACTTTAAAATAATTCACGTTAACTTCTAAAAGGAGTTATGAAGCACGGACACTCTGTTTTGCCTCGTGTATCAATGTCAGACACAGACACATCCCGAACACTTATTGAACACGCTTGGACACGTGAAGAAGAAAAGTGTAACTTTTATGAATTTCGAAAATGCATCGCTAAATGGTTTTGGCGACGCACAAAAAGCTGCGTCGCTAATAGTATTAGCGACGCACAAATCACTTTGTGTCGCTAAAGGTGCATATTAGTGACGATTGGTGTGCGTCGCTAATAATTTTCATGCTGCGTTGCAAATACTAACTACAATAGCAATGTGCGTCGGTAATGGTATCTATTAGCGACGCATAACAAACGTTGCCAATGTTATCTATTAGCGACGTTTAATCCGTACGTCGCAAATGGTTCCTTTTAGCGACGCCTTGCCTGTTCGTCGCAAATGGTTCCTTTTAGCGACCTACGCTTTGTGCGTCGGAAATGGTATCTTTTAGCGACGCTCACTTTGTGCATTGGAAATGGTATCTTTTAGCGACGCTCTCCTTGTGCGTTGCTATAAATTAAGTACTTAGTTTTTAGCGACGCATTTTGTGCGTCGCTAAAAGTATATATATATTGTTTTTCCCTTGCAATATTTGTTTTATTTATTGTTTTATTCCTGTTTAAACCTGTATCAATCATCCTGATGAACAATAAAATCTAAACATTCTGAAATAAATATATATTACAAACGAACAATACATTCATATATATATATATATATATATATATATTAGTAATTAATTAGTTACATTTGTAAAAGTACAATTTAAGAATAAATACAAAAATAAAAAATTGTCTCAAAAAATATAACTACAGATGTCGATGAAAAAAAAACAGATAAAAATCCCGATGCAAGACCTAAAGACCCCGGCGCAATAATCCCGATCAATCTGAAATAAAGATCAAATGATATATTTTAGAACACTTATTAAATATATATGAAAGTGAATATATTATTTTTTTCATGCATAAATAGTAAAAACGACATAAAGTAGTATAGGTTGCAAACCACTAATCCGAACTGATTGCCCTAAGTTTTTGGCAGTCTATTTTGTCACTTCTGAGGTGTGTGATAGGGTTTCGTGGTAGTTAGGCCGATATCTGGTGTTTTGATTCGTCAAAACCCGAAAATGAGCCTTTTTGGAGCTGAAACTTGCATAAGTTTCAAACTGATGATCCGCACCGAGTGCCGTAAGTTTGTGCAAGTCTATTTTATCATTTGTGAGGTGTGTGATGGGATTTTTGGGTCAGTAGGCCGATATCTAGTGTTTTGGTCCATCAAAATCCGAAAATGGGTCTTTTTATAGCTGAAACTTACATAAGTTTCAAACTGGTGATCTGAACTGAGTGTCGTAAGTTCGTGCAAGTCTATTTTATCATTTTTGAGGTGTGCGATGGGGTTTCATGGTAGTTAGGATGATATCCGGTGTTTTGATCTGTCAAAACCTGAAAATGGGCCTTTTCGAGCTAAAACTTGCATAAGTTTCAAACCGGTGATCCGAACCGAGTGCCGTAAGTTCGTGCAAGTCTATGTTATCATTTTTGAGGTGTGTGATGGAGTTTTGGGGTTAGTAGGCCGATATCCAATGTTTTGGTCTATCAAAATCTGAAAATGGGCCTTTTTCGAGTTGAAACTTGCATAAGTTTCAAACCGGTGATCCGAACCAAGCGCCGTAAGTTTGTGCAAGTCTATTTTTATCATTTTTGAGGTGTGTGATGGGGTTTTGGGGTCAGTAGGCCGATATCCTGGTGTTTTGGTCTGTCAAAACCCAAAAATGGATTTTTTTCGAGTTGAAACTTGCATAATTTTCAAACCGGTGATCCGAACCGAGTGCCGCAAGTTCGTGCAAGTCTATTTTATCATTTGTGAGGTGTGCAATGGGGTTTTGTGGTAGTTAGGTTGATATCCGGTGTTTTGGTTCGTCAAAACCTGAAAATGGGCCTTTTTCGAGCTGAAACTTGTATAAGTTTCAAATCGGTAATCCAAACCAAGTGCCATAAGTTTGTGCAAGTATATTTTATCATTTTTGAGGTGTGTAATAAGGTTTCATGGTAGTTAGGTAGATATCCGGTGTTTTGGTCTGTCAAAACCTGAAAATGGGCATTTTTTGAGCTAAAACTTTCATAACTTTTAAACTGGTGATCCGAACCGAGTGTCGTAAGTTCGTGAAACTATATTTTTTTATTTTTACCTAACATTTTCTATAAATAATAAATCCACCAAAGTATATAATTTTAAAAACTTACCAAGGTTGTGAAGAGCCACCTTGCTGGCTGAGGATCGTTTGCACAAGAGCCTGTAGCAGGGTATATCGCTCCTCGAGACTATTTACTTGCTGCTGCAGCTTTGCATTCTCTCGTTGAACTGCCTCAGTGGCTGCGTGTGCCCTAGCATCACTCTTATAGGTAGAGGTCGATACCGTCAGCACCATCCCAGTCCCTAAGCCACGTACATAGCCGCGCCTCTTGCCCAAAACAGTCTCCGGTATCTGGTCATCGGTCAGCGGATCCTGACCCTTAGCTGTCAGCTGAGCACGCAGGTGGACCATCTCATCCTATAAAAATATAAATATATGTTGCTACTTTTATAACTTTAGATTAATATTAAATTAGTAATATTGTGGCAAGTTACATAAAAACTTACATAAATCTGTTGTGCTTTAGGCCTAGTCCAACCCTTCTAGGGTTGTAGTGCTTCCTATGCCACAAATCAATGCTGTTGGGTGGTGCACCGGTCTCCTGGTCTCGCTGGAGCAAATAAATAGTAACTTGTGAAGATTGATTTCATGAATAGATTATACAATAAGAACTTGATATATTTATTAACTTACCATATCATGCCTATACTGTACAACAGAACGTGATCCACCATAGTGGGTCACCTTTTGCTTGCTTTTGCTCTCGCTATTTTTTCTGCTCAGTTCCTACACTTGGCCAAAACAAAGAAGGTTAGTAAAAATGATAATGATTTTTCATACAACAAAAGTAATTTTGACAATTTTTACCTAAAATGTGTCACTAGCGAACTGGTCACAAAGTAACATCCAATCCTCCATTGTGACCCCCTGTAAGGTGTGTCACGAGGCTCTCTACCGACTGCCACCTCCGCCAAGTAATGCATGTGAAGCCGGTGTCGATAGTCCCTGAAACGGACTCCCAAATACCGGTCCACTGCCTTCACTACGTGAGGCAGGTGGAGATCGACGTCAAACTTCTCCTGTAAAATATGTTATTGTCAAAACATTACGGCATTCGATATGTTAAAATTTAGTTCAACATAATAATAAAAGGCATACTAGGATATGTGCATGAATATCCTGTCGCTCCTCCTCAGTGACGAGACTTCAGTCACTAATATGGAGTGGGGCGCGTAGTCAGCAAATGATGCTGACGTCTGTGATGAACTGCTTTGCCCACCCACCAACGGTGTCACATCCCCAAACCCACCTTGTGCGGATTTAGGACATGCGACTGGCCAGTTAGGCAACCATCGATTTTTTTTTTTTTTTTAAATGGTTAAATGCTAACGATAATCCTAACCACAAGCCATTCACTGGTAACCTCCAAGCATAATGCATTCGATACACATGAGTTAAGCAGCGAAAATTAACAAGAGAATGCATATTTACTTGGCAGAACATCTAAGTACATCCATAGTTGATCTTACTTAGTTTGATTACAAAAGTTATGCTATAGTACGTTCAGTTATACAAAACATTTGAAAATGAGTTGAGATACAAAAATGGGATATATTCATAGGGTCCTTCAAAATATTTTCCCTAAGTTCACGACCCGCTAATCTTGGCCATTGGATCCTTCACCTGAAAAATGTTAGGATAATGGGGTGAGCTTAAATAAGCCCAGTGAGTAACACAAGTTCCCTGTCATGGGTTTCAAAACCTGTTCTTGCCTATAATCACATGGTTAGTTTAATCACTTTGGAGATAATGGTTTAATAAATCCATTTTGAACACAGTTAAGTAGAATAAAATCGAACCAATCTAAATGAAACAACAGGTCAAAACAAACAGAACAGTACAGGATGCTAGCACATCAATCAGGAGTATAGTTAATCATTTAAAGAAGACTAAAATCATATCATATGTGATATAGTATGAAAAAGGGCAAATATTTAAGTATTTGCATTTAGATAGCATGACGTACAAACGGTACAGTGAGTCAAGATACAGTATCTAGACAGTATAACTTATATACCAAGTCAAAAGTTCCAAGTTACTCACCTTTAAGTTTTGAGGTCGACGCTACTAATTGTGCCTTCCTCTTTCTTTCAGTAAACCTAAAACAATTTATAAAGATTTCATCAATTTGTGATCTTAGACTAAGTAAACCTAACTCTATGACGGTTTCATTCGTTTAGAATTGGACCAACTCATACTGATTTATTCATAGATATTACCTTTGGAGCATTTCACTCAGTGTTTCAGTATTTTCCCTCTCTTCTTCCTTTTTTAGTGTTTCTTCAGCCAGTCTTTTTACGGCTGCCTCCTTCATTAGTCGTCCTATTGGGACGATGGGAGTTTTGTAGATAAAGGGTCTAGCGGAAACGATCTCAGTCGTTTTAGCAATCCTCATCTTCTAGGCAATTACTTTTTGTTGCCACAGTAGGTCTTCTATGAATTCTTGCTGTTTTCTGTCTGCTGCCCTTTGAGCTTTGGTCATGATTGTGAATTCCTTTGGTTTCTTATCCTTTTCATCCATGATAGTTTATGTGGGGTTTTTACCTAAAAAATAATTGAATGTGTCAAAATGAATCTCATTTAATTCATTACTCTTATGGTAGTTTCATTAAACCATAAGGTTCATTTCCATGACTTCATGTGTTTTTTCGTATTTGTTTTCATAATATGGTCCTCGCCATTGGGTTCGGAATGCCGAAAAAAGTTAATTTAGACCCTCTCGGCTTTTTATTTAGCTTCGAGTACCTCAACGGTATTTTGGTCATTTCATGTGTCATATTTTTTGGTACTTCGTTTGCAAGTACTGACCCCACCGTTGAGTCCAGAGTACCCAACATAATCAAAATGGACTATCTTTTATTTTTATTTAGCCCTCGGTATCATAAGGGGCAGTATAGTCATTTACTATTTACGTGTCTTATTTTTTGGGACTTAATTTCTCAAATCGAACTTTGCCATTGAGTCTGGAATGCTCGAAATAGTAAAAATAAACTATTTATTTATTTTATTTGGACTCCGTTTGACCCATTTAATGTCTAGAGGCAAAATAGTAATTTTTCTTATTTAATAAAATAATTATTTATTATTTTTCCAGGGGTGTATTTGCATAAAATTTCCAAAAATTGGGCCATAGTATAATTTCGTAAAATTGTTGGGGTCAAACCGCAATTAACAAAAGTCTCAGTTCAGTTTTTTAGTTTTAAACAGTGAACCAATGGGGTTTTGATTCAAAACCCTAGACCGGACCAGAATCCACATGAACCAGCTAGTTCAGTTAGGCCAGAAAACTAGAATACGATAACCTTACAATACCCCTTATCCACAGTTTGGCCTAACCCTAGATTCAATTTTCAAAATTTTAATTCCTTATAACCGCAACCAAACAAGCCCATTCTAGTTTAAATAAAACCTTAAAATGACACAATTTCAATAATGCGATGGCTTGCCTATAGCTCGACACGTGTTTGAGTCAATTCAGTGGGTCTGGACGTGTTGGACTCGGTCGACTCGTCGTCTTCTTTATCAAACAGTGTACTGTTGCTCTATTCACAGTTTTCATTCTTTTCCACTTTCGTGGATTTTTAAGCACTATGCCCATCTGCTTTCCAGCCCTAAGGTGTTTCTGGGAACCCTAGGACTGGTTTGGCATTCATTTGGTGCTTAAATCAGAGCTCAAACGTTCGGTTCATGAAGAAATAATCAAACCTGTAACTAACTGGTAAATCCTCGTTTCACCACCAAAATGTGCGTGGTTTGGCTCAAGATGATCCTCATGACAAGAAGGTCCAACCCCCATTCCAAAAACGTGGTTTAAGAACCTAAAACTGGGGCTGGGTTTTATGGCCGAAACCTACAACTCCATATTCGGGGGTCTTCCTTTGAGGTTTTTGGTCGTGTCTTGGTGATTTTGGGACGCCTACAAGGTTTATTTTAGGCCTTGGATGTCAAAAATCAGTTTTTTGGAAGTCATTTCAGACCTACAATTTTTTGAGGTCTGTCCATGGCAGTTTCCACGGTTTAGGGTTCTTCAAGCCCTATTGGCCTTCCCAATTAATTTATAACAATCCCTAGGTGTCACAGTAGCTCATGCATGCAACTAATAAGGCTCAAAACATTAAAAACAGTATAGAAATTCAAACAAGAAAAGTGAAACAGTTTTGAGGTTATACCTCAAAACAGTGAGTTCCTCTCTCTTATGGCTTGACTCTGACCTTCCAAGCGTTCCTCAAATTGCCTAGACTTTTTTAGGTACACTTGAAGACACTCACATGCATGCGCACACTTGGATATGGTCACATTCTTCTCACACCATGCCCTTTCTCTCTCCTCACTCTTTAACACTCACTCTTTCAGTCTGCTTCACAAACACACACGCACTTTCACCCACAATTCTGAGGCAGCACACTGATCTTTCTTTTTGAGGGTCAAAGAGTGTGGTAGGCATATATATATTTTAGCATTTCTTTTACATACAGCCTATACATATACATGGATGTATATATGTGTATCAGACTTAGTGGGTCCAGTGGCTGATATGAGGTGAAAGGAGATGATGTGGGCTACTGATGTGGGGATTGCATGCATGGCCATTGGCCAATTTGGGAGGTGGCCTTGGCTAATTTGGGTTTAAGTACAAATTGGTTGCATATTTAAGCATAAAGATAGTAGCAGTCCACTTGGTAATTTTTTAGGTAACAAGAATCTTGTCCCACTTGGTCAAGGGTTCAATTCCCCTTGGCCTCACTTTTGGCTATTTTTCCCTATTTAGGCTTAGGTCTCTTTTGGTAGATACAGAATTCCATTTCGGCTATTTTCTTTATATTTTCTTTTTCGTTGCTCCTTTTTCGACGTGGTTTCTTCCAGTCACTTCCTATTTAGGTTAGCTTCAATATCCAAGGTTTAGTGTCGGTTATTAATCCCTTGGAATTTCTATAGCTATCTAATTCGAATTCTGTTAGTGTTAAAATTTGGA
This sequence comes from Nyssa sinensis, assembly GCA_008638375.1. Classification (NCBI taxonomy): domain Eukaryota; kingdom Viridiplantae; phylum Streptophyta; class Magnoliopsida; order Cornales; family Nyssaceae; genus Nyssa; species Nyssa sinensis. Next base: position 13,138,973 of record CM018041.1, on the reverse strand, counting down.
TTTAAATAGCTAAAATACTGCATTAGCTTCCAAAAAGAGCTTCATTTCATTAATTAATCGGGGATTAAGTTAGGGGTGTTACAAACGGGCTTCAGCAAGCCCTCAGGTAGCTCAATCCGAAGTCACGAGCCCCCTGCTGCCTCCTTTTGTGCCTGCAAACGCCGATTCTTCGACCTACCGCGCCCTCGTCTAGAGGTGGTGGAGAAGCTTTAGAAAAAATAAAATAGAAACAATTAGTACCATATTTATATAATCATTAATACAAAGTGGAACTATGCATACCACCAATGGCAGGATCGGTTGACCTTGTAGAGCAAAGCGAAAGGGTCAATGGGTCCGCCGGAGCTGTGCGTCTGCGTGAGCCTGGTCCAACCATATCTAAAAAGAAAGTTTAAAACTAAATTCCATTACATCAAAAAAATTAAAATCCATTACATCATAAAATTGAATATCCATTACATCATAAAAATGAAAATCCATTACATCATAAAAATTAAAATCCAGTACATCATAAAATTGAATATCCATTACATCATAAAAATTAAAATTCATTACACTTGATCCTAACACATGTAACACCTATTACAATTACTCATTTGAGTCTGTATCATCATCTGAACTTGAATTTTCTTCATGCTCGGTACAATACTCTAACAATGTCTCATCATCAAAATCATTGTCCTCGTCATCATCATCATTAATGAACGTTGCATCCCTTAGATCTAATTGTGTGGTATTGGTGACGTCGGAAGTTACGACATGATCTGGTTCTACATCAGTTCTATTCAACCGATACGAACTAACATCTTCCTGATCATACCGGACAACACCATCGCGGGCAATTTGAGACTCTTTTTTTAGTGCCTCCTCAATCCTCTCCAACTCTTCATCTCCCTCGCCAACTTCTAGGACATCATAAACATTTCTAGTTTTTGTTTTTTGGACAACATGCTAATCACCTCTTATTTTTGTGTCCTTCAAATAGAAAACTTGTTCTGCAATCGATGCCAAAACATACGGATCATCTTTAAATGCCATACGTGACGTATTAACACTTATGAAGTGCTTATCGATCTGCATTCCAGTCTTCTTATTACTTACATCCCACCAATCACATTTAAAAATATACACAGAATGACCGTAGCAATAATGTAATTGTATGATGTCTTGTAAAACACCATAGTCCTCTACAGTTTGTCCTGCGTCACCATCTCCCTAAACAAGGACCCCGCAATTTTGTGTTTGTCGACTGACCTCATGTTCCCTCGTTTGAAATTGAACACCATCAACAATTAAACCGGTGTAGCGGGATATTCTTTGATCAGGACCACATGCCAAGGAATATAATTAATCGTACGCCTCAAGAGATTGTTGGTGGCGTAATAGCTTCATCTATTAATTCAATACAAGTACAAAATTAATTGAATACAAATGCATAAAGTAATACGATTACAATTAATTGAAACCTTGTCTTACACGTTATCCAAACCACTTTGGAAACAAATTTTGTTGTCTTTGCTCTAGATCAAAACTTGATAAATGTTTTCTCTAAAGCTCGATCATATGCTCACTACATAAGATGAGATATGTTATATGTAACTTACATTTGTGTACTAACGTAGTATTTCAATGATTTCGATAAACTTACTTAAAATATGGCAATGTCTCATCGCAGTTGTTGAGCACGGTGTAGTGGGCTTTTTCCAACTCTTGAGGATGACACCATTCATATATACGGTCACCTATTGGTCGCACATTTTGATTAAAAACCGCAAGGCCAATTCGTTGCTGCCGTGGACCACTATCAAAATTTCACTTTTGACAATTAAACCTTGTCTCAATATCTTCAAGATGCATAAAGCAGAAGGTGAGACATTTAGCATCAACGTAAGCCTCAGTAATTGACCCTTCCGGTCGTGTTTTGTTATGCACATATTGCTTCAATGTATGCAAATATTTGTTTTAATAACTAATTAGTTATACATTAAAATAGTTAGGATGGATAGATAACACAATTCAAAAATTAAATGTACCTTTCTATTGGATACATCCAACGGTATTGGATAGGTCCGCCAATCTTTGCCTCATGAGGCAAATGCACAGCTAGGTGGACCATTACATCAAAGAAAGCTGGAGGAAAAATCTTTTCCAACTTGCAGAGGATCTCGACAACATCCCTTTTGAGTTTTTCTAGTACTTCCAAATTCAACATCTTCGCACATAATTCTCTAAAGAAGCAGCCTAGCTCAGTCAATGTAGTTGATATGTCATTGGTGAGATATCCACGTAGTGTAACCGGAAGAAGTCGTTAAAAAAGGACATGGCAGTCATGACTCTTCAATCCGGATATTTTTTCATCTATAACATTTACACACCGAGATATATTTGATATGTATCCATCTAGAAACTTCACCGATTTAAACCACTCACAAATCGTCATTCGCTCTACGGATGATAACGTATATTGCGCAGGAGGCACGATATATTTATCACCGCTATGTATTAGGTGCAACTCTTTTCGTATTTCCAGCTCCTGCAGGTCCAACTTGGCTTTAACAGTATCCTTCGTCTTCCCTTCAATGTTCATTAAAGTTCGCAGAACATTATCACGGATGTTCTTCTCGATGTGCATAACATCCAAATTGTGCCTCAACTTAAGGGTCTCCCAGTACGAAAAATCAAAAAGTATGCTCTTCTTCGTCTAATTTAACTCCACATTAGTACTTGTCCTTTTCTTAGTACCCGGTATCTTCCCAAACCTCACTGGTTGGATGAGTGCTAATTACGTCAACACGTCTTTGCCAAACAACAATGGAGGTGACAATCTGCGCTCCATTTTTCCATCAAACAGATGCTTCTGCCGATTTCGCCACCCATGTGATGGTAGTAGAAAACGACGATGGCACATGTAGCATATCTTCTTTCCATTAAATAAATGTAGGGAACATGCATCCTTATTACAAACCGGACATGCTAGATACCTCTTAGTGCCCACAAGTTTCCGTATGCAGGAAAGTCATTTATGGTCCATAGTAACGCTGCATGCAATTGAAATGTCTCGTTCTTAGAGACGTCGTATGCCTCTACTCCCACCTCCCACAATTCTTTTAACTCATCCACTAAAGGACGTAAGTACACATCAATTTCATTACCAGTAGACTTCGACCCTGGAATAAGTAACGGCATGAAGATAAATGGTTCTTTCATACATTTTCACGGTGGCAAATTATACGGCACAAGCAACACCGGCCATATGCTGTAGGCATTACTCATGTCACCGAATGGATTGAAACCGTTGCTAGCCAGCCCAAGTCGTACGTTATGGGCCTCATTTGCAAACCATTCGTGATTTGTATCAAACTCAGCCCAAGTATGAGAATCTGTCGGATGCCTACATACATTTTTCTCAGCAATACGCTTCTCCTTATGCCACTGCATATCTTCTGCCGTCTTCTGAGACATGTACAACCTTTGTAGTCTAGGTTTTAAGGAAAAATATCTCAACACCTTGTGCGGAATTGTCTTGCTCTTTCCTTCATTCAGCTTGTACCTGGGTTTGTGGCACACTGTACACTCCTTACATTCTTTAGTCTCCTTCCAAAATAGCATGCAATCATTTTTGCAAGCATGTATAGGAATATACCTAAGGCCCAAATCTCTTAATATTCTTTTCACCTCGTAATATGATTTCGGAAGGGTCTCCCCAGTAGGAAGCGCTACTTTAATCAATTCAATAACCATATTAAATGATTTGTTACTCCATCGTACTACAAAAAATGGTACTTTTAGGGATTCACATTATTAGCGACGCACAAAAAGCGTCGCTAAAAGTACCTTTTAGCGACGCACATGTGTCGCGTTGCAAAAAAAATAGAAAATGTAATAAAAAATTATTTTTCCTCCCAAAAAAATAGGCGGGAACCTATTAGCGACGCACATGTGGCCATTAGCAACGCACATGTGCGTCGGTAATAGTTAAAACGTTTAGCGACGCCTATTTGTGCGTCGCAAATAGTTTTCTTAATTAAAATGCTGTCGTTTGATGTACAATTAGCGACGCCCACTAACTTATTAGCGACGCACACTGTGCGTCGCTAATAAGTCATAACATATTCCCCTTTTATCTCTCTCTCTCTCTTGGACACACTTTTTCTCTGTCTATAGTTTTCTCCACTCTCTCTCTCTGTAATCTAGATTAATACTCTTTCTTTCTCCATATTGATCTCAAATAGCTCAAAAACCGTCATCGCCGCTGTCACCTAAAGCCACCACCGCCGCTGCCGTCTAAAATCGCCACCACGGACCCCAAATTTTGCTTGATAAAAGGTTAGAGATTCTAACTATCATGTTTTGGAAATTAGTAGAGGTTGTATCTGTTATGCAATTCCATCTACAATGACTGATCTAGTTAAAAACAAGATTTAATTAAAACTAGTTTTGATATAAAAGTAGTTTTGGTAAAATTGAAATCAATATGAATTTTTCCTTTCCATGTTGTTCGGCATTCATTACCTTCACATCATATATATATATATATGTGTGTGTGTGTGTGTGTGTGTGTGTATATTCATCACCCATTATATCCATGGTATTCCTTAAATTTGATAGGAAAAAACAATATAAATTGAAAAAAATTAATAATGTGTTATTTTAATAATACTTTATCATATGTAATGTGATTCATTTTTTTATTGAAACATATTACATATGTTAAATTGTTATTGAAAAGATATATTGTCGTGGGGTGTGCTAAACTCACAAAAGAATATTTTAGAGTACTAACCATTCTTGGGTTTCATTTTTTTTTTTTTCACAAATTTTATTTTAGATAATACCCAATTCAGATACAGTACTCATCATTTTTGGGCTTCAAATTTTTTTATTTTTTTTCTTGGGTTTTTTTTCAAATTTTATTTTTTATTGTCTGGTAATTTTTTTTTTCTGGTCATTCTTGGGTTCTAGATTTAAAGTGTGTGTTTAGAAAAACTGCCATTAATCAATTGGATTGTGTCTTTCCAACTAGGTGAGGCCGATTTCATTCCTCTTATCATTGTAATGTTGTAGAACTCCATGAATTAAGATGGGAAGAAGATTGCTTGTTCTTTGTAGACTTTCAACTGTGGAAATGAGAATGAATGGAATTAGTATACTTTTGTTGCTGTTGTTTGGATTGCAAGTTTTTTTATCATGGGATTTTGTGATTATTACAATTGATCAACCTTTTTCTAGGTAGAGTGATGCTATTTACTTCAAAATTTTAATCTGAATTGCAATCTCATTAAACACAATGACATGTCGTATAATTTATTATACATTTATAAATACATATTTTATGTATTTAGTTAATTTATCATTTTGGCCTTTACTAAAAATTATTTTTATTTTACTTGTAATGTTATTATTCAGCCATATATTTGTTGGAATTCCATTGATATTCCATTGATAAATATTAATGTTACTTTATTTTTTTAAAGAAAAGTTATATTCTTACCTTAAGACAATTGTAAAAATGTAATAATAAAATATTTCAATTTTCTAACATGAAAACCCTACTTCTATTATAAAAATAATAACTTTTAACACATATTTTGTCTTTAGCCTTTTGTTGTAGTGTGCATTTGGACCTTTTTTCATATATGTGTTCATTCATTCAACATTTATTTTTCCATGGGTGTGTTTTTTCCCCTCTTGTGTTTCATGTATGTGGATAGATGGCCACTATAATTTATCCTAAGTCATCACCAATTAAATTTCATTTCCGATACCACTGATAGGATGTCTCTTCTTTGTTTTGACTGTCATACTTACCAACTAGGTGAATATATGTCTTCTTCTCCAATGAAAAGGGAGCTTCTTATTTCCAGGCATTTCTTCAAGGTCATGATGCCTGGTTTCCTTACAGAACTTGTATGTTCTCTCTTTCTCTTTCTCTATATATATGTATGTATATATGTATTTGTGTGTGTGTGTGTGTGGTCAGTCCAAGTGTCTTTGCTCTTCTTAATATAGCAACATTTCATAGTGACTTACACACTCTAATATAGTTTTCTGAATTTCAAATTTGCACAGCTCAATCCACCTGCTTTTTGTAGAAAACTAGGTGAAGTAAAATCGGAAGAAGCAATTCTAACAAGTTGTCAAGGGACATGGCATGTTAAAATTGGTAAATGTCCCGAAGGATTTATTTACTTCCGAGAAGGTTGGGATAATTTTGCGCAACACCATGCCCTTTGTCTCAGAGATTTTGCAGTATTTGAGCATATAGGAGTGATTACGCCCAAAGAATAACGCGGTAGTTGTAGTGTAGCTTTGGGGTGTCGATTCAACAGGGAGACTAAATTAAAAGAATAATAAATAGAATTTCTGAAACTACAGAAAGTATTAAACGGTTAACGAGAAAATAAAAATATATAAAAATGATCTGTGAATGAAAATTAAGAATTAAACAAATTGACTAATGGAAGAAAATATTCAAAATTAACGAACAGTGGAGTGTCGGGAATCCCTTGCACATATATGGTATTTCAATTATTTTTAATTCACAGATAACTCAATTGAGAAATTAAATTCTAAAAATCTCAATCGGAAGATTTAAAATTATGCATCAAAATTAGACTGAAAATAACCCTTTGAAAAATCATTCAACACTTTTAAATCTCTCAAATTAATATTCACATTGAAAAAACCCAACGATGACAATATACCGAACAAGCAATATTGCAGCAAAGAATTAAATCAATATAAATATTTAATTGTTCCAAAAATAATCAAAACATTAATCCACTCAATAGAAAAAGCATGACTGAATCTATAAACGGACCAAAACCTTTAATTATTCGGACAATAAAATCTAACAATAATTTATGAATGATCAACGAAGGATTTAACAAATTAAAACCATGTACAAGAATCAAAATAAATTAAAATAACCATTTATGGTGCAAAGTAATCCCTAACTCCACTTAGAAATTTAGTTACCCATGTACAGTATGGATAACATAAATTTCACGAAGAAATAATCTGCCATGGCGTGACTGCGACTTGCACTGCGTCCTGCTTCTGTTCTCCAATTTTTCCTACCGCCGCAACTCTGTTCTCTCTGTTCACTGTTCTGTTTCTCCCGCCGCCGCCTTCTGTTTTCTATATTTTTTTCTTATATATCTCAGCCGTCTCCCAAAAACTCTCCTTCACGCGCACAGCCCTCGGCGCATGAATAATGGGCTTCCGCTCAGCCATTACGCCCCAACTCAAGTCAAAGCAGTGCCCCTGGGCCCCGCGTCATCAGCCCACTCTCCAAATCAGCCGCGCGCCACAAATTCTTTATTTAATTCTTGCGCGCCTACCGCTTGTCCCAAGCCAGCAATTAGGCCCTGGTCCACCTAATGCATGCCCAAGCAGGCGCACCAACCTGCATTGCTTTATTCTTCTTTATTTCATTTGGCATCTTAGTCTTAGCCCACTGGCAACCCAGGCTGCTACTTATATTTTTTTCTTTCTTTTTGGTTGCTTCAACAAGGGTCCCACACAAGAAGCTTTGTTCCAACAGCTTTGAATTTTCAAATTTAATTTTCTTTTCCTTTTTTTTTGTTTTCTTTCTTTTCTTTGCTCTGCTTTTCTTATTCTCGCGCGTAGCTAACAATTGTCAACTTTACACTCTATTTTCTACCAGATAACAACTGAATCTCGACTCGGACCCTTCACGAAAGTTGTAGCCCCGGATGAGTAGATAAGTTTAGGCTCAAGAACCATCTGATTTGAGCTTCAGAAGCTCAAGTTATGGCCTCTTCAAGTTGGCTGGACGGAGAGGTTCATAGCAGCTTTCCAGGCCTGTCTTTGAAATAATGTTTGGAGGCCCAAACGAACTCCGATTTTTGCAAACCAGACCTTTTTGAAAAGCTCAAGACGTCCTCTAAATATTTTATGAAGATCACTTTCTCATTATGAAACTCTAACGCCACCCAAATCTCGATTGAAACTCAATGGTCGAATCTGCCAAAAAGCCAAAAATTATTCCAAAACTATTAAGTGTAAAGCGCAATTGCAAACTATCTCTCACCAACAAATAATGCAACATTTGAGACTTAAAATCTTATAAAATACCGCTAAAATATATCTCAATGTAAATAGAAATTAAATAAATAATATCAAATATATCTCAATATTCCTATTCACTTTCTAGCATTTTAATCAAATAATGGGATATTTAGAGTGCACTTTTGCGCACTCATCACACCCCCCAACTTACTCATTGTTAGTCCCTAGCAATTTCCATACATTTGGCAAAAAAGAACAAGGAAAATCACACACAGCAGGCATTTAATCACACTTTTCAATTCCTCAAATCAAAGCAATTTTAGGAATTCAATAATCCTATAACAATCAATCCACTTATAACAATTCACAGAGTGTGTGTGTGCTCCAAACCAATCCATCTAACCACAAACCACAACACATGCAACATCAAGAATATCTCAAGCAAAAGGTTCAACTCCATATCTTACGGGTATAAAAGTGTTTCATGTAAGGGTTCTCTCTATGGAGTTGACAAGGGGTGTACACGCTCAATGAAGAATTAGGCAACTATGAACAAGCAATAAGCAAACATTGATCTTATGATAGGTGCACTAACCAATGAGACTTCCACCACTCTTTCCACAGGCTTACTCAAGATCAGAATGATCAACATAAAAGGGTTGTAACGTGGCTCGGGTTAGGGCTATATCAAGAAAAGGATAAAAAGGATTCAAAAACTTCTAAGTACATACTAAAAGAATTTCATTAAAGATCACAGCAAACCAAACTTCTCTCGATGTACTCTTCAACTTCTCAAATCTCTGAATAATAAAACGTCTCATTTTCCTTCTTTCTCTTTCTTTTTCTTCACATTTTTCAATTTTTTTCAACTTTTTTTTTTCTTCTTTTTTTTTTTTTTCAATAGAATAAACTTTGATGCTCATTGACTTTAATGCTCACCCAATTGAACACTTTTGCAATTTCTTTCCTTTTTTTCTTTTTCTAGTCCTTCCAATCCCACACAAAAGATAAGAATTGTAAATTCCACACCTAGTACACACTTGGAAGCAAAAAGGGTAGGAAAAATTAAAATATAGGCTATACTCCAATGTGGAGAGGTATGGATGATGTGGGCACGTGAAAAAGAACTATAAGTGTTTGTTGGCTCAAAGTGGGCTTCTAAGGGTCTATGATGAGAAGGGTTAGCTTGAAAGGCTCAAACGTTAATCCTAAGTTGACCTTCGTCATATCCCAAGTATCTCAGCCGTCATACCACCAACCATGTAATGATATTTTGAAAAGAAGTGCCCAATTCAACAGATCAATAAATGCTTATCACAAACTGAATTTGAAAGCTCTCAATTCTCTCCAAAAATCACATGAATACTTAAGCAAAAGAGTTCTCTAGCTACATGTGTCAAACCACCATCTTACCATAAAGTTTGGATAAGTGCATTAAAGTTCTGTGAATGCCTCAGTAGAATGATTATAGTGGATTCGGATAATTCACTAAAATAGCTATGAATGATAATAAGTGCTCATGTGAAAAGACGCTCGTGTGATGCAAATTTTTAAAAATTTTGACACATGAAAATATGAATTTGCAATCACCACCCCCCAACTTAAATGAAACATTGTCCTCAATGTTTAAGCAATCAAAATTGAATGGAGGGTTCTAAAAAGGAGAGAATACACCTGACTGCGACGTGGGCAGTTCACTAAGCACCAAAGATGGCAATCCTAAACTTGACAAAATGAAACTAACCTGTAAATAAAAACAAAGAAAAACAGCAGCAAACAAAAAGAAAAAAGAACAAAAATAAAACAAAACAAAAATAAAAATAAAATAAAATAAAATAAAAAACATACCTGCGTGGCGCTATCAAGGGTGATAAACTGGGTCCATAAGTGGAATGTCTTCCACCTCTGGAACTTGCCTATCAAACAAAACTTTAAGGCGTTGGCCATTTACTTTAAAAACCCGACCATCGTTAGGATCCTCTATTTCGACTACCCCATGTCCAAAAATATTTTTCACTATAAAGGGGCCTGTCCATCTAGACCTGAGTTTTCCTGGGTGCTTATGGAGTCTAGAATCATATAAAAATACTCGATCATCAGGCTTAAAAGTTTTTCTCAAAATATTTTTATCATGAAATGCTTTCATTTTAGCCTTATAGATTCTAGAATTCTCATAAGCATCATTTCTCAATTCTTCTAACTCAGTTAATTACAATTTTCTCAACTTACTTGCTTCTCCTATGTCAAAATTGAAATGCTTTACGGCCCAATAAGCTCGATGCTCAAGCTCCACAGGTAAGTGACAAGGCTTTCCAAAAACAAGCCTATAAGGTGACATGCCTAAGGGAGTTTTGAAAGCTGTACGGTAGGCCCAAAGTGCATCAACTAATCTCAAAGACCAATCTTTGCGATCCGGGTTAACCGTTTTTTCTAAAATTTGCTTAATTTCCCTATTTGCAAGTTCCACCTGTCCACTGGTCTGGGGATGATAAGCAGTAGAGACTTTATGTACCACCCCATATTTTTTCATCAAGGCCTCAAAAGAACGGTTACAAAAGTGTGTGCCTCGGTCACTAATGATAGCACGTGGTGTACCAAATCGAGACAACACATTCTCTTTAAGAAATTTAATCACCGTCTTATTATCATTACACCTGCAAGCTGCGGCCTCTACCCATTTTGAGACATAATCTACTGCCACAATAATATAGAGATATCCAAAAAAGGGAGGAAATGGTCCCATGAAATCAATGCCCCAACAATCAAAAATTTCAATCACTAAAATTGGGTTTAAAGGCATCATATTACGACGAGTCATAGCTCCTAACTTTTGACACTGTTCACATGATCGACAATAGATGTTAGCATCCTTAAACAAGGTAGGCCAATAAAATCCACACTGCAAAATTTTTGCAGCGGTTTTCTTCATTGAAAAGTGGCCCCCACAAGTTTGGGTGTGACAAAATTCTAAAACACTAGTAATCTCTTCATCAGGGATGCATCGCCTTAAAATTTGGTCAGGACAGTATTTGAAAAGAAAAGGGTCATCCCAATAGAAATTACGTACCTCAGTCATGAACTTCCTCTTATCTTGAGCGCTCCAATCCACTAGTATCTCACCTGCAACCAAATAATTCATAATATGAGCAAACCATGGTAAAGTAGTAATAGAAAGTAAATTCTCATCAGGAAAATCATCTCTAATTGGCAGGTGGTCAGAGGTGTCTTCAAATGTGAGCCTCGAGAGATGGTCAGCCACTACGTTCTCCACTCCTTTCTTATCTTTGATGGTGAGATCAAATTCCTGCAAAAGTAAAATCCACCGTATTAATCGCGCCTTAGCATCCTTCTTTGTGAGAAGGTACTTAAGGGCTGCATGATCTGTGAAAACAAGAATAGGAGAACCAATTAAATAAGCACGAAATTTGTCCAAAGCAAACACAACAGCTAGCAACTCTTTTTCAGTAGTAGAGTAATTTATTTGAGCACTATTTAGAGTTCTACTAGCATAGTAAATGACGAATGGCTTCTTCTCCCTTCGCTATCCAAGAACAGCACCTACAGCATAATCACTAGCATCACACATAATCTCAAAAGGTAAAGTCCAATCAGGTGGCTGCATTATGGGTGCTGAAGTAAGCTTGCCAATTAGCATTTTAAAGGCCTCTTGACATGCTTGTGTCCACTCAAATGGGGCGTCTTTAGCTAGAAGGTCACATAGTGGTCTAGATATGCTGGAAAAATTCTGTATAAACCTCCTATAAAAGCCTGCATGACCAAGAAAAGATCTCATATCCTTAACTGTCTTAGGTGTGGGCAATTTAGAGATTAATTAATCTTAGATTGATCAACCTCTATCCCTCTAGAAGAAATAATATGCCCTAAGACAATACCTGAAGGGACCATAAAATGATATTTTTCCCAATTCAAAACCAAGTCCTTCTCCTCACAACGGGTCAACACTTTCTCTAAATTCATTAAGCATGCATCAAAAGAAGATCCAACCACAGTCACATCATCCATAAACACTTCCATGCAATTTTCAACCATATCACTAAAAATACTCATCATGCAACATTGAAAAGTAGCAGGTGCATTACACAATCCAAATGGCATTCTACGAAAAGCATAAGTACCAAAAGGACAAGTAAAAGTGATTTTTTCCTGGTCTTCCAATGCAATTTCAATTTGATAATAACCAGAATAACCATCTAAGAAACAATAATAAGGATGACCAGCCACACGCTCAAGAATTTGATCAATAAAAGGGAGAGGAAAATGGTCTTTTCGAGTGACAGCATTCAGTTTCCTATAATCAATGCACATCCGCCATCCAGTCACAAGTCTTGTAGGGACTAACTCTCCTAGGTCATTTTTTATCACAGTGACACCTGACTTTTTCGGGACAACCTGCGTAGGACTAACCCATTTACTATCAGCAATAGGATATATAACGCCTGCGTCTAATAGTTTCAAAACCTCATTTTTCACCACTTCCTTCATAGTGGGATTAAGCCTACGCTGGGGGTCTCTACGAGGGTTAGTTCCTTCCTCCAAATTAATTTTATGCGAACAAACTAGGGGACTAACACCTTTTATGTCAGCTATGCTCCAACCTATGGCCGGCCTATGCCTATTCAGGGTCTGAATTAATTTCTTGCCTTGGGACTCAGATAATTCAGATGAAATGATAACAGGAAAAGTGTCACCTAGACCAAGGAAAACATGCTTTAAACCCTGAGGCAAAGGCTTCAATTCAACTTTTGGGGGCACCACACTTGAAGGAATCTGCTCTTCCCTTTTTGTAGGTAACTCTTCAAACTTTGGTTGCCACCCCCGTGCTTCATAATCCTGGGTCCTGTCAAAAATAGCACAAATATCGACCACATCAGATGGATCAGCAATATAATCGAACTCAGAATTAACCAAAAAATGCTCAAGGGGATCAGAATCATGAGTTGGAGGAACTCCCTTATCTATGAGTGAATCAACAAGTGAATCAATCATGTATGTCTGGTGGCACTCATCGTCCTCTTCTAGTTGTTTTGCAACATGAAATATATTCACCTCAAGAGTCATGTTCCCAAAAGACAGCTTCATAAGTCTATTCCTGCAATTGATAAGAGCATTAGCTGTGGCAAGGAAAGGCCTACCTAAAATCAAAGGAATTTTAGAGATAGAATCAACAGTAGAGTTAGTGTCAAGGATTATGAAATCAACAGGATAATAAAATTTATCCACTTGAATTAAAACATCCTCTACCACACCCCGTGGTGCTCTGACTGAACGGTCAGCCAATTGCAATACCACAGAGGTTGGTTTGATCTCTCCTAACCCCATCTGCAAGTAAATAGAATAAGGCATTAAATTCACACTTGCTCCTAAATCAAGTAAAGCTTGTCCAAACTCATGATTTCCAATACTACATGCAATGGTTGGACAACCAGGATCCTTGTACTTGGAGGGGATCCTCTGCTCAATGAGAGCACTAACTTGCTCTGTTAGGAATGCTGTCTTCTTCACATGGTGCTTCCTCTTAACTGTACATAAATCCTTAAGAACCTTTGCATAAGTAGGAACTTGCTTAATTACATGCAAAAGAGGAAGATTGATTTTTACCTGCCTGAGATTTTCGAGGATTTCATTATTAGGATCCAGAGTGCGCTTGGTTGATTTTAAAGCTTGAGGGAATGGTACCTTAACATAGCTCGTCGTCACCTCTGGTTCCTTAGGCAGTTCAGCATTGTTACCATCATGTTCTTTTTCTACATCCTCTGATTCGTTCATTGTTGGGATGTGTACGGACTTACCACTTCGAGTCACAATGGCGTGTGCATCCTTCAGATTCTCTTGTGCCATGTGTTGACCTTGGGGTGCGGATTGAGCTTGGGAAGGGAATCGGCCTCGCTCATTCACACTCAAAGAGCTTATCAATTTAGACACTTGGCTCTTTATCTCTTTATTTTCTTCGACAACCTGCGTGATCAAAGATTCAAATTTTTGGTTAGTCTTATCCTGTGCTTCAATAAATGCTTGTAAAGTATCTTCTAAAGAATTCCTAGAAGATGAAGATACATGATATGGTGCATGATATGTTGCAGGGTATGATCTAGGAGGCTGTGCAGGTGGTGGTGCATGTGGCTGACTTTCAGATTTCCAGCTAAAATTGGGGTGATTGCGCCACCCTGGATTGTAAGTCTCAGAGTAGGGTGTGAAAGGCTTCTTGTACATACCTAGGGTATTACATTGGTCCTCATACATCCCTCTCATCTCAGCTGATGTGGGACACTCTTGGGCAAGGTGATCTACCCCGCCACACACTGAACATGGTCTAAAAGGCTCTGCATGATTAGCCAAGTGTGTTGGCTTTACGTCTCTAGCCTTTAGCATCTCTAACTCTCTAGTGAGTGCCTCAACCTTAACTTTCAAATTATCCTCCTCCCTAAGATGGTAAATTCCCCCACTCTGTTGGTTCCCTATGGGTCGTGACCTATTTGTGCTTTCAGAAGCACTAGGTCCTGTCCATGTGTGAGCTTTTTCAGCAAGCTCATTAAGATACTCTATGGCCTCATCAGGATCTTTCTGTAGGAACTCACCATTGCACATCATCTCTACAAATTGGCGCTCTCTAGGTGTAAGTCCCTCATAGAAATAGCTCACTACACGCCAACTCTCATACCCATGGTGAGGGCATATACTCAGTAACTCCTTAAACCTCTCCCAAGATTGATACAAAGTCTCACTATCCTTTTGTGCAAAGGTGGAAATCTGTCTTTTCAAAGCATTGGTCTTGTGTTGGGGAAAGTATTTAGTGAAGAAAATTTGGGTCATCTCATTCCACGATCCAATTGACCGTGGTCTCAGTGAGTATAGCCAACTCTTAGCTCGATCCTTCAAAGAGAAAGGGAAGAACTTAAGTCTCACAATGTCTTGTGTTGCATTCTGACTATGAAAAGTCGCAACTACCTCTTCAAACTCCCTAATATGCACATATGGATTCTCATTTTCCAAACCATGAAATGTAGGGAGTAACTGTATTACCCCTGTTTTAACATCAATTGGACGAGCATTGGGTGAAAACATGATGCATGATGGTGTAGCTGTGCGTGTAGGGTGAAGGTAATCCTGAAGAGTCCTAGTGGGTTGATCCTCATATTCACTCATATTTGCAGAATTGGAAATATTATCAAACAAAGAATTAGAAAAACAAGAAAAATTAGACTCTAAATCCGACTCTAACACAGGCCTATAAGCAAAGCGGCCTAATGCGTCCCTATACCTATTATGCATGCAAGATGACAATAATAAAATAAATAATAAAAAAAAGAAGAAATAAAATAAAATAAATAAAAAATAATAATAATAATGTAGTAAGTAAAAAGAAGGGAACGAAGTTACCGCCTTTACAAACTGTTGAAAAGAAAAACTATCTACTGATTCTTCTACCGTCTCCCCGGCAACGGCGCCAAAATTTGATTACGCCCAAAGAATAACGCGGTAGTTGTAGTGTAGCTTTGGGGTGTCGATTCCACAGGGAGACTAAATTAAAAGAATAATAAATAGAATTTCTGAAACTACAGAAAGTATTAAACGGTTAACGAGAAAATAAAAATATATAAAAATGATCTGTGAATGAAAATTAAGAATTAAACAAATTGACTAATGGAAGAAAATATTCAAAATTAACGAACAGTGGAGTGTCGGGAATCCCTTGCACATATATGGTATTTCAATTATTTTTAATTCACAGATAACTCAATTGAGAAATTGAATTCTAAAAATCTCAATCGGAAGATTTAAAATTATGCATCAAAATTAGACTAAAAATAACCCTTTGAAAAATCATTCAACACTTTTAAATCTCTCAAATTAATATTCACATTGAAAAAACCCAACGACGACAATATACCGAACGAGCAATATTGCAGCAAAGAATTGAATCAATATAAATATTTAATTGTTCCAAAAATAATCAAAACATTAATCCACTCAATAGAAAAAGCATGACTGAATCTATAAACGGACTAAAACCTTTAATTATTCGGACAATAAAATCTAACAATAATTTATGAATGATCAACGAAGGATTTAACAAATTAAAACCATGTACAAGAATCAAAATAAATTAAAATAACCATTTATGGTGCAAAGTAATCCCTAACTCCACTTAGAAATTTAGTTACCCATGTACAGTATGGATAACAAAAATTTCACGAAAAAATAATCTGCCATGGCGTGACTGCGACTTGCACTGCGTCCTGCTTCTGTTCTCCAATTTTTCCTACCGCCGCAGCTCTGTTCTCTCTGTTCACTGTTCTGTTTCTCCCGCCGCCGCCTTCTGTTTTCTATATTTTTTTCTTATATATCTCAGCTGTCTCCCAAAAACTCTCCTTCACGCGCACAGCCCTCGGCGCATGAATAATGGGCTTCCGCTCAGCCATTACGCCCCAACTCAAGTCAAAGCAGTGCCCCTGGGCCCCGCGTCATCAGCCCACTCTCCAAATCAGCCGCGCGCCACAAATTCTTTATTTAATTCTTGCGCGCCTACCGCTTGTCCCAAGCCAGCAATTAGGCCCTGGTCCACCTAATGCATGCCCAAGCAGGCGCACCAACCTGCATTGCTTTATTCTTCTTTATTTCATTTGGCATCTTAGTCTTAGCCCACTGGCAACCCACTGCTACTTATATTTTTTTCTTTCTTTTTGGTTGCTTCAACAAGGGTCCCACACAAGAAGCTTTGTTCCAACAGCTTTGACTTTTCAAATTTAATTTTCTTTTCCTTTTTTTTTGTTTTCTTTCTTTTCTTTGCTCTGCTTTTCTTATTCTCGCGCGTAGCTAACAATTGCCAACTTTACGCTCTATTTTCTACCAGATAACAACTGAATCTCAACTCGGACCCTTCACGAAAGTTGTAGCCCCGGATGAGTAGATAATTTTAGGCTCAAGAACCATCTGATTTGAGCTTCAGAAGCTCAAGTTATGGCCTCTTCAAGTTGGCTGGACGGAGAGGTTCATAGCAGCTTTCCAGGCCTGTCTTTGAAATAATGTTTGGAGGCCCAAACGAACTCCGATTTTTGCAAACCAGACCTTTTTGAAAAGCTCAAGACGTCCTCTAAATATTTCATGAAGATCACTTTCTCATTCTGAAATTCTAACGCCACCCAAATCTCGATTGAAACTCAATGGTCGAATCTGCCAAAAAGCCAAAAATTATTCCAAAACTATTAAGTGTAAAGCGCAATTGCAAACTATCTCTCGCCAACAAATAATGCAACATTTGAGACTTAAAATCTTATAAAATACCGCTAAAATATATCTCAATGTAAATAGAAATTAAATAAATAATATCAAATATATCTCAATATTCCTATTCACTTTCTAGCATTTTAATCAAATAATGGGATATTTAGAGTGCACTTTTATGCACTCATCAAGGAGACATGCATTTCAACGTGTATGTGTTTCATTCAAGTGCTTGTGAGAAAGAGTTTCCGCTGGAGTCAGATCGTGAGATAAAAAGGGAACCCCTTGACCCTGATGAGATCATAGAAGCTTCAACTTCTAGAACAAAAGGTATTCCACATGCAACACCGGATACCATTATATTCCTCTTTTATATAAATATTATATGTTGCACCATAGTTTACACACACAAACACACACGAACTTACGACACTCGGTTCGGATTGCCGGTTTGAAACTTATGTAACTTTCAGCTCCAAAAAGACCTATTTTGGGGTTTTGACAGACCAAAACCCCGAATATCGGCCTAACTATACTGAAACCCCATCACACACCTCAAAAATGATAAAATAAACTTGCACAAACTTATGGCACTCGGTTCGGATGCCCGGTTTGAAACTTATGCAAGTTTCAGCTCCAAAAAGGCCCATTGTGGGGTTTTGACAGACCAGAATCCCGAATATCGGCCTAACTATACCGAAACCCCATCACACACCTCAAAAATGATAAAATAAACTTGTACAAACTTCCGGCACTTGGTTCGGATGCCTGGTTTGAAACTTAAGCAAGTTTCAGCTTCAAAAATGCCCATTTTGGGATTTTGACAGACCAAAATGCCGGATATTGGCCTAACTACACCGAAACCAATTCACACACCTCACAAATGATAAAATAGACTTGCACGAACTTACGGCACTCGGTTCGGATGCCCGGTTTGAAACTTATGCAAGTTTCAGCTCCAAAAAAGCCTATTTTGGGGGTTTGACAGACCAAAATGCCGGATATCAGACTAACTACACCAAAATCACATCACACACCTCACAAATGATAAAATAGATTTGCACGAACTTATGGCATTCGGTTCGGATGCCCGGTTTGAAACTTATGCAAGTTTCAGCTTCAAAAAGGCCCATTTTGGGGTTTTAACAGACCAAAATGCCGGATAGCAGTCTAACTACACCGAAACGACATCACACACCTCACAAATGATAAAATAGACTTATGTTACTTTATATCGTTCTTACTATTTGTGCATGCAAAAAAAAAAAAAAACTATTCACATTCTATGTTCATATATATTTAATAATTGTTGTAATATATGTCATTTGATCTTTATTTCAGATTGATCGGGATTATTGTCACGTCGTCGTTATGTTTTGCATCGGAACTTGTTATTTTTATTTTTTATTTTCATGGACATCTGTAGTAACATTTTGGAGACAATTTTTAATTTTTCTATTTATTGATGAATTGTACTTTTACAATTGTACATAATTAGTTTAATATATATATATATGAATGTATTTTTCTTTTTTAATATATTTATTTCAGAATGCTTGGATTTTATTGTATATCAGGATGGATGATTGATACAGGTTTAAACAGGAACAAAACAACAAATAAAACAAAGCAGATATGGTTCTAAAAAAAAAAAAAACACTTTTAGCGACGCACACCAGAGTGTCGCTAAAAGTCAGAATTCAATTTAAAAATTCAGTATTAGCGACGCACAGTGTGCGTCACTAAAAGTAAGTATTAGAGACGCACAGTGGGTGTCGCTAATACACACATTTAGCGACGCCCACTGTGCGTTACTAATACTGACTTTTAGCGATGCACACTGCGCCCTTGTATATTATTTGCGACGCCCATACCCAATTATTAGCGACGCATTTTGTGTGTCGCTAATAGGGACTTTTAGCGACACCAAAGGTTCCGTGCATCGCTAATAGTATTAGCGACGACACTATTTGTGACGCTTTAGCGACACACGTTTGTGCGTCGCAAAAGGACTTTTGCGACGCACAATTGCACTATTAGTGACGCACGCGCGCGTCGCTAATAATGCATTTTGTTGTAGTGTCGGTTGATAGTCTTAATATGAAGGAGTTTCACGAAAAAGTCCAGTTTCGAAAACTTATCACAACCCAGATATAATGGCTGCCTTGCTTCCCTCAAAAAGGACTCAAACGCGTCCGATTGTTCGGTATCACTCCTGTGACTACTAGCCCTAGTTGTTGCCCTCTGCAAGTCTGTCAACATTTGTGGCAAGCCTACGTAACCAACCCCAACATTATCACAAAGTCATCATCGTCGTCTTCTTCTTCATCTTCAAATACCACTCGTACGTCACGGCATTCCCCGTGAAATTCCCAACACGTATATCTCTTGTCCATCCCGTGTTGGAGTAGGTGCTCTTTGACCTCATTTATGTTCATATAATCCCTATTATTGCACCTCTTACATGGACATCTTATCCTATTTCTCCCATCTACAGATACACGAGCAAACTCAATTAAATCTTTGATCCCCTTCACATACCCTGGAAAATGCCTGCCCCTCAAGTCCATCCAACTCTTATCCATTTTCGTCTACCTAATACAAGTCAAAAATGGTACTCATTATAAATATGAAACATGAATCCTATCACCTCCAACTTCTCTCTAATGGGTAAGGTGATCCTATCCCATTCGTGAATGCACAATCTACATTGCAATCAGCAGCAAATCAAATGCTTGATTCCACTCAGACAAAATTTTGGCAGCCTCTCCCCACGGTTTACCAAGTATACGAGATAGACATTAGCACGCCTAAATATATACCCAAAGAACAATAGGAGACCGTGCTGAAATTTGTCATAATGGAATATTCAAGCATGAGAAGCTATTGATTGCAATGCAGATTTATGCATTCCCGAACTGTCCTCTCTGGACAATTCAAGAATCGATTTTTATACACATGAGCCCAATCGCGAATAAATTTTACGACAAGATTTATATGTAATGAAAATGACTCTCGAACAGGGCTAGGCTTACATGAATGCAATTATACATTGAGTTACATGATTATTTAGTTACAAACACTACTAATACAAGAATATGACATTCGAGCTAATTTAAATATATATTCAGGACACGGTAGAGCAAGGCGAGAGTAGATTCTTCAACCCAGTCCTGAGCCAATGTCGGGTTTTACAAATTGTAAGTAAAAGATTGTCCCTTCTTTTGCTTTCTTAGTTTTTATCAAAATTTAAGTCCTTGTCAATGACCATTGTAGTACTATGTAAATATCTAAACTAAATATAGACGTCAAATATGCACTTTCCAAGGATGTCATTTGTTTTTTTCATTACATGACATGATCTGCAAAGGGAAGGCTTATCGTATGATTTTCATTTTGCAGACAAAACTATAATAAGAGATTGGAGAAAGTTGTGCATCCATGAAGAACTCAGAATTGTTCACAGATATCCGAAAAGTATTTGTCCAAATCAAATAGTCTCTACGACAATCGTGCTCTACGAAGTGACTAGTGCTACTAAATGCTGATAAAATGTTAGAGGCCCACCAAAATATGTATCATCTTCATATATGGTATTTCTATCAAAAGTAATTTTTTTTTTAATTTAGAAAGCTCCAAACACTCATTTAATTGATTGAATGGTTAAATTTCTACATATTCTATGGAGAATAACAAAATTTTGCTTGGTTAACATGGTATATACCAAACTGGAAAAAAAAAAATTAGGGTAAAAATTATACAACAAAATTCAAAAAAAAAAAAAAAAAAACAGTTTAGTAAGATTCTGTGTGTTAAATCCTATCATATCACATTAGAACAGTTAAGTTTTAATCCAACCACATCTCAAGACTTCCAACATACATGCACAACATTGATTTTTTCTAACTGATACACTAAAACACAAATGCAAAGAAATGTTATCTCATCTAAGAGATTTTCTAATAAAAAAACCTTGCGCCCATTAATCAGCAGATAAAATTGTCATGCTTTATGAAAATGTTGAACACATACCTATTTATACGGTTTGTGTTTTCATATGTTTGTTGAAATATTTTAGACAACAAAAAAGGAAGAAAAAGTCCGTTCATATAATCATAAAAATGTCTACGTTACGGATTATCGATTCAATCGTCGGATTGACCGGAATCAAATCGTGATATTATAATTATGTAATTAATAAATTTAATAATACATATTATTGATATTTTAAATTTAAAAAATTATACAAAAATTACTAAAAATTATATAAAAAACATTTACAAAATAATATGTAAAACTTCAAGAAAAAAATATAGTAGACATATCTTATTATAATGTTGAAAGTTGAAACTTCATTGCTATTCTTCCATAATCTCAAGGACCATAACAAAAATCATTGTAATATCCAATCCAAGCATAATCCAATAATCTAGTCTTCAACTACATGAAAAAAAAGATACAAATACTAATAATCATGCATAAAATAAAATAAAATAATTAAAATACTACATGATGCAAATATATAATACTGAAGTTTCAAATTTCAAAGGTTTAAAATTTTAAATATAATCCAAAATAAATTTAATAATTTTGGACGGTCTGATTGGTGACTCAGCACATGGTCACCTGGTTCGACGGTCCGACCGGCTGGTTTTAACGATTTTATATTTTTAGAACGGTTTTGAACTATAAACGGTTTTATGGATTAAACTGAATCGTTTTATGAACCGGTCGACAGCTCAACAGGCCGGTCAGGTTTGGGTTTTAAAACATTGCTACTGCATCACATATATATATATATATATATTTAATTATGAACCGGTTGACGGTTCAACCGACCGGTCCGATCCAGGTTTTAAAACATTGCTACTACATCACACACACACACATACATATATATATATATATATATTGATGTATATATGGCATTTGAGTGTATGTGAAGCCACATTGCCAAACGTAGAAGCTTCGATCCGTTGTTTTAGGACATATGCTTAGAGCTTCCTCATCTCTCTATAATTATAATTAGTCGTAGAATTGGTTATAAGCTAAATTAATTAAGAAGACGACTTTAAAGCCCTCAACGAAATAGATACATATTTGTTGGTTTGGGGGGTTGAAACGAATGGTTGGTTCGACCCAACTCATCGTTTCAAGGTACTAAAGGAACGAACACTGGTTTTTTAACATAATTTTTCCAGTAACCCATCTATTTTCGTCATTCAATTAAACTGGTGTAACTCTTGTTGTATATAGTTGCTATATATATAGAACTCATGACTCTGTGATTACATTGGCATTTCATCTGTTGGCAAGTACTATGTGCTTGTTTACATCAGTAAAATGCCTTTTTTTCTCATTAAAAAAAGTAAAAAATAGAGAAATATTGTCTTTCTTTTCTTCAAAATTCTCTTTGAATTCTATATTTATTTGGGAAGATTCCTTATAGGTTCTTGATCATATATGTATATATATATATATATATATATATATCACAGATTTACATTCATTGCATGCATGATTCTGATCACATAGCTTAATAGATTCATTGTAGATCGGTGATCATAGTAATAGTAAAATGCTAGCTGTTTGATCGGGGTTCATATTTATTGCTAGTTGAGAGACATATTAATTAGAAGAGTTTCTAACTGAATATTGGAACAAACTGGCCGCTAAGAGCTAGTAAGTACTGGTGTTGCTCATGTGGTTTGCTTGCTTTTAATTAACTTAATTTGTTTGTTAGTGAATCACATTTATACCATTACTGTTCTCTCCCTAATTCAATTTGATCATGTGATAATTTAAATGACACATGTAATGGTGCATCAAGATGACAAAAATGCACTTAGATATTTATTGGTCTGGGGAGCATCTAATTAGCATAATTTATGGCTTATATGTTGGTATGTCAAAATTCTCAGAACACATAGACCAGGTGAACCCAACTGTAGTTGACAAAAGGTACAAGCTTGGGTTATTTTTAGGACGTGCTTAACATCCTCTCTCTCTCTCTCTCTCTCTCTCTCTCTCTCTCTCTCTCTCTCTCAACTTAGCAAACACCATGCATGCATGACGAAACCAGAAAATACTACTAATCCAATCCAGCAGAGCATGCGGTGAAACCGTGAGTTGACATTTGGAAGTAGAGTGACTATATATAGATGTCAATATGCATGTTAAAAGCACTATGCAATTGAGAATCCAATGGGATCAAAAGAATCAAGCAGCGGGGAGAAGCCCGATCCAAGCGGCATCTATGGGAAGAAGGCTGCACAAAATAATATTCCACCTCCTGCTAACGACTTACTAAAACCGTAGAAGTCTCAAAGTGCTACATCATCTCCACCACCCTCTCCACCCCCTCCGCAAGACGCTGCAACAGGTCTCATGGGTTCAGGACGTCAAACTACGAAGCGCCCTAATGCTGATGGAAAAGATTCAACTGGCAAATAATAATTTGTATTTACGTGCATGCATGGCACAGTTTGAAGATGATGCTGGTTTTCACTGTACGTGTACGTACGTTTGTGTGGTAATGTATTGGTCTCTTCCCGTTCTGTTCTGTCATGTCAGTCATCAAAATAAAGATGGAGACTGGGTGTCTGATCCTGCCAAGCTCCCACATGATCCTGTCATCTTTCTATGTGTTGTTATGTTTAGTTGGTGTTTTTCGGGGTAATGTTATATGTATTGCAGTTTACTACGTGTGGCAGTTTATGTAACTTTGTATCCTTATTTCATGCTTTTATTTCATGTTTTTAATATGCATCTTTCTAGTACCCTATGTCCCTGTCTTTAACTATTTATTTTTGAGTCATTCGGCCATCAAGACAAATGAAAGTACAAGATTATTTTCTAATTCAAATATTTTAGTACTACAGAACTAATTAAGTCCATGTTTTATTCTTTAAACCAAAAACCTCTTATAACATTGATCTTGAATTTTACATTGATGAAATATCAATGAAAGTGAGCAGTGGAGTATTTTTGTAATGTGGAAAAAAACTTTGACAATTTTGGAAACATTTTACAATTTCAAAAAGAAAAATATTATGTATTATTGATTTCACAATAGATTTTATGACTTTTAAAAATAAATAAACGGTCCCATATCTATTTATTATAATGGACTGCACTTCCTAAAATCTATCAGTTACATAATCTATTGAAAAAATTCGTTATGTATAACATAATTATTTTTCAAAATATGATAACATGTGAAATATCAAAAAATTATTAAGGTTATTTTGATAAATTTTCATCCTAAATTGTAATTAAATATTTAATTAAATTTTTTTTGATGACCCAATATTTAATTAATTATTTAATTAAATTTAGCATGCCTTGTTTAATTATAATGTTTTTTCTGGGTAAGTAATTATAAATTTTAATTACACAGTAACAATATTATACATTAATATGACATAGAAAAATGAGTTTTTTTTTTTTTTTTTATAAGATTATACCTTTGACAACACGACCATATTTGAGATTTTCATCTTCAAATTAGTTATCTTGTCAATTTTTGTAAGATTACACGACTATGACTTTTTCGGCACAGTTACATGTATGTGTTTGCCTAATTTGCCAGGTGGGCTATACAATATTTGAGTTGAGAGTGTCTCCGTTTTAACAATGGAGAAGTCATTCCATTTCTCTCTCAGCAACTAGTCCCCACAAATCAAAACTGTAATGGTTCCCACATAATAAGAAAGTGATCCTCGTACAGTGTGAAAGGAATTGAGCTTCCCCATTTGTATTGAATTCAAGAGGCACCTATAGATAGTTAAGATGGTGGTGCTAGGTCAGAGTGATGATCGTATAATGAGTAAGTATTTCATATTAGATAGCCAATGAACTCCAGGGCGAGAAGGTAGGCAGAGAGTAAAGACAAATTAGAATAAAAAAGACGGGACGAAAAGAATTATTGCAGGTGTGACCATTCCTTTAAAATGGCTATTCCCACGAGATGTATGAATAGGTATTCATTCTCATAACTTAAGGAATGAGATCTATTCAAATAAAATGAGATTAAAAAATAAAAAATAATAAAAGCACATATATAATATATGTTATTATGTTGCATTTTTCTGGTCTAGAAACTTATTCTCTCAAATTGCTAGTCAAGAACTCAAGATTAGAGAGCTACCGGAAAAGTTCTGATGATAGCTGTTCTGATGTTAAAGTCACAAAAAAATAAACACATTAATTTAAGAGAAAAATTAAACATGAATTGAAAGTGTACCTTATGACCTTATTTATAGGCTATAGTAATTCCAAGTTGGGTAGGATTAGGTGTCACACCCTTGACTCGCAAGACCGGACTATGGGGTTATTAGATCTCGATAAGGTGGATAATGAGACTAACCAACCTAGTCAAATACATAAAATATAGGCTATTTTTTTTTAATTGATTTAGTTCGTTTAATTGGTTTCGGTTCTGTTCCCTAATTAGACTTGTTCAAGTCCCATAACGGAATTTAATGAAATTTATTACAATCAAATAGTTTATACCAATCATTCAACAACGATATACAATATGATAACGTCTAGAGCAAACTCTAACAGTCCTTATATACATGTAAAACAATAGTTTAAAGGATAGAGACACCCTTAATAAATATAAACGAACAAATACAATGAGGTAACTAAATGCTATAATGACTCTAGTCTATCCTGTACTGCTTCTGCAACTATCTTCCATCAAGCCAATACCTGCCATTCTCATGAACAGCAAGAATGAGCCATAACGCTTAGTAGGGTTTCCCAAAACATACAAGCAAGCAACGTGTAAAAACTAATGCAAGTATGAAGAGGACACACCCTAAGTCCAGTATACACCACAAGCACACAATAACAACATATACCAACACAAACACCACTACATGTGGTTTAATAATAATGACCAAGTAATCAACATATAGAGGGTTGAACACATGCCATAAGTATAAACATATAATTTTACGAAGCATCTCCATTTCCTATTTTAATGCCACAAGAACAATGTATATATGCACATAACCAGTCACAAGATATAAGTATAAGCTTACCAATCTCGCGAAGCACCTCAATTTCCTGTTTAAAGCCATAAGAACAATGTATACATTCATAGCTAAGCAATCATCCACAAAGGCCACAGTATTTCAAACTGGCAGTACACAATTTATCAGCAATCATAAGAAAATATCACATGAGTGTCAAGGAAAATAATCTCAAATAAATCAATCCACCTAATTTGGATCTCGATAAACTTGAGTGTTTTATAGGCTACTAATCCAATGGAGACAAACGACCACCCGCGCGGGTTTATGACTCACACGTCAAGGAGAGACACCATCCCTATCATAAATGAAACACCGGATAAAGCAAAATCTCACCACACTCAAGAACACACAAAAGACGTGACTAATTTTCATCCGAAGCCCTTTTCTCATAAGTGTTCTTTTCCACAATTCCAATATCTCAATCAACACCACAGACAATGCTCATCAATATCAATATCCACTCAAATCTCACACCGCTTAAGTATAGTCAACAATATGCATATCCGTATCATCCACATCCATTATAATCACTAACAACTATATGAGAGGATATCTGATTAATGAATAAGTAGAGAAGCAACAGTGGTTATATGTATATCTATTGATGATAGAAATAAAAATGGCAATCAACATCAACATGGTGATCACACTTATCTCATAATATCATACAATGTCCAACATCATAGTAATCAATATAATAATCATATTCTACTTATAAATCAATCATAATATAATCACCGATAATAACAAACATCTCATATAGATTATATAACAAGTATGCATATCAACAAGTCAGGACTTTGCCCTAATTCTAATCATCACCCCACTACAAGGAGTCACTACATGTGTTTTTCATAATGTTCGTCAATTGCCTTACACACCTACTGTTCCATCATCGGAACCACCCAAACCCATAACACTAAGGTATCATATCAAGTCTTACGGTTCTCTATGGCCAATTTCTCATTAGCCTATACCTCAGGTACCTGTTTACTTAAACAGATATAAAAAAACATGTTACTGAGCTTCAAAAATCCTAAGGAAGCCCTATCGTATTGTTTCTAAGTCATTTGATCATCTTTTAAGTTTATAAGGACATTTTCATAATTTATCAAATAAGTAACGTGTCTACTGAGACACCGTCTCTCAAAATGACCTTGGAATCGGATCCAAGAGGTCCACAATCTTAAAGATATCCTCTTTATATTTTATTAACACTTCTAGGTATTGTTCCATGCCCAAGGAAATTTTTGTAATTTCACATATTCATGTGGGACCACTTCGAGTCACCAATTTATTATTCTGATATCATATTTGAGTTTCTAGTGTCCAAAAATATTAGAAACGCCTCTTTCGGATGATAATTCGGCTTTCAACTACTTAATATAGGTCTAAAGGTATAATTATCATTTTTTCACTTTATATGGGATCATCACCGGGTCCTAATTTATTTAATTTGATCACATATTTGAATCTGGGCATCTAAAAACCTTGGGATAGCCCTTTCTGGATTTTATTTGCCTTTACACTTTTTAATTTAGCATTAGGGATATTTTCATAATTTTTTATATTCATGTGGGAACACCTCGGGTCCCCAAATGTCCAAACCGACTCCGCCATTGAGTCTGGAATGTCCAAAAACCTTAAGAAGACCTTTTCTTGCATTTTAATTAGATTTATATTCAATTTTATAAACAAGTGCACTTTTTATAATTTCTTTAAAATTAGTTCACTCATTTCTAAATAACTCAAATAAGTCAACTCCTTTTTAATTTCTTCTAAGCCAATTTTCAATCCCTGTTGCCAAATAGGCCTTAACTAAATTCAATCTCAATTTTTGGAATAGGGATAACCTTATTCTAGTTCAAATCGATTTTAAGGTTCCAAATCGACCACAACCAAACAGCCCCTCAAGCCTAACCAACCATGGGCCTGTCACGCCCCGAATTTCCACGAACCCGAGGCGCGACGGGTGAGACGAAAATAAAATAAAATAAAAGACAACCTAAATAAAATACAATAAAACTAGATTGAACTTATTGTGGAAGACTTGATAAGTTTCACATTTATAATAGTTGAGTTCTTTAAATTTTTCAAAAAATTTTGATAGAACCTCCTTTGTTTTTCGAGCTTTTTCCCGCCTAATAATCACAATACATCATATATATACCAACACATTACAATCCATCCTCATTCGATGGCCACAATTCATGAAAATTAAACACACATTCTTTCCCTTTAACATATACACATATAGTTATCATTTACATACTATTTAGGCTTAAGCCCTTATATTACACAAGTATATCTCGAGGGCTGAATATTCCTCCAAATTTATTTCCTCTCCTTTCTCCAAGACTTCATCAAATCCCACGTACCAAGAGTTTTATCTGTAACCTGTGCCCACGAATGGGTCAGCGCCAACATGTTGGTATGACATAATACTAATGTAGGAAATAAAATCAAGGTGTGGCATGTGCAAGTGTACATTTTTCTCTACATGCTTTCTAAATCATCCTAGCAATGTAATAACAATAATTCACATGCCTTCCAGATTCTCAAACAATACAATAAGCATAATCCACATGCTATCCCAATCATCCTAATAATGTAACGGTAGTAACCCACATGTCATCCAAATCATCCAAATAATGAAATAGCATTAATCCACAGGTCATCCAATCATTCAAACAATATAATAGCAGGAATCCCCATATCTATGCAATATGATGACAATGCACATAATGCACCCATGCAACTCTATGCCACATGACAATGCATATGAAACACCCACACAACTCTATGTCACATTCATGTCACTCTAATGCCACCATGTCAACTCTATGCCATTATGCCAACTCTATGCCACCCACTCAAGTCAACTCATGTAATGTAATGTCCGTTCACGGATCGCTCTCGTTGGTTCGGGTACCAAATACAATGTCATGTCCCTTCACGGATCGCTCCCGTTGGTTCGGGTACCAAATGCAATGTCATATCCCTTCACGGATTGCTCCCGTTGGTTCGGATACCAAATGCAATATCAATCTTTGGTTTTTCACCACAAGATCTGCACCCTCATAATGCATAGCACTAAGTGCTCAACTCACACTATGTTCTAATAAATCACACTATGCCAAATGCCATGCTTCCTCCATGCAAGGCCATAATCTCAACAAAATATTTCTTGCCAACACATGCAGTATGCTTTAAATAATGCAGCATATTTAAAGCAACAATATCATCTGAATCTCAAAACTTCTTCCACAAGTCTATATGCCATGAACAATCAAATTAAACACATGCTTGATTCACGCATTCACAATCCCATCAATTTACAAAGAACATATGATTCCATAAAGCATCAATACATCAAACTATCACCCTTCCCACACACATGATATATCAACACAAATGTAAACCAAAATATAATAATCCAAACTTAGAGATAAGACCCATCTTTACTATGGCAACAAATCGTCAAACAATTTAAAGCACATATTAAAGTACACAAGTTATCAGTTCTGGGTTCTTCAAGCAATTATATCCTACGTGATGTCCTAATCATCAAATCAACACATGTATAAATCAATCAACATGCAAATCATTCCTAAACTTGATCCTATTTCTTACTTAGTAAAATATCATACCTGATAGGGTTGGTCACAACCCTACTAAGCTGTGTCCACTATGCAATCCAATCAATCAGGAAGTAACTCAGTCCTCCTACTGTGTCAGTCTAGGAAGTCAAGTCGCCTTTTCCTTCCCTTTCAGAGTTCCTTCTAGTCTAATGGGATCATAATAAGCTTATGCTTATCTCTATTCATAGATACTCTCCAGATATGTTGTTAGCTACGTCCATACATATCCTGAATAATCATCATCCTAATGCTACTGTACTACTGTTTAGGGATTCTCCCATGCCGAATTGCTACTTGGAGAAGAATCAAGAAATGCCTTATATGCAGGCTTCGACATGGCAGCTGCAGCCAACACACCAACAGGTTCGCCAGCAGCGAAGAAACTCTGGGGCTTAGTTCCAACCTTGACCCCATACTCAAATTGGATAATCGAATTACTACATACATTCCTCATTGTGCCATCATAACAGATAACATCATCCCGAAGGATGGCCATTAAGTTTTTGAATAAAGTTTCAGGCTTAGTCAACCCTCTAGATGAATGGACAATAACTTCTCTGCTTGAAATTGGGTAAGCCATCTCCACCTAAGTTTGCATCATGTCCACCTTCATATGTGAGATCAAGTTCTTTGCTAATCCTTTCAACGTCATTTTTTTCATCTATGTTGAGGCCACACCTTCAATGGCTTTCGAGGATTTGCCATTGCTGGTTGACGATCCTGGAGCCAGAACCTGCAGTGCTATAGAATCCATGGCCTCCATCGCAATCACTACTGTGCTACCACTGCTGCTGTAGCTCCACTCATTCCCCACTAATACACACCTGGTTTTGAAATCATGATTTATTAATTTCTCATTTCTTCAACTCAACACGCAACCAGCCCTGTTGCAAATTAATTGTTGCCCAAATCCGGAACCTCATCTGCACCGTTACACACATGGACGTATACACATAACTACTATAACAGATAAACCACCTGATCTTCCAACATCTTTCCTTTCCTTCAGATTCCTCAGTAGCCAAAACGGAAGAACAGAGATAGCGACGAACCTATCTCCACTCTAAGATTACCCACTGATCATTTTATCCTGCGCTTGGGCCATCTCAAAATTTCTTCCACCAGGACTCCATCCCAAACCTCATCTCTGCTACAGCCATCTTCGGTGCAACAAGCTGAATCAAATCAGGAAAACAGTTAACCTGCAGTCATTCAAAGATACCTATCCATCTCCAACTTTGTCAACCACAGTAGCAAACCATGAAACACAAGCAGCTCTCACATTATCATCATCTAAAATGAACAGAAATCCAAATCACCAATAGACCTGTTGCCCTTAAAAGACTGTTACCCACAAGTTGATTTCTCTAAAATCCCTCTAAGAGAAACCCCACTCCTATACTGTCGCTCTCATCACGGCCAATTGATTACCAATGGACTGAAGTCTTCAACATCCAGACCAAGCTCCTGTTCCCTCAAAACCAACTATTCAGGAAAATCTCCATGAACAGCCCCTGCCGCAACATCCCCTGCTCCAACACTACACCAATACACACATATATCTACGTACATCCCCCTAAAAATCTGCAGCAACCAACCCATTCAAATGGTAGGAAATTTCCTCTAATTTCCATTGCCCAGCCTTAATCGGACCACTGTACAACCTTCAGTCCAGCCAATATTGTTACTACCATTTCCTTTCTCCCCAATCCAAATCAAACCAACAATCAATACACACAAATACCCTACGCGCAACACCCCAGTTCACTGCACTTCCGTCTCCCTTGCACCGCTTCACCCGTGACATCCACACACAACCACAACAAATATATATATATATATATATATATATATATATATATATACATACCTCTCTAAACACGGCTGGGTCCCCCATCCCAACCTGCTCATCATCCTTCGATGGGCCCTTTCAGTCGCAAAAATTCCAGCCCCGAGATCTAACAAAGTTGCGATCATCGGACTAGAAATCAAGCTTGAGGCCATCAAGATTCACGGATGAACCGAATGACAGATCGATCGCCCCCTACCTCGATCCCCCGTCTCCGACTCGAGCTTGGACACGCAAGACGCGATGGCCATCGACAAGATCCCCCCCTCGAGACCACCGCCGCTCGCAGCTTCGTTTTCTTTTTCTCTCCCTTTTCTCTCTATTCGGCCACCCCCTATAACGGCCTCCTCTTTTCTTTTTCTCCTTTAGAAACCAAGACCCGTAAGCCCTTCTCTTCTTCTAGCAGCTTCGGCTGGTATATATATAAATCCACATATATATATATATATATTTAATTACATGTACACACATACATTATATATATATACACACATACAACACACCATTTCACACACATCTAATTAATAAACAAACAAACAAATAATTAAATAAAATAAACAAATAAATAAAAAAAAATTATTCCAAAATTTCGGATCATTACAGGGCCAACCCGACCCGGTCTATGACCTGAGATTCAACACGATTTGAAAATTGACTGGTCAACGGTCAACCATTGACCTATTAACTGGTCAACGTTGGAGTTGAGCGCCTCCGGCGAAGCTTCGATCGTCTTCTTTAGCGAGCCTCGCCGAAAAATTGAAAACCATAGTTTTCAAATCTGTATTTTTTCACTCTCTTTTCCTTCTAATCTGCATATATTGTCGTTTTACACATTCTAAGGTTCGTTTCAATCCTTGACAGCCATTGGTTCAAGCCCAAATTTTAAGATCCCAATTCTCTGACGAACTGGTATTCCAGCCAATCTTCTTCTGTTTTCTCCCCGTTTTTGGTTCAAACTCCTTGTAAATCTTTCCTAGATCTATGTCCCATCATCCTAAATCATTTTCGAGGACCTATTCCATGGGAAATCAAGAAACCCAATTCGGTTTCTCTTCTTATCGTGTATATATATATATATATATATATTTATACATGCACATATATATATACACGCACATTGCAACACACACACATATATACATTCATGTAAGCCCAAATGAACTATAAATCGGACCCAATGTGCTTTAAAACCCCTACCTTAACCGGTTGCTTAGAGAGAAAAATGGAGGATAAAGAAAGATTCACTAAAGCTTTCATGGTTGCTGCCCCACTAGTTCAGCCCTTCTGCTGCTCTTTTCTTTTCCTTTCCTTCTCTTTTTCTTATTCTTCTTCCTTTCCTTCATCTTCTCCTCTATTTTGGTTCTCCCAACGTGTTCATCACACACACACACAAACACACATTGAATCACACACTTTCACTCTACCATGCACACATGAAGAAACACAAACACGCACACTCACACTTTCTCTCTTCTCCTTCTTTGAACCCACACAAACACACATAAACACACACCATGTTTACACATACAGACACCACTTTTGGTTGAGAGAGAGAAAAAGAGAGAGAAAGTTGCGTGAGAGGGGAGGGAAATCAGAAAATGAGGAGGAAAAGGGAAAAGAGAAAATATAGGGGTTTCCCTCATGTTCTATCAAGTCCCCTCCTTTTACATCTTGTCCCCTTAAAGTGCATCCCCACACACACAAGCACTCTCCTTCCACCACCATAATGTTAACATATGTCCCATTTCTAGAAGGTTTTATTAGCTTTTTAGAAAAGCTTTTCATGCGTCTATATTTAAGCTGTATTGGAATTGCACCAAACTTGGTACACTAGCTAATTTTGGCATTCTGATTCCAAATATGCAGTCCTTTTTTTTTTTAAATTTCATCATTGGATTTTCTTATCTATTTGCATCCCTAGATGATTGTGTAGTCCTATGGCTCACACCAATCTTGAATATATCACCAAAAATTTATTTTTAGCCTCACTGTGTCATATTGATGACTTATCGATTCATTTTACAATCTATCTGACTCATCTTTGATTTATCTCCAGTTTTTCCTTAGTCTATGCTAGCAATTTACCGAATTGCCTTTTGATGATTTTTTGGGTCTTTATATTAAGAGCCATAAAAGTAGGAATTTGAAGATATCTATAGATAATTGTTACCATATCGAGCTCTATTTTTTTATTTTGAGGTCAGTAGCCTATGGAAGGTAGTGAATTGTTCGGAAGCCTTTGCCCTATAAATCTGTAACCTGTAAATCGATAGGAATAAGTATGATGCGCTTCATATATATGTTACAGAGCTACTTAAAGACACGTGTCACATTCTAAGAACCTTGGTCGGATTATGGTATATCAGCTACTCCCCCTCGAGCCCAAGTTTTGTGGGACTTACTCAGAGCTAAGGTTAGGGTTTCTGAGGCGTCACACGTGTTTCTTTAAAAAATGCACCATTTCACATCTTGAGAAGATAAACATTGATGGGATAGTTAATGTCCCATCATTACGCCTATTGTCGTTCCCATTGCCGATGCCATCCAAGAGTTAGAAAAGAATGCGATAGCTTTAGAACTAGAGGATCTGAAGAAGAAGCTTGCTAACTTTGAAGCTGTTGCTGCCCAAAAGCTCTATGACAACGTTGAAGCAGCAAAGGCTTAGACCGAGAAGGGTTTGAGGGCTAAGGTCCAGAGGCTAGAGGGGAGAGTTTATTGACTATGGTTACAAGATTTACATAAAAAAGCTCCAAAAATTGTATCCCAACCTTCGTTTGGCCTGCAACTAGCTCTAGTGCTCCAACATTCTTTTATTCATCCTTAGCCTCTATCTCGACTTTAGAAACACGGACTTCACCCAAATTATGTTACAATTTTTTAGTCTAGATGCTTTTTTTCTCAAATTTCTTGTCAAGTACTCGAGTCAGAGAGCCACTGGAAAGGCTCCGGTGGTAGCTACTCCGATGATAAAGTCAGCAAAGAAATAAAGACAGTAATTCAAGAGAATAATTAAACATAAATTAAAAGCGTACCTGATGACATTATTTATTAGCTATAACAATCCCAAGTTGAGTAAAATTAGGAGCCATAAAAATAGAGATTTTAAGATATCCACAAATAGTAGTTACCATATCAAACCATGTTTCCTTATTTTGAAGTTAGTAGCCTATGGAAGGCAGTAAATTGTTCGGAAGCCTTTGCGCTAAAGGTCTGTAACCCATAGATAGGTAGGGATGACTATGATGCACTTCATATGTTACAGAGTTGCTTGAAGACACGTGTCACATTCGGAGAACCTTGGTCGGATTATGGTACGTATATCAGTTATATATACACATAAATATTTTTACATATTAAAATAAATATATGTATATATATATATATACATATGCATAAAAAATACACATAAATAATTCTATATTTCTTTTTTATCAGTGAAAAGAGATTTTTATTAATGAAAATGAATGTACAAGAAGAACATACAAAATACGCCAACAAAAAGAAAAAAAATATAAAGGGCATCATGACTCCCAAGTTTCATCCCAACTAGATTGGCACCAAGCAAGAGGGAAAAATCACACACTAGCATAATCCTAATACATCAGAAAAATAACAAGACCATATCCCAAATGGCAAAAACAACTAACCTTCATGCCAAAACATTTACCCATCGACAGGAAAAAAACTCCCTTCTAACAAAAGGAAATCAACAAGAAATAATGAAAATCATCACCCGAGGGAGCCCAACAAAGCAAAATAAGCTACCAAAGCAATCATCCTCTAACAAAAGGAGAGCAGTAATAAAGACAGCCCTTCCGGTTGATAAACTAGGCCCATTGCATTATTGATGGAGGATTATATAACAGCTTCAAACATCTTACAGTGGGAAGAGTTTTATGTGAAGACTTGGGCAATAGAAAACTGAAGAAAAGAACACATCAAACCTGAGATGTGAACATAATAAAAAAGAGACCTTCTAGAGGTATTAAAAGCCATGATTGGAAAAAAACCTTCAAGACTTCCGCTATAGAACCAAAAATTTGATTAAGGTATAGGAAACATCACTAATCATGGATCGACTACAGAAATTACACTATAAAGTTGAAAACTAAATCATTGATAGAAAACCAGGGTTCTTCTATTTGGAGTTAACCCAAAAAGCAAGTCTGGCCTTTATTCAATCCCTAAGTTTATTCCAAAGAGGTTGAGAATTGTTAAAAATTTTATCATTCCTATAGAGAACTGGAAAAAAAAATACAAGCAAAAGAAAAGAAAAAAGAAAAACAGAAATATATAGTGGAGCTGCGTGTGGTATGTGTTTAAAGTGGACAAAAATAAAGAATAGAAAAGAAAGAAATAGATGTGTCGGTAGTGTGTTGTGTGGTGTGTGGTTGCAACATAATATATATATATATATAATATCTCAATGTGAAACAAGAAGCAGGAAAGAAAAGACAATAGAAAAAGAAAAGAAAAGATCAAGAAGAAAAGTCAATTAAAGGGGCTGAAAAAGGGAGCAACCGAAAGAGAGAGGAGGGGCAGTGCAGTAGGGATTTATATATATGTGTGTGTGTGTGTGTGTGAAAGAGAGAGAGAGAGAGAGAGAGAGAGAGAGAGAGGGGCGGTGCAGGTGTAGCGTTGCAGCAAAGGAAAAATAGGAGAAAAGTTGAGAAAGAAAAAGCAGTCGAGAGAGAGAAAGAGAGAAAGATGGTGTAGCAGAAGCTGCTGTTGGAGGGTTGCTATGATAGATTAGGGTAGAGAAATGGAAGTGCAGAGGAAGAGAGGTAGCACTGGCAATAGAACTGCTGTTTAGCAATGGAGATTAAGGCCTATGGGTTTTGGAACCTGCAGTAATTGGAGCTGCTGTTGCAAAACTGATGCAACAGTTATGTGATAGCCTTTTAGTGATCAGGTTTGCACGAGTTCTTGAAACAGTTTGGTGAATTTGCTGACCTTATTTTGTTCACAACTGTTATTGAAGGTTGTTAATCTAGTTAGGGTGCTGTGAAGTTAAATCATGGGTATTGTGCTATTGTAAATAAATTGGGCAAAAGGAGAGCAGCATGTTAGCTGCAACCACTGGGCAGCAGCAGTTGTAGCTGTGGCTATAGCTGTTATAGGGAGTGGGGGTTCAGTTGGTGATGCTATTGATTTTAAGCTGCAGGATGTTATGAAGTGGAGGTTGAATTGGAATCCTGTAATGAGAAGATGGAATTCCTGCAGAGATGTTTAGTGGGCTGAGAACAAGTGCTCTGTTATGGCTTAAACTACAACCTTGTGAAGTTGAGCTTACCGAGCTGTATCAAGTTGCGAAGATGGGGATGATGTTTGTGGCTATGAAGTTTGTTGTTGTTGTGAAGCTGTCCTGCTTAAAGTTCCTTGAGGCAGTGCCCTAGAGTGAGGCTGATGTTGGGCAGCATCAAGGTATGAGCTACCACCTATAGCTCAAAACTCCGAGCAGAATGATCTATATTTTACTGGCCTTGGACTGGAATTGTTATAAACATAGTGGAGGATCCAAAGAATGGAAATACTTTTGGTAGTAGTGAATATTGGTTGAAAAGGTTCTCTAAATATAAACCTGTAGAAGTTGAAGTTTTCTGAGATGACAAGTACCAAACTGCCCAAGCTGTTCTGAAATTTGACAATGAATTGGACTGGTTTCAAGAATGCCATGGAAATTAAGAAATGTTTTGAGAATGGCCACCACAGTAGAAAGGAATGGAAAAACAAGAAGAACTGCCCTTCCAAGTCAGTTCGAGGGTTAAATGATGGTTGCAGTGCCGGTGAAATGTTGACTGCAGCCAGACAAAGGAACGCAAGAGGAAAGGAGAAGACGGTTTGACCTTCTAGACAGATACAGTAAGAGGTAAGAAAAAAATCCGATCTCTGCAGGTGGTGAAGTTCTAGCCATGTCACAATGTTTCTTGTTCCTCACGTCAAGGACTGAGTTCTCACCGATTGGTTCTATTGCACAGCGAACAAAACTCTCTATCATTGAGAAAAACCCTTTTAGGTATGATACCTTGCTAACTTAGGAATAGATTTAAGTTTTCTTGTCTTTCTATGTGTTGATTGAATGATTTATGTGTTTACTTGATGTTAGAAAATCACTTAGGTGGTAGTTGCTTTGAAAACCTAGAGTTGATTGTTTATGTACTTGTGTGTTCTTTGTTATTCTTTGGGAATTTGGTAAAGTGATGAACATGTAACTTGCTGTATGTTTGATTCATTGTATTCTAACTTATGTTCATGTAGAGAAACTCTTGTGGTTTGAGAGTTATGATTTATTCCATGAGTTGGTAGTTTGTGTACTTGTATTTTCTTTGAGAAATTGTTAAAGTAATGAACATGAGACTTGATCATATGTTTAATTCATTGAATTGTGACTTGCATTCGTGTAGACAAAATGTTGTGAATTTGAAGTTATGCTTTACTTTATGAAAGAGGCATATTTTAAGTCATGCTCCATGTGTTAATGAAATGTTTCATTAAATTGCATAAGAATGAAATCAAAGCATGTTGGCATAGTGTGAATCCTTAGAGGCATGGTGTGAGTTGAGCACTTGGTGCTATGCATTATGAGGGTGTAGATCCTGTGGTGAAAACTCCAAAATTGGCCATTTGGTACTTACATGCCAACAGGGTTCAGACCGTAAAGCGAGATATATATTGGTACTTACATGCCAACGAGGAAGGGCCATGAAGCGAGACATAGGTGGCATAGAGTTGCATGTGTGTGTCATGCATGTTGACATTGCATGGTATTGAGAGATTATGGGATTATATTTTTTAAAATGTACACTTGCACATGCCACGCCTTAAATTTATTCCTAGCATTAGCATTGTTTCATACCAGCAGTTGAGCTGACCCCTCGTGGGATATCATATTACAGATGAGACTCCCAGTACTTGAGACTTGATGAAGTCTTGAAGGAAGGAGGAGAAATGAACTTGGAAGGATATTTTACCCTTGGGGCATAATTTGTGATGTAAGGGCCTAAGCCCAAATGACATATAGGATATATTTACTGAATGTACCTTATATGTATATATGTTAAAGGAAATGAATGTATGTTTAATTGAATCTATTAAATTGTCTTTTATTTTCTTTTCTTAATTCATTTCACTCACTCTCCGAGTTTGTGAAAATTCGGGGCGTGACAATTCCTCAACATCCACACAAAACACATAATGGTGAAATGGATTGCTTCCCGTAGAATACATATATATATATATATATAAACATATATGCTTAAATGTATACACAAATAATTATATATATATATAACTTAATATATCTACAAAGAATTTTTACGTATATATAAATATATGTTTATATATAAAACTAAAGAAATATTATTTGAAGAATGATTCGGTCAACAATCTACGAAAAGCATGAAAATTATTAAGAGGTTCATTCTAAAACATATTAACCCCACAAGTACTTTAGTTATTCCAAGACTAAAATATCCTTTCAATGTTTTTTTCCCTAATCACTCACTATTTATGAAGAAAAAATTTCAAAATTCAAATACTCACAATATATAAATTCATTTAAAATAAGATTTATATATTGAGACTTCAAAAACTGAGATCTACCAAACAAAATCCATATTGAATATAAAATTTTGAAGAAAAAAAAAACGATCCAAAATAGTAAAATTTCGTCAAAGCGAAGCTGTAAAATTTTATAGTTTCCTAGTGAAAAGTGTAACATTGTACAATTTCATAAAAATTGAGAAACTTCTCAATTGTTATTAAGTTTTATTGAGATTTTTGAGTCACATATTGTATGGTCAAAAAAGACTTTCAAGATTATAGAAATTTGTCAAAAAAATAGTATTTGAAGTACGATGATTAAAAACTCACGAGTTGTGAAACCAAAAAAGTTTACACATTCTCAAATTGTAAAATTTTATACTTTCATAAAATTAAAAAAAATCTATACAATCTGCCTAAACATAAAATATGGACAACAAAACTCACCCGCACATTCTTACCCCAATATTATTCATTACACTTGGATTCTTTTAGCATTTATAATGAGTTTGTTCGAAGTGATACTTAAGGGTCAAAAGGTAACTAAAACCAGCTCCAACAGTTAAGCCACTGGAGTTGCCAATGTCACATTTTAGTAGGGTTGTTCCATAACAACACTCTTGTGGTTGGTTTTTGAAGTGATCAAAATTTGACCAAGTTTAATATTTGATCAAATATAACTTATGTTTTGGTAGGCTATTATCCATTTCAAGAGCTCAGATTGCTCCAAACGTGTGGTCTAGATTTGACAAAGATTTTTTTATTTTATTTTAATGCTCAAACCGCAATGGTAATTGCGAAGAAGAATGGTAGTTCTGATAAAAAAATAACATTTTACCATTGGATTAGAAACATTAAAAAATAAATTTTTGGTACTGTAGCAATGCTAATGTTTAGCTTTAGCAGGACTGAAATAAATTTTATCATTGGAGTTGGTCTAAGAGTAAGGTCTTCAAGAAAATTGCATACAACCATCTTTATAGGGTAATATGTGTTGAAACCATCAAATTTGCAGAAGGATTTAATATAGGGAATTAGGTATAGAGACTAGCGAGGCTTGGGCTCTCAAGGAAATTTTTTAATCAATATATACATATACATATAAATACATCAACATCGGTGATAGTGAATATGAATTTAAATCTCCATATTGCCGATAAACACACATTATTTGTCTATGGCATTCCAGTACCGCATGATCAGGCTTGGCATTGGAAGATTATCCTATTTCAGTTATCAAAGGTCCTACACGAACATGTTGCAGGCAGAGAAAAGTGGAGATTGCAGGTTCAAGTTTTATAGAGAAGGCGTAGGGTTATGTCCTTAGATATTGCACTGGGAGTAAAATAGTCATATAAAAAAATAAAAATCAATCAAAGGACCTCCGATTAATAAAAGAAATAATCAAATGGATTTTACATTAAAACAAATTGAGCATGGACTCTACAATAATTTAGCATTTTTTTAAAGGACTTAATACCAATTAACTCATAATTAAATTTACGTATGTATATACCTACATACATATATACGTATAAATATATATATACATAACAATACATATATATAAATAAATATAAACATAAATAAATTAATATTTATATATATGCACACATTAATATACATATATGTATATAAAGAAGGGTTCTTCGGTCAAAGGTTCAAGAAAAGTAACAAAATTATTCATAGGTACAAGCTTAAACAAAATTATATAGAGGTCCCTAATTTTTTTTTTAAAACAAAAGTACCCCCTCTTTGAATAAAGTTTCCATGTCGAGTAACTAACAACTCGTGAAATTAGGGAGTGTTTGAACTCTTTTAATTCAAATTTAAAATTCAATAACTTACAAATTATAAATCTATTTTTAATAAATTTATATGTTTGGACTCTAAAAATTGAGATTTATAAATAAAAAAAAAGATTCATATTGCATATTAAGTTTTGAAAAAAAAATATCGTTACAAAACTGTAAAATTTTAGTGAGTTGTGAAAAGGTCCCTAATGTGAATCTAAGTGGTGCTAAACAACTTAGAGAGAGAGGGAGGGGGGGGGAATAGGTTGTCTCAACTCTTTCCCACAAATCTACTAATTAATACATTTATGCTATCAATTCAAATCAATTAATCAATACAATTAACCAATTATCATGTTAATCTATTCAAAATGAGCGGAAGCATTCATGCATCAAATAATTTTAAAATTGAAAGCAAGTAAAGGATATAGAGATGTGCAAATAGAGATGATGACGAAGAAACCACTACAAATCAACGATTTGTGATAGAAAACTCTAGGGGCACTTTAACTAGTGAGGATTCCACTATGAAGCATAGATCAAATATAACTCCAGAAGGCACAGATCTAACTTTCTCTAGCTCCACTCATCTCTTCCGATTCGGATCGGTATTGAATCCACAAGGTCGCTTCTCCGATGGAAACTCCATTGTAATCTCAAAGTCCACGTGATCTCGAACTTCTTCGATTACCTCGTAGAAATATTTTCTAGGTGTTTTAAGACAAGTTTGTAGATCTTAAAATGGCTATCAAAAATAAAAAATGATCTGTTTTGACGCACGACTTGTTTGAATGAGGGCCTTTTTGTGCGAAGAAAATGGCCTTCATTCCAATGAATAATAGAATGACTTAAATTGGAAAGACTACACGAAAAATCATGGGCACGAGCCTTCCAATTTTATCAAACGATCATCGAACAAACACCTTCTAGAAAACTCGTGGGAACGAGTATAACTACTTAATTGAACGAGCTCTTTCTATTGCTCATTCAAACGAGGCCTTTTCATTTGAACAACCAATAGAATGTCCAGAAGTCTTGGACTATGAATGAAAAAGCTTCCACAATATAAAGTGTAAAAACAAGATTTTTCACATAAGCCTAGGGGAGTATTTTTTACAATC
The DNA here is from genome assembly GCA_008638375.1 of Nyssa sinensis. Taxonomy (NCBI): domain Eukaryota; kingdom Viridiplantae; phylum Streptophyta; class Magnoliopsida; order Cornales; family Nyssaceae; genus Nyssa; species Nyssa sinensis. The sequence continues at coordinate 13,096,706 of CM018041.1, read as the reverse complement.
TAAAAACAACACACACGTGAGAAAATTGATAAATATTCAATACATAATATGTGAATATGTGAGATCCAAATCATAACAAAGTCCAATATACCTCTCGTAGACTAAGAAGACCAGAAATTAGTCTTCTTGTGTAAGAAATGGGGCTTGAGAGACCTTAAGCCTAGAACTAAGTTACAATTACACAAAAATTAGTTTTGTCAACATGAATTAGCTAATTACAACAAAAGACCCTTGGTCTTAACAAGTTGTAAACATAATAAAATTTTATTGTTTCATAATAATGGAGGAAAAAAAACTCATTTGGTACTTGTTTTATTCAACTTATGAGCCTAATTTTTGATGGTCAAAGCAACTTTCTAGGGAGTGAAAATTTGTCCAAAACAAAAAAGTATTTGAAGATGATTGACTAAAATTTCACTAGCTCTGAAATAGTAAAATTTTACTGTTTCTCGTTGCTTTGTCATGTTTTTTTATTTTTTTTAATAAATAAAGATGGATTTTGATCCATGAGAATATAATTAATAGAGAAAAAAATATTTATATATATAACAAACACAAAACAATTAATACAACATCATATTAAATTAAATTGAGGAGAGCTTGCTTGCAGATATGAGAACTTTGAAGATAATATTGTTGAATTTTGTAAAAACCCACTAAGTTAAATGAAGTCTGAGTTATTTATGCCTCTTTTGTACAGATTTGAAATTTTTTTTTTTGGAACAATTTTTTTTTTATTATTTATTTTTTTTTTTGAAATGTGAGTTGTGTGTGTGGATATGTATTGTGGAACACATATATATATATACACGTAAATATATTATATGTGTAAGCTATGTGTGTGTGTATATATATATATGTATGTATCACACGTGTGGCCCAAGGTGTGTGGGTGTGTGTGTGTAGCACACCTGTGTCCGTGTGTAGGGTTGGCTGTGTGTGTGTGTGTGTGCGAGAGTGTGTGGTTAAAATAATATATGTATATAATATGTATATTGAGTGGAGTGTAATTGTGGAGCAATTAATGTGAATCAGAAAAGAATGGGAAGGAAGCAGGGGGAAAACCAAAAAAAAAGGGGTCAGCCAGTTGTGTGTGTCAGTGGGCATATTCAGTGTAGGGATAGAGAGAGAGAGAGAGAGAGAGAGAGAGAGAGAGATAGAGAGAAAGAGATATAGAGAGAGAGAGAGAACATGAAATATGTGTGCAGTTTGGGTTGGAAGAGAAAACAGAGGGAGAGAAGCTAAGCTAGGGAGGCCGTGAGCATTGGAAAAAGTCTAGGAAGCCAAACCAAGAAGGAGAGGAGGAAAGAGGAGAAGGGAAGCTGAACCAGAGAGAAAATCAGAAATTTGAGGTAAACTGTGAGCTTCTGTTTTAAATTTTTAAAGGCAAAATAGTTAGATTTACTAGTAGGGTCTTGTAGAGCTTAAAATAAGAAGAACAATGCAAAAAGAATCAGTTTAAATGGTTGAGAAATGAGGGAATGATACCCAGTTACAGGTCGGATGAAAAATTGAAGGAATCTATCATTTCATGTATAAAACTTGAAATAATTAGTATAAAACTAACCTAATGACATGCAGAAGATGAATAATGTTGATCTTAGGAGAAACGGTGAAGAAAAAGAGCAAGAAATGTGAAAAAAAAGTGCTCGCCGGAGATACGGGTTCTCGCCGGAACAGCCACTGTCATGGCTTGTTCGACGGCCGAGAACCACCCAAACTCCATTTTGGAGGATGGATATGGAACCCTCATGGTTTGGAGATTCGAAGCATGTCAAAAGTGTGAAATATGGTGATCGAAATTAGGTCGCTGTCGCCGGAGATGGCGACGGAAACCTAACTGTGTTCGCCGGAAAACAGAAGGAGATGATGGGCTGTTTTGGGCATGTTGCCTTAGGGCCTGGTTTGATTTCCTGGTTTGGGCTTGGTTTACTTAAAAGAGTTTGGGCCAATTTGATTTTTTAAAAGGGCATTGGGCTTTCCAATTGGGCCACATGAGTTAGGTTGGGTTAGAGACAGGGGCTGTTTGGCTGCAGGTTTAACAAATTGAATTGGACCCAATTTGGGGAAAGAGATATCTTATTCCAATTTTGGAAATTGTCCACTATTTGGCTATCCAAATTTGGAATAGTCAAATCAGGAATTCTGATTTGACCCCTCATCTTTTGGAAATCCTAATCTGACCCAGAACTTGTGAGTAATTACAATCTGACCCCCCTTGAATAAAATATTAATTTAATTAATTAATTAATTAATTTAATTTAATCATTTAAATATTCCAAAATAGTCCGGAGTCCAAATGGGACAAGTCATTAGTGTATTTTGACTATCTCGACCCTTCTGATACCAATGGTGAGGTTCATTTCACTAGACGGAGTCCCGAAAAATAAAAGACCCGTAATAACCTTTAAAATTACCAAAATGCCCCTGAATTGAAACGTAGTAGAACAAACTCCGAACTAAGCAAACAAATAGTGAAACTTTATTGTTTCGAGCATTCCGGACTCAACTGTGGAGTCCAATTTATGAAAAGAGGTCTCGGGATGTAAGGACCCGTAGGAATTGCAGAATGACCGTTTTACCCTTTTTAGCTCGGATGTCCGAATTAAATTTCACAAAAGTCTAAACTTATTTTCTTCGATGTTTCAGACCCAATGGTGGAATTTTATTTGGAAAAATAGAAACCAATAAAATAAGGACATAAAATTTGATGAATAGCATAATTCAAGTAGCAATTGAACTGAGTCGTATCTCATGATTTTAGGAACACTGAAGGGCGAAAAGAAGGTGGTCTAACCTTCTGCATTCTTGTCGTAGTTTTGCTGCACTCGAGTACGCTTTCTTGGGTTGAGACCAACCCATCAGGTACGATATATTGTGTTAAGTAAGAAATAGAATTAAGTTTAGGAATAACTGCCATATTGACTTGATGATTCACATGTTTGTTTTATTGTTCATATGCTTATGTGCTCCTTGTTATCTTGTTGAAAGTTTGGTGATGAATGTGGATCATGACTATGTGTATATCGCATATGTTAGCAGGATGTGTAGATTATATTTTGAGAATTGTTGAGATTATGTAATACGTGATTTAAAACATGTGTTAAGTGGATTGTGCTTGGCATATACCCTTGATGAAAAGATCTTGTGATTGGAATGTTATTGTGTGATACATTGTTTAAAGCATGCTTCATGTAGGGATAAGATGATCTATCGGGATTGCATTGTGACATGGTAGAATCATGAGCATATTGGTATGGTGTGATTCTTTGGACATGGTGTGAGTTGAGCATTTGGCATAGTGTATACTGGATACTTAGGCCGTCGGGGAAGGTTCGTAAAGTGAGACATACTGGATGCTCAGGCCGTCGGGGAAGGTCCGTAAAGTGAGTCATGGGTGTGACATGGGGTTTGCATGGAATCATGAGCATATTGGCATAATGTGATTCTTTGGACATGGTGTGAGTTGAGCATTTGGCATAATGCATACTGGATACTGAGGCCGTCGGGGAAGGTCCGTAAAGTGAGACATACTGGATGCTCAGGCCGTCGGGGAAGGTCCGTAAAGTGAGGCACGGTTGTGACATAGAGTTTCCATGGATGTGTCACGCATATTTTCATTACATTACATTAATGAATTCATGAATGTGTGATGAATCTTGTTAATGCATTGTATGGATGAATTGGGTGGCATGTAGGTTATAATTGTTTTGAATCTTGTTAATGCATTGTATGGATGAATTGGGTGGCATGTAGGTTATAATTGTGCATGGAGATATAACTGTACACTTACACATGCCACGCCTTAGATTATGTTAATGAGTTGGATGACATGTAGATTATTGCTAGTACATTGTATGCATGATGTTGAATACCATGTAGATATAACTGTACACTTGCACATGCCACGCCCTTAATTTTGTTTCTTGCATTAGCATTATATTGTACCAGCAGTTGAGCTGACCCATTCGTGGGACACACATTTCAGATGAGGATGCTCCAACTACTTGAGATTCAGTGACATCTTGATAGGAGGAAGTACTTAGTGTATTTTTGGCCCATGGAACTTATGTTTTGTGATGTAAGGGCTTGAGCCCGAATGACCCGTGAACACTGTAATGGCGGGATGTATTTCATGTTATTCTGATGTATTGATGGGAACGGATGCATGGTTGGTTAAATTTGTTTAAGTTGTATTTTATTTTATTTTCTTTCTGTCTCGTTACTCGCTCCTCAGGTTCACGGGAATTCAGGGCGTGACATCTTTTTAGGGTTTTGACGCACTAAAATGCCAGATATCGGTCTACCGACCCCAAAACCCAATCACACAGCTCACAAATGATAAAATAGACTTGCACGAACTTACGTCACTCGGTTCGGATGCCTGGTTTGAAAGTTTTACGAGTTCTTGCTCCAAAAAGGCCAATTTAGGGTTTTGACGTACCAAAATACCGAATATCGGCCTACCAACCCTGAAACCCCATCACTGTCACGACTCGGAACCAACCCTATACGGATCTCATGTCGCAGGGCCGTCCTTACTTTTTTTCATTCCTGTATCATAGTACTAATATGAAATGTAATAAAATTTAAAAATAATAAACGGCGAAAGTCTTATCAATGACTGTAAATTAGCGGAAGTCTACTTATTACATAATGTCAGCGGAATTCCATTCAATACATGATATAGTTCTATAATAACAAAATAAGAACCGGATATAACCAGCACCCGTGGGTGGTGAATATATGGGAGAACTAAACATAGACTGGTATAGTTCTTCAAAAGGTCCTCCTATGCTTTCAGACTCCTACTGGGGTCTTGCAGCTTCGTTACCTGAAAGGTGCATTACAAAAACAACCTACTTTTAGCGACGCACACTGTGCGTCGCTAAAAGTGCCTATTAGCGACGCACAAATGCCTTTTAGCGACACACAAACATGCGTCGCTAATAATACGAAAAAAATTAAAAAAAAATTAGTTTCCCGCCTGAAAAAAAAAAAAAAGGGCGAAACTATTAGCGACGCCCACGTGGGAATTAGCGACGCACACGTGCGTCGCTAATAGTTGGTTCTATTAGCGATGCACGCCTGAGCGTCGCAAATAGTTGGGTACGACAATTAGCGACGCACAGTGTGCGTTGCTAATAACTCCTTATATTTACTTCCGTTTTTCGTACTTTGTCTCTCTCTCAGACGGTCTTTCTCTCTCTCTCTCTCTCAGGCGCCATTTCCATCGCTTTGTTGGCTTAAAAACTAAAAAGGGAAGGGGGAGCACATCGGGGAGGCATACGACGCCCAGGTAGGCCACTATCCTTTCTCTTCTCTCTCTCTCAAACTCAGATTTATTTCATTGTGCTTCGATTGTTGCTTTGGCGTGCTTGGATTTTTCTCCAGTCTAGCTAGGATGCTTTTGTTTGAATCACATATTTCATTTCCATTAGAAAAAAATGCAAACCTAATAAGATTAAAATAATTTTGGGTAGATGGATGGTCACTGCTAAATGGCTCATTTGCTTTCTGATCAAACACTGGATCCACTATATATCCACACACACACACACACATATATGTGCCCCAGTTTGATTGTTACTGATCACAGTCCTAACAAATTCAATGTTTTGTGATGCTATCAATTGATTTCCTGAATGTTAAAAATTACTCTTTCTGATGTTTTGAATGGTCAAAGGATGATTCAGATATTTTATTTAATAATCAAAATTCTCTCAATTTTATAAATTAAAAAAAAAGTTCAAAAGATTAACTTGATTTTTTTCTCAATATATATATATATATATATATATCTTTTGATTTTTTCTCAATATATATATAAATAATACAAAACCTTGATTTATATAACTTTTTAATTTGTCTATTTACCCCCTATACATCTAAAAGTTAACACCTTACGTTTAATTTAATTTTAATTTGATGCCTCAAAGAAATTTTTATATATTGTTTTACTATTTTTGTATAATTTTAAGTTTTTTAAGAGTCTTTTTCTTTGATTGAACTTCATGTCTAATTTATAAATTTGTTTATATCAATAAATTTAGTTTTTTATCAAAAAAAAATATTATTAATCAAAATTAAATTTATATACTTTTATTATATACAATCTTAATCTTCACCATAGAAATGCTGTCCAAACACAAAAGGAGCACAAAATTTTTTTTCAAATAATAATTTAAAAAGTAGTGAATAAGAAATTATACAATAGATCATTCTATAGTTATATATGCATGTGTATGTATTCATATGTGCGTTTGTGTGTGTATATATATGTATAGTAATTAATCCGAAAAATTTAATTAGGGGAGGCCAAGTTAAAAGTATTAAAATTCAAAAACATTCATACGAATATATTAAAAAAAATTAAGAAGGACCAAATCCTATTTTATTAAAATTTTTTAATAAAATTAATAATAAAAAATATAATATTAAAATTTTTGAAGAGGCCATGACCTCACTTGTCTCCCATTGAATTCATCACAGTACGCATACCGAATAGAAAAGTACTTACAATAAATAAGAACTAAAATGTAGAGAATAAGAAACGATTCAATATTTCTGCTTTTAGAGAGTATTTCATGAGTTTGGTTACATAATATGACGAATTTTTTTATTTTAATATTTTGTGATGTATATGTGAGTTTGAAAATATTACTAAAATCAAAGAGATTACTGGATCAAAGAAGAACTTCTCTTCTTTTATAACTATAGAGTAATGCTTTTTTTTTAATGCATTGGTTAAAGGATATTCTGGAACAGCTTATACATACTAAACTAAATTCCTCTCTCCACAAGAAACAATAGCCCGGTTTGATTTAAAGAGCACCCTCTCTTGTACACACAAGATGCATGAAATTAAATAGGAAATCAAATTCATTGTAACATTGCTAATTAACAAAGCTAAATATTCTTAAAATTAAATAGAAAATCTATAAATAAATAAAAAAATTGTATTTTTTTTTCTTTTATTATATTCTTACCTTAAGACAATTGTTTTATGTAATAATAAAATATTTCAATTTTCTAACATGAAAACCCTACTTCTATTATAAAAATAATAACTTTTAACACATATTTTGTCTTTAGCCTATTGTTGTAGTGTGCATTTGGACCTTTTTTCATGTATGTGTTCATTCAACATGTGTTTTTCCATGGCTGTGTTTTTCCCCTCTTGTGTTTCATGTATGTGGATAGATAGCCATTATAATTTATCCTAAGTCGTCACCAATTAAATTTCATTTCCGATACCACTGATAGGATGTCTCTTCTTTGTTTTGACTGTCATACTTGCCAACTAGGTGAAAATATGTCTTCTTCTCCAATGGAAAGGGAGCTTCTTATTTCCACGCATTTCTTTAAGGTCATGATGCCTGGTTTCCTTACAGAACTTGTATGTTCTCTCTTTCTCTCTCTCTATATATATATATATATATATATGTATGTATATTTGTGTTTTTGTGTGTGGTCAGTCCAAGTGTCTTTTCTCTTCTTAATGTAGCAACATTTCATAGTAACTCACACACTCTAATATAGTTTCAGCTCCAAAAAGGCCCATTTTGGGGTTTTGACAGACCAAAATGCCGGATATCGGCCTAAATACACCGAAACCCCATCACACACCTCAAAAGTGATAAAATAAACTTGCACAAACTTACGACACTCGATTCGGATGCTCGGTTTGAAACTTATACAAGTTTCAGCACCAAAAAGGCCCATTTTGGGGTTTTGACAAACCAAAATGCTGGATATGTAACAACCTGAAAATTTTTTTTTTTTAAATAAATAAAATTCTCAAGTTGTTGTTATTATTTTTATTATTATTATTATTATTATTATTGTTATGATGGATGTGTATATATATATATATATATATTAAATTGTTTGGTGTGCATATGTGTGTACATATGAGTGTGTATTTAAATATGTAAATATATATATGTATATGTATATATATATATGTATAAAACAGTGTATATATATATATATAAAACAGTGTGTGTGTGTGTGTGCCGTGTGTGTGCATGTGTTGAGTGTTGCACACTCAAAGGGGCATGGGTTGATGTTGTGTGTATGAGTGGAATTCAGGGCATGGGAGGTGCAGGTCTGGTCAGATGGTTAGGTTGGTCTTAGAGAGAGAGAAAGAGAAAGAGAGAGAAGAGTGTGTGTGTGTGTGTCATATATGCATTGTATGCACGGCTAAGTGGGAAAGGAAAGTAAAGAGAGGAAGAGAAGAAGGAGAACTGAGAGAAAGAGAGAGAACAAGGAGCTTGAACCAGAGGTGAAGTAGGAGAGAGAAAAAGAGGTCGGCTAGAGAGAGAAGCAACAGAAAAACCATGAGTAATCTTCTTCTGTTTCAATTTTTTTAAAGCATGCTACTTTAATTTAATGGTAGGGACTTGTAGAGGGAATGAAATGGAAAATAAAGCAAGAAGAACTAGTTAAAATGGTTAAGGGGAGAGGGAGAACTCCCCAGTTGCAGGTCACGGTTTTAAGAGATGGGTCTTGTGATTTTATGTGTGAAACTTACTTTAGATGATAGGAAATGGAACCTAGGAGATGCAGAAGTCATTTGGAATGAAATTGGTAGAAAAACCGTGACCAAACTATCAAGAAAATGGAGAAATGGAGTTGGCCGGAATGTTGACCGAGGGTTTGACCCTCTATTTCGTGAAAATCCAATGGGTGGGAGCCAAAACTAACTTTAAATATGGAATCTACTGGGAAAATGGAAAAAAATCACATTTTGAAAACCCTAAGAAGTCACCGGAAAATGGTCGCCGGCGCCGGAGAAGGCGCCGGAACCCTAATGGCCCATCACCGGAAAATCGGGGACGAAGGGGGGCTCATCTGGGCTTGGGTCGGGTTGGTTCGGGTCGGGTCGGGCTTGGGCCGAACCGCCCCTGCCACGTGTCACCCCCTTGTTTTAAATTAAAAGGAGAGTGGGAGTGTTTGGCAACGGATGTATGAAATTGAAAATTTTAAATTGAAATAGGAACAGGGATATCCTATCCCTGTTCTGGATAAACCCTGTTTGGTTAACCTGATTTAGGATAACAAATTAAACTAGTTTTAATTTGAACCTTTTATTGGAATTTGAACCCTTTGGATTTGAACCTTTTGAATTTGAACCTTAACTTGAACTTTCAGAAATTACGAATTAACCCCCCCAACTATTAGAAATTACACTTTGACCCACCTGATTAAAATATTAATAAAATATTAATTAAATTAATTAATTAATTATTTAATTAAATTAATTTAATTAATTAAATATTCAAAAACATCCCGGAGTCCAAATGGGACAAGTCATAGGTGTATTTTGACTATCTCGACCATTCTGAGACCAATGGTGAGGTCCGTTTTACGAGACGGGGTCCCGAAAAATAAAAGACACGTAGCAACGTGTAAAAATTACCAAAATACCCCTGAATTGAAATACAATCAAACGAATTCCGAATTAGGTAAACAACTAGTGAAATTTTATTATCTCGAACATTCCGGACTCAACCGTGGAGTCCGATTTGTGAAAAGAGATCACGAAATGTAAGGACCCGTGTAAAGTACAAAATGACTGTTTTGCCCTTTTTGACCCAGATGCCCAAATTGAATTCTACGAAAGCCTAAACGTATTTTCTTCAACGTCCCGGATTCAACAGTAGAGTTTAATTTAGCAAAGTAGAAGCTTATAAGATAAAGACGTAAAATTTGATGAATAGCATAATTCAAGTGACGATTAAACTGAGTTTCATGTTATGAATTTTAGGGACACGGAAAGGCAAAGAGAAGGTGACCTGACCTTCAGTGTTCTTACGGTGGTTTCACTTGACTACGAGTATACCTTTCTGGTTTGAGATCGATTACCAGGTACGATATATTGTGCTAAGTAAGAAATAGAATTGAGATTAGGAATACTTGCTTTGCTGTGTAAATTGTTCACATGTTTGCCCTAGTGTTCACATGTTTACGTGCTATGTGCTATCTTGTTTAGTTGAATGATGATTATGAGTATATCGCATATATTAACGTGGTGTGTGAATTATCTGCTTGAAGAACTGTCGATGTTATGAATCGTACACTTGAAGGCATATTTTATGTATGACTGAAATGTATCATTGGGATTATATTATGACATGATGAGATTAGAGCATATTGGCATGGTGTGATTCCTTGGGCATGGCGTGGGTAAGCACTTGGTGCTTTGCATTATGAGGGTGCAGATCCTGTGGTGAAAAACCCAAAATCGGCCATTAGGTACTTGCGAGCCTGACGGATTCCGGACCGTGAAGCGAGACATAAGTGGCGGTACTCATGCCAGCGGAGAATGACCGTATCATGAGACATGAGTGGCATAGAGTTGCATGGGTGTGTCACGCATCTTGCTCATGTACTGCATACTGTTCATATACTGTCATTATGATATAAAATGCCATATAGAAATAACTGTACACTCGCACATGCCACGACCTTAGTTTTGTTTCTTGCATTAGCATTATATTGTACCAGCATGTTGAGCTGACCCCTTTAGTGGGGCAAACATTTCAGATGATGTTCCAGCTGTGCGGGATATAGAGATGGTCTGATTGAGGATTATATTGGGCCCGATGGGCGCTCGTGATATTATGTAAGGGCATAAGCCCGAGACTGTATTTCATTTTGAATGTTGTGAACCAACGGACCAGACTTTATGTATGTATTAGAATTGTGTACGGAATGTATGAGAATGTCATTGTTATCTTTCATTTCGTTATTATTTTATTTCTTTATTTCTTTTTGTCTCATTACTCACGCCTCGGGTTCGCTGGAATTTGGGGCGTGACAGGATATCAGCCTAAATACACCAAAACCCCATCACACACCTCAAAAATGATAAAATAAACTTGCACGAACTTACGGCACTCGGTTCGGATGCCCGGTTTGAAACTTATGCAAGTTTCAGCTCCAAAAAGGTCCATTTTGTGGTTTTGACAGACCAAAATACAGGATATCGGCCTAACTACACTGAAACCCTATCACACACCTCAAAAATGATAAAATAAACTTGCACGAACTTACGACACTCGGTTCGGATGCCCGGTTTGAAACTTATGCAAGTTTCAGCTCTAAAAAGGCCCATTTTGGAGTTTTGACAGACCAAAATGCAGGATATCGGCCTAAATACACCAAAACCCCATCAGAAACCTCAAAAATGATAAAATAAACTTGCACGAACTTACGGCACTTGGTTCGGATTCCCAGTTTGAAGCTTATGCAAGTTTCAGCTCCAAAAAGGCCCATTTTGGAGTTTTGACAAACCAAAATGCAGGATATCGGCCTAACTACACTAAAACCCCATCAAACACCTCAAAAATGATAAAATAAACTTGCACGAACTCACGGCACTCGGTTCGGATGCCCGGTTTGAAACTTATGCAAGTTTCAGCTTCAAAAAGGCCCATTTTGGGGTTTTGACAGACCAAAATTCTGGATATCAGCCTAAAAACACTGAAACCCCATCACGCACCTCAAAAATGATAAAATAAACTTGCACAAACTTACGGCACTCGGTTCAGATGCTCGGTTTGAAACTTATACAAGTTTCAGCTCTAAAAAGACCCATTTTGGGGTTTTGACAGACCAAAATGCCGGATATCGGCCTAAATACACCAAAACCCCATCAAAAACATCAAAAGTGATAAAATGATAAAATAAACTTGCACAAACTTACAACACTCGGTTCGGATGCCCGGTTTGAAACTTATGCAAGTTTCAGCTCCAAAAAGGCCCATTTTAGGGTTTTGACTAACCAAAATGCCGGATATCGGCCTAAATATACCGAAACCCCATCACACACCTCAAAAATGATAAAATAAACTTTCACAAACTTACGTCACTCACTTCAGATGCCCGGTTTGAAACTTATACAAGTTTTAGCTCCAAAAAGGCCCCATTTTAGGGTTTTGACAGACCAAAATGCCAGATATCGGCCTAACTACATCAAAACCCCATCACACACCTCAAAAATGATAAAATAAACTTGCACAAACTTACGACACTCGGTTCGGATGCCCATTTTGAAACTTATGCAAGTTTCAACTCCAAAAAGGCCCATTTTGGAGTTTTAACAGACCAAAATGTAGGATATCGGCCTAACTATACCAAAACCCCATCACACACCTCAAAAATGATAAAATAAACTTGCATGAACTTATGGCACTCAGTTCGGATGCCCGGTTTGAAACTTATGCAAGTTCAGCTCTCAAAAGGCCCATTTTAGAGTTTTGACAGACCAAAATTCTGGATATTGGCCTAAATACACTGAAACCCCATCACACACCTCAAAAATGATAAAATAAACTTGCACGAACTTACGGCACTCGGTTCGGATGCCCGGTTTGAAACTTATGCAAGTTTCAGCTCCAAAAATGCCCATTTTGGAGTTTTGACAGACCGAAATGCAGGATATCGGCCTAAATACACCGAAACCCCATCACATACCTCAAAAATGATAAAATAAACTTGTAAAAACTTATGGCACTTGGTTCGGATTCCCGGTTTGAAACTTATGCAAGTTTCAGCTATAAAAAGGCCCATTTTGGGGTTTTGACAGACCAAAATGCCGGATATCGGCCTAAATACACCGAAACCCCATCACACACCTCAAAAATGATAAAGAGACTTATGCTACTTTATGACGTTCTTACTATTGATGCATGCAAAAAAAAAAAAATTATTCACATTCTACGTTCATATATATTTAATAATTGTTCTAATATATATCATTTGATCTTTATTTCAGATTGATCGGGATTATTGCCGTGCCATACTTATGTTTTGCATCCGAACTTGTTATTTTTATTTGTTTTTTTTTTCTTTTCATGGACATGTGTAGTTACATTTTTGAAGACAATTTTTAATTTTTCTATTTATTGTTAAATTGTACTTTTATAAATGTACATTTTTTGGAGACAATTGTTAATTTTTCTTTTTTAATATATTCATTTCAGAATGCTTCGATTTTATTGTATATCGGGATGGATGATTGATACAGGTTTAAACAGGAATGAAACAACAAAGAAAACAAAGCAAATATGGGTTTTTTTTTTTAAAAAAAAAAAAAACTATTAGCGACGTGCACTGAGCGTTGCTAAAAGTCACCATTAGCGACGCTCAATGTGGGCATTGCTAAAAATCATTATTACCGACGCACACTGAGCGTCACAAAAGACTACTATTAGCGACGCTCTGTGTGCGTCGCTAATAATGACTTTTAGTGACGCCCACACTGAGCGTCGCTAATGCTGACTTTTAGCGACGCTCGGTGTGTCCTTGTGTAGTTTTTGCGACTCGCATACCCAATTTTTAGCGACACACAAAGGGATGTGCGTCGCTAATACTATTAGCGAAGCCACTATTTGTGACGCCTTAGCGACGCACGTTTGTGCGTCGCAAAAGACCTTTCGCGACGCTCAAGGCCACTATTAGCGACGCACGCGTGGGTCGCAAATAGTGCCTTTTGTTGTAGTGGTGGTGAGTAAGGTGGAATAAGCTACAAAAGCTCAGCAAGTAAAAACAGATATCCGACACTGGTATTGGTGATCATAAAAGAATATGAACTTGTGAGTAAAAATACGATAGCCAATCATAAGAAAGAGATGTTGAATAGCCAATGAGAACAGTTGCCATGATGGCCAATGGACAAGTGAATACAATATACAATCAGGAGTAATAGATATGATGTCAACATGAATCTTTTAATAAAAATGTAACCGTAAGGAAGATACTGCCGCAATAAACCGATCACAATCAAATCAATAAGAGGTATTCACTCAGTACAAGAAAAATCACGAAGAGTAATGTCGATCAACAATCGTAGTCATATTGATTATATAAGAGATGCCTTTGTTCTGTGTTAGTGCTTAGCACACCCTCGGTCCTTTGGGACCCGGCATACCCCCAGTGAATTCCAATGTATTTCTATATGTCCGTTCACGGACTTGACCCGTAGGTCTCCAGTGTATCAGAAAGCATCAGATGGATACTGTGTCTGAGCACAAATCCGGTTTATAAACATGTCATAATCATATGTGATTCTACAGAATATAGAAATGGAATATAATGTATACAGTGAAAGATATAACAGTAGGCCCTTCAGGGCATGGTTCAACGCAATAATAATGATATAACAGTCAATCAATGTCCACAAGATAGATCAATATCACATAGTGGAAAACAAGAATATCTGGTGTGTTCATGAATACAAATTTGGCAATAAATTAGAATGACTTGGCTTGGAAATACCACATGGAAGAGAAAGGGAATTTACTTACCTCTAAATATGCGTTCTTAAATCAGTATCCCGTGAGGTTGCCCTTTTCTGTCGAGTCCCCTATATATCAATAGATCCGTCTCAGAATTGATGATATTCATCAAATTTTATGTTTTGTTATTTTAAGTATCTCTAATATTAATTTAGACTTTAACATTGAGTCCGGAACGCCGAAGAAAGTTGGTTTATGCTTTCGCGAAATTTCGTTTGGACTTTTGCACTAAAAAGGGCAAAATGGTCATTTTGTATTTTTACGGGTATTTTATTTTTTGGGACCCTGTCTCATGAAATGGACCTTACTATCGAACTTAGAATGTTTGAGATAATAAAAATTGACTATTCACTTGCCTCGTTTGGACTTCGTTTGACCCATTTTTGATTTAGGGGTATTTTTGTAAAAATTTATATTTTATTAATTTTTCTGTTTGGGCCTTAGTGGAATTTCCTAAACTTTCTGGTGTCAAAATAAAATTTCCCTAAGTCTAGTTCTAAACCAGTGGATTCACGGTCAAAAACCCTAAACCGGTCTGATCCTTCACTGAACCAACCGGTTCAGTACACCTCCAAGAACCGGAATAAGATATCCACTCCGTCTATCTTATCCACGGTTCGGTTAAACCCAAACCCAATTTCAAGTTTCCTATCTTTATAGCTAAACAAGCCAAATTCACTTTTAAATTAAAATTCTTTTAAACCTAAAACGATGTAGTATCATTTGCCCCTTTCATTCCTAGTCAGGTCCCGACCCAACCGATCCAAACCGATTTTTAACTTTGACCCGATAGACGCCTTGATATTCCAGTCATTTTCTTCGATATTTCGGTGAGGGTTTACTAGGGTTCTGTCGTCTTCTCCAACGACAGCACCCTTTTTTCGGTTTGTTTTTCACCCTTTTTTAATGCTATTCTTTTCTAATTTCTATGAAGATCACTATTCTACCTTCGGTTTCCCATATAAACCTCTCTAACTTAACGAATAGGGAGATTATCAGTTCTGGCCGACTTTCTAGCCAAGTTCCGTTTTTCATTTTTTGTGATCATTTCCTAACTGTTTGGACCCCGATTTAGTTCAAATGAGTTTCTGCACCAATAGGAAATATTTTTTAAACTTGTGTAACTTTTCGCTCTAAAATGCCTCTTTTTGGGGTTTTGATGGACCAAAATGCCGGATATCAGCCTACAGACTCCGACACCCCATCACACTCCTCAAAAATGATAAAATAGACTTGCACGAACTTACAGCACTAGGTTCGGATGCCCAATTTGAAACTTTTGCGAGTTTATGCTCTAAAAAGGCCCATTTTAGAGTTTTGACATACCAAAATGTCAGATATCGGCCTACCAATCCAAAAACCCCATCACCCAACTCAAAAATGATAAAATAAACTTGTATAAACTTACGGCACTTGGTTCAGATCACCGGTTTCAAACTTGTGTAACTTTTCGCTCTAAAATGCCTCTTTTTATGAGTTTAAACGACCAAAATGCCGGATATCGGCCAACCGACCCTGAAACCCCATCACACACCTAAAAAATGATAAATTAGACTTGCACGAACTTACGGCACTCTGTTCGGATGCCCAGTTTGAAACTTCTGCGAGTTTCTGTTATAAAAAGGCCCATTTTGGAGTTTTGACGGACCAAAATATCGGATATCGGCCTACCAACCCTGAAACCCCATCACCAACCTCACAAATGATAAAATAGAGTTACAAAAACTTATGGCACTCGATTCAAATCACCAGTTTCAAACTTATGTAACTTTTCACTCTAAAATGCCTCATTTTGGGGTTTTGATGGACCAAAATGCTGGATATCGGCCTACCGACCCCGAAACCCCATCACACACTCACAAATGATAAAATAGACTTGCATGAACTTACGACACTCGGTTCGGATGCCCGGTTTGAAACTTTTGCGAGTTTCTGCTCTAAAAAAGCCCATTTTCGGGTTTTGACAAATCAAAATGCCGGATATCGGCCTACCAACCTTGATATCCAATCACCCACCTCACAATTGATAAAATATACTTGCACAAACTTACAACACTCGGTTCGGATCACCAGTTTCAAACTTGTGTAACTTTACCTTCTAAAATGCCTCTTTTTTGGGTTTTTGACAGACCAAAATGCCGGATATCGGCCTACCAACCCCGAAATCTCATGAAACACCTCAAAAATGATAAAATAAACTTGCATGAACTTACAGCACTCGGTTCGAATATCTGGTTTGAAACTTTTACGAGTTTCTGCTCCAAAAAGGCCCATTTTGGGATTTGACAGACCAAAAGCCGGATATCAGCCTACCGACCCTAAAACCCCATTACCCACCTTAAAAATGATAAAATAGACTTGCACAAACTTACGGCACTTGGTTTGGATCACCGGTTTCAAACTTGTGTAACCTTAGCATCTAAAATGCCTCTTTTTAAGGTTTTGACAGACCAAAATGTCGGATATCGGCCTACCTACCCCGAAACCCCATCACACACCTCAAAAATGATAAAATAAACTTGCAAAAACTTACGGAACTCGATTCGGATGCCTGGTTTGAAACTTTCGCTAGTTTCTACTCTGAAAAGGCCTATTTTGGGGTTTTGACAGACCAAAATGCCGAATATCAGCCTACCAACCCTAAAACCCCATCACCCACCTTAAAAATGATAAAATAGACTTGCACAAATTACGACACGATTCAAATCACTGGTTTCAAACTTTGTAACTTTTTGCTCCAAAATGCCTCTTTTTGGGGTTTTGACGGACCAAAATGTTGGATATCGACCTATCGACCCCGACACCCCATTACACACCTCACAAATGATAAAATAGACTAGCACAAACTTATGGCACTCGGTTCGGATGCTTAGTTTGAAACTTTTGGGAGTCTCTGCTACGAAAAGGCCTATTTTGGGGTTTTGACGGACCAAAATGTCAGATAAAATAGACTAATACAAAATTTTGCCACTTGGTTCGAATGCCAGGTTTGAAACTTTTGAGAGTTTTTAGTCTGAAAAGGCCTATTTTGGAGTTTTGACTAACCAAAATACTGGATATCGGCCTACCGACCATGAAACCCCATCACCGACCTTAAAAAATGATAAAATAGACTTGCACAAAATTATGGCACTTAGTTCGGATCATCGGTTTCAAACTTGTGTAACGTTTTGCTCTAAAATGCATCTTTTTGGGGTTTTACCGGACCAAAATGCCAAATATCGGCCTACCGACCTCAAACCCCAATCACACACCTCAGAAATGATAAATTAGACTTTCACGAACTTACGGCACTTGGTTTGGATGCCTAGTTTGAAACTTTTATGAGTTTCTACTCTAAAAAGGCCCATTTTTGGGTTTTAACAGATCAAAATGCTGGATATCAGCATACCAACCCTGAAACCCCATCACCCACCTCACAAATGATAAAATAGACTTACATGAACTGATGGCACTCGGTTCGGATCACCGGTTTCAATTTTATGTAACTTTTCGCTCTAAAATGCCTCTTTTTGGGGTTTTGACAGACCAAAATGTCGGATATTGGCCTACCGACCCAAAAACCCCATCACACACCTCACAAATGATAAAATAGACTTGTACGAACTTACGGCACTTGGTTCGAATGCCCGGTTTGAAACTTTTATAAGTTTTTGCTCCGAAAAGGCCCATTTTGGGGTTTTGACTAACCAAAATATTGGATATCAGCCTACTGACCTTGAAACCCTATCATCATCTTAAAAATGATAAAAAAGACTTGCACAAACTTACGGCCCTCGATTCGAATCACCGGTTTCAAACTTGTTTAACATTTTGCTCTAAAATGCATCTTTTTGGGGTTTTAACGGACCAAATGCCGGATATCGGCCTACCAACCCCGAAACCTAATCACACACCTCAAAAATGATAAAATAGACTTGCACAAACTTACGACACTCGGTTCGGGTGCCTGGTTTGAAACTTTTGTGAGTTTCTGCTCTAAAAAGGCACATTTTGGGGTTTTGACAGACCAAAATGCCGAATTTCAGCCTACTGACCTAGAAACCCCATCACCCACCTCACAAATGATAAAATAGACTTGCACGAACTTACAACACTCAGTTCGAATGCCCGGTTTGAAACTTTTGCGAGTTTATGCTTCAAAAAGGTCCATTTTGGGGTTTTGACAAACCAAAATGCCAAATATTTGCCTACCGACCCTGAAACCCCATCACCCACCTCACAAATGATAAAATAAACTTACACAAACTTACGACACATGGTTCGAATCACCGGTTTCAAACTTGTGTAACTTTTTGATCTAAAATGCATCTTTTTAGGGTTTTGACAGACCAAAATGTCGGATATCGGCCTACCAACCCTGAAACCCAAACACAAACCTCAGAAATGATAAAATAAACTTGCATGAACTTACGGCACTTAATTCGGATGCCTGGTTTGAAATTTTTGTGAGTTTCTACTCTAAAAAGGCTCATTTTGGGGTTTTGACAGACCAACATGTTGAATATCGGCCTATTGACCCTAAAACCCCATCACCTATCTCATAAATGATAAAATAGACTTGTACACACTTACAGCACTTGGTTCGGATCACCGGTTTCAAACTTGTGTAACTTTTCACTTTTAAATGCCTCTTTTTGGGGTTTTGACAGACTAAAATGCCGGATATCAGCCTACCGACCCCGAAACCCCATCACACACCTCACAAATGATCAAATAGACTTGCACAAACTTCTTGCACTCGGTTCAGATCAACGATTTCAAACTTGTGTAACTTTTCGCTCTAAAATGCCTCTTTTTGGGGGTTTGACGGACCAAAATGTCAAAGATCGACCTACCAACCCCGAAACCTCATCACACATCTTACAAATGATAAAATAGATGTGCACAAACTTACAGTACTCGATTCGGATCACCGGTTTCAAACTTGTGTAACGTTTTGCTCTAAAATGCCTCTTTTTAGGGTTTTGACGGACCAAAATGTCGAATATTGGCCTACCGACCCCGACACCCTAACACACACCTTAAAAATGATAAAATAGACTTAAAAGAACTTATAGCAATCTGTTCGGATGCCCAATTTGAAACTTTTGCAAGTTTCTACTCCAAAAAGGTCCATTTTGGGGTTTTGACAGACCAAAACACCAGCTATCGGCCTAACTACCCCAAAACCCCATCATACACCTCAAAAATTATACAACAGACTTGCACGAACTTACTGCACTCCGTTTGGATCACCCATTTCAAACTTATGCAACTTTTCGCTCCTAAAATGCCTAATTTCAGATTTTGACAGACCAAAATGCTGGATATCGGCCTAAATACCCCAAAACCCCATCACACAGTTCAAAAATGATAAAATCAACTTGCACGAACTTACGGCAGTCGGTTCGGATCACTGGTTTGAAACTTGTGTAACGTTTCGCACTAAAATGCCTCTTTTGGGGTTTTCATGGACCAAAATGCCGGATATTGGCCTACCGACCCCGAAACCCCATCACGCACATCACAAATGATGAAAAATACTTTCCCAAACTTACAGCACTCAGTTCGGATGCCCGCTTTGAAACTTTTGCGACTTTCTACTCCAAAAAGGCCCATTTTAGGATTTTGACGGACCAAAATGCCAGATATCCACTTACCGACCCAGAAACCCCATCATCGACCTCAAAAATGATAAAATAGACTTTCAAAAACTTATGACACTCGGTTCGGATCATCGGTTTCAAACTTGTATAACTTTTCACTCTCAAATGCCTTTTTTGGGGTTTTTACAGACCAAAATGCCTGATCTCGGCCTACCGACCCCAAAATCTCATCACACACCTCACAAATGATAAAATAGACTTATACCAACTAACGGCACTCGATTCAATGCCCGTTTTGAAAATTTTGTGAGTTTTTGCTCCAAAAAGGCCCATTTCAGGGTTATAATAGACCAAAATGCCGGATATCAGCCTACCGACCCTGAAACCCCATCACCCACCTCACAAATGATAAAATAAACTTGCACAAACTTAGGACACTCGGTTCAGATCATCGGTTTCAAACTTGTGTAACTTTTCACTCTAAAATGCCTCTTTTTAGGGTTTTGACGGACCAAAATGTCAGATATCGACCTACCAACCCCGAAACCCCATCACACACCTCAAAAATGATAAAATAAACTTACTCAAACTGATGACACTCGGTTCAGATGCCCGGTTTGAAACTTTTGTGAGTTTTTGCTCCAAAAAGGCCCATTTTAGAGTTTTGACGGACGAAAATGTCGGATATAGGCCTACCGACCCTGAAACCCCATCACCCACCTCAAAAATGATAAAATAGACTTACACAAACTTAGGGCACTCGGTTCGGTAGGCTGATACCGACCCTGAAACCCCATTAACCACTTCAAAAATGATAAAATAGACTTACACAAACTTACAGAATTCAGTTCATATCTCCGAGTTCAAACTTGTGCAACTTTTCGCTCTAAAATGCCTCTTGTTGGGGTTTTGACTGACCAAAATGCCGGATATCGGCCTACGGACCCCGAAACCCCATCACACACCTCACAAATGATAAAATAGACTTTCACGAACTTACGGCAGTTAGTTCGGATGCCCGATTTGAAACTTTTGTGAGTTTCTGCTCCAAAAAGGTTCATTTTGGGGTTTTGACAAACCAAAATGCCGGATATCGACCTACCGACCCTGAAACCCCATCACCCATCTCACAAATGATAAAATAGACTTAACACAAACTTACGGCACTTGGTTCGGATCACTGATTTCAAACTTGTGTAACTTTTCGCTCTAAAATGCCTCTTTTTGAGGTTTTGACGGACTAAAATGTCGGATATCGTCCTACAGACCTTGACACCCTATCACACTCCTCACAAATGATAAAATAGACTTGCATGAACTTATAACACTAGGTTCGAATGCCCGGGTTGAAACTTTTGTGAGTTTATGTTCCAAAAACGGCCCATTTTGGGGTTTTGACAGACCAAAATGCCAGATATCATCCTACCGATCCTGAAACCCCATCACCTAACTCAAAAATGATAAAATAGACTTGCACAAACTTACGGCACTCGGTTCATATCTCCGAGTTCAAACTTGTGCAACTTTTCGCTCTAAAATGCCTCTTGTTGGGGTTTTGACTGACCAAAATGCCGGATATCGGCCTACCGACCCTGAAACCCCATCACACACCTCACAAATGATAAAATAGACTTGCACGAACTTACGGCATTCCATTCGAATGCCCGATTTGAAACTTTTGCGAGTTTCTGCTCTAAAAAGGCCCATTTTGGGGTTTTGACAGACCAAAATGCCAGATATTGGCCTACCAACCCTGAAACTCAATCACCCACCTCACAATCGATAAAATAGACTTGCACAAACTTACGACACTCGGTTCGGATCACCGGTTTCAAACTTGTGTAACTTTACCATCTAAAATGCCTCTTTTTGGGGTTTTTGACAGACCAAAATTTCGGATATCGGCCTACCAACCCCAAAACCCCATGACACACCTCAAAAATGATAAAAAAGACTTGCATGAAGTTACGGCACTCGGTTCGGATGCCCGGTTTGAAACTTTTATGAGTTTCTACTCCAAAAATGCCCATTTTAGGGTTTTGACGAACCGAAATATCGAATATTGACCTTCCAACCCTGAACCCCCATCACCCATCTTAAAAATAATAAAATAGACTTGCACAAACTTACGAAACTCGGCTCGGATCACCGGTTTCAAACTTGTGTAACTTTACCATCTAAAATGCCTCTTTTTAGGGTTTTGACAGACCAAAATGCCGGATATCGGCCTACCTACCCCGAAACTCCATCACATTCCTCAAAAATGATAAAATAAACTTGCACAAACTGACGACACTCGGTTCGGATGCCCGGTTTGAAACTTTTGCGAGTTTCTACTCTAAAAAGGCCCATTTTGGGATTTTGATGGACCAAAATGCCGGATATCAGCCTACTGACCCTAAAACTCCATCACCCACCTTAAAAATGATAAAATAGACTTGCAAAAACTTACGGCAGTCGGTTCAGATCACCGGTTTCAAACTTGTGTAACTTTTCGCTCTAAAATGCCTCTTTTTGGGTTTTGACGGACCAAAATGCTAGATATCAGCCTACCGACCCCAAAACCCCATTACACACCTCACAAATGATAAAATAGACATGCAAAAACTTATGGCACTCGGTTAGGATGCCCAGTTTGAACCTTTTGCGAGTTTCTGCTATGAAAAGGCCCATTTTGGGGTTTTGACTGACCAAAATGCCACATATCGACCTACCGATCCTGAAACCCCATCACCCAACTCAAAAATGATAAAATAGACTTGCACAAACTTATGGCACTCGGTTCAGATTACCAGTTTCAAACTTGTGTAACTTTTGGCTCTAAAATGCCTCTTTTTAGGGTTTTGAAGGACCAAAATATCGGATATCGGCCTACCAACCCCAAAACCCCATCACACACCTCACAAATGATAAAATAGAATTGCACAAACTTACGGCACTCGGTTCGGATGCCCGGTTTGAAACTTTTGCGAGTTTCTGCTCTAAAAAGACCCATTTTGGGGTTTTGACGGACCAAAATGCCGAATATCAACCTACCAACCCTGAAACCCAATTACCCACCTTACAATTGATAAAATAGACTTGCACAAACTTACGACACTCGGTTCGGATCACCGGTTTCAAACTTGTGTAACTTTACCATCTAAAATGCCTCTTTTTTGGGTTTTTGACAGACCAAAAATGCCGGATATCGGACTACCAACCCTGAAACCCCATGACACACCTCAAAAATGATAAAATAGACTTGCATGAACTTACGGCACTCGGTTCAGATGCCTGGTTTGAAACTTTTACAACTTTCTGCTCCAAAAGGTCCATTTTGGGGTTTTGACGGACCAAAATGCCGGATATCGACCTACCAACCCTGAAACCCCATCACCTGCCTTAAAAATGATAAAATAGACTTTTCCAAACTTACGGCACTCGGTTCGGATCACCAGTTTCAAACTTGTGTAACTTTACCATCTAAAATGCCTCTTTTTAAGGTTTTGACGGACCTAAATGCCGGATATTGGCCAACCAACCCTAAAACCCCATGACACACCTCAAAAATGATAAAATAGACTTGCATGAACTTACGGCACTCGATTCGGATGCCCGGTTTGAAGCTTTTGTGAGTTTCTACTCTGAAAAGGCCCATTTTGGGGTTTTGAATGACCAAAATGTCGAATATCAGCCTACGGACCCTAAAACCTCATCACCCACCTTAAAGATGATAAAATAGACTTACACAAACTTACAGTAGTCGGTTCAGATCACCAGTTTCAAACTTGTGTAACTTTTCACTCTAGAATGCCTCTTTTTGGGATTTTCTTTAAATTTATTTTTCTCTAAAATTAAATACCACCTCTCACTAAAAATACTCTCTCCAAATTTATCTCTCTAAACAGCATCAAAATTTTTCTTAAATTAATCTTTTTTCTAAAAAATTATCTAAATTTATATATCTCTCTCTAAAAATTAGTTTTAAATATATGAGTCTCTTCATCTCTCCAACACCTTATCAAATATATTTCTTATATTAATTTCACTTTTTAAACTTTTTTAAATTTTATTTTTTGTAAAATTATATACCATCTCTCTCCAAAATTTTGTCACTTTTTAAAAATGTTTTCTCCAAATTTATCTCTCTAAAATCTTATCTAAATTTTTTTTAATTAAAATGATAGGTCAATTTTTTATAACAAGCGATAAAAAAAAAATAAAAAGAAACATCCCCAGGTAAAACACAACCAAGCCAATCAAAGAAAGAATCTCACAGAGACTCCCCAAACAACATAATTCCCAAGGCCACCAAAGCTTGATGAAGACAAACTCCAAATCTCATTAATGCAACGGTGTAATCACCATAGGTTGAAAAGGCAAAAGGTAACAAAGAGTCAATCAATCCTCTAAAAATTCAGATTCCATCAACCCCCCACCCCCCCCCCCCCCCCCCCCCCCTCGAGCGAAAACAAAATCCCTAGTTGAGCTAAACCATAACCAAAGCGACCACCACCAAACAGAGACACATATAGAGGCCCAAATAAGCAACACTACCACACAATTTGTCTTGATTTTGCATTCAGTTATTGCAGATCTCTTTGTTTGTCCATGTGTTGGTGTATACATTTTGAGCAAGAATTTAATCAAATACTACTTCAACTTTATTTTGTCTAACTGGTGGAGTTATCATTTTTGTTCCAAGTAGTACACTGACCTTTTATGTTGTCCAGTTTCTAGGATTGTCATTCCCAAGTTGTTGATTTTTTCCTTAAATGCTTTGATTTCATTCCACAATTTTTTTCATTAATTATTAGTTGCATAGTGTTTTGCTTTAGCCAATAGAGTACATGTTGTGCAGGGAATTGGCATTCATATGTAACCTTCTTATGACCCTTTCTCTGCACTCTTTTCATTCTCTCTTTATATATACACACGCATATGTATGAACATTGTGCATATAATGTATATATGGAATCTTGTAATTTAGAGAGAGAAAGAAGAGAGAAATTAATAGTGAAGTCATAGGGCCTACCTTGGTGGCCAACGATTGTGTTGTTCATGAGGAATTAAGTGCTTCAATGAATTGACGATGGTCATATTTGATAGTCGACATTAACAAATTTCTTGATTCTTGCCGATTGGAGAAACCACGATGTTCTAAAGGTAGATAAATGATCAAGTTGGTGGAAGGGGCAAAACCAAAAGTTGATGGGGACGACTTTCACTTTCATGCCACCGGTGATTCCTCTCGGTGTCGGCCTCTCTCTCTGATTTCAATCGGATGCAAAATTTGCACTCAATCTCTACCGTTAAATTACAGTGAGTGCCGAAATGGGTGTCGATGTGGGGCTGTTGTTGAATGAGGCTGCCGATCATGGCTAATGTGATGGTAGGGATCAATAGTGGTTTGCATGATTGGCGGTGTTGACAACATTGGTAGTGTTAAATGGTAATTATTTCTAATAATAAAAATAATAGGATAATGTTTAGCTTCAAATTAGTACGAGGTTTCTTACCTATAGATTACATATGCCCTTACATGTATATTATGTGATTATTTAATTTTAATAAAAAAAATTAAATAAATAAATATATGTACAATGCATGTAAATACATACGTAACTCATTAAAATTACGATACGTACGTAGATAGTCCTCTTCCTGATTTTGAGTTAAGCATTGTCCATAATAATATTAGGGCTTTATGTACTAATATAATAATTATTAGGGGCAATTCTGTCATTGAATAAAACCTCAGCAATTTTTTAACGACAGTTTATTTATCTTTTAGCTTCTGGTTCAATTGTTCAAATCGGAGTCTGAACTCTAAACAAACGCCAAACCATATCTCGTTGAATCACATTTGACCAAACCCTCCTGCTCTGTAGGTACGTTTCTCTTATATCTTCTAGATTGTAGATTCTTTGCTTTTGTTCTCTCTTTAGATCACGATACTTGTCTATGTTTGTGATTCAATGTCTGCCGCCACACGTTGTTGCTTACATTCAGTTTAGTAGATTATATCTTCAATCCAGGGTCGCTAGTTTTTTGTTGATTTGCTCCGATAGTGATTTCTGCTTTCTTATGTTTGTGAGTTGAAGTTAATAATTGACTGTTCAATGGAAACTTTTCTTTCTTTTTGTTTTTGGATTTAACAGACACTTCTAGTTCAGGGTATCTAGGATGACTTCAATTTTTACATTTTTGGGTGAAAAATCTTATTGGGTATTGATAATTTGATCCAGACTTAATTATTTAAGCTGTTAATGATGATTTAGATGCCTAAGCTTATTTCAAGAACGATTTTTTGTTTCCACCCAAAACCCGGATTGGTCATGGACGATCGCATTTTCACATGCAGTGCTGTTTAGTGAGAAGATGATTTATTGGATCACTATGATTCTCTTTTGATCCGGAATAAGCTTAGCGTCAGCAATGTGTTTAGATTACAAAACAATATCAAAGTTTTGAATTTGTTGAAACACTTCCAAAATTTGTTTCAAATTCTTGATTGTTTTAGTATTAAATTTTTGAAGAGATTCTTTTCCGGGTTTTAATATTGGAAAATAATTTTTTATTCTTTTTTCAACAAGGAATTGAGTTTAGATCAATGTAAAATTGAAACTAGCTGTAGGAAATTGAGTATTCCCAAAATATACAGAAGGGTTCATTCTGAGGGGCACATTTGGGTTGGGGAGAATCCAAGAGCAACTCTATACGTCCTGTGAGTAATAATTTGCTTTGATAGGTTTTGGTATAAGACCATATTTTATCCAATTTAAGAGAGTTTCGGGTTTTGGGTTTCTACTCTTTTTGAACTTTTGAGTGTCACTATCCTTTCATAGGTTTTAGCAAAATCCATGCTTTTATAATTCCCAGAATAACTGAACTTTGTTGACTTTGTCAGTGATTGTAACCTATTGCAGTGAGCCATGCAAATTTTTGTCTTCGTGGTTTTTCTTTTTCCATACTTGCACATATTTACTTGTCTATGATACACACAAACATTTGTATACAAATTTTGGTGTTTTTGAGATTGCTTAAATTACAAAAATCGTTTCCTTTGACACATTGGTTTCTCCTCTTTCAGTTTGTGTTGAGGAGGAAGAAAACTGCTAAATATGGCATATGAGAGGACTTGTATCCTGGAATTCACTCTTGTACAAGCAACTGTACAACACTGTAAAAATTAATCAACTAGACCATATTATGTACAACTTTTAAATTACTGTATTAGTTTTAGACCAGTTCTTCTTGGTTTCGTCTAATTCTCACAGTAAGTGATGCTGCCTGATTCGTCTCTTGGACGATCAATCCTTGATTATATTTCTCCCTCTGGTGTCTTTCTATAATTCTTTTTTATTATTAATATAACTTAAATTATTATTATTTTCTTTCTATAACTCCTTTTTATTATTAATATAACTTAAATTGTTTCATTGGTTTTTCTGATTATCCCTTAGCAAGAGACACTCCTCTATGTTGCTATGACTAAAAAAGTACTTTATCATATTTCTAACAAAATTTTCACCAACTTATAACTTCTTTTATAAAAATTAATTTATATGTTATTCATCTGCCTTTTGTAACTTTATTTAAAAAGGAAAAAAAAAAGGGTAAGAAAACCC
The DNA here is from genome assembly GCA_008638375.1 of Nyssa sinensis. Lineage (NCBI taxonomy): Eukaryota > Viridiplantae > Streptophyta > Magnoliopsida > Cornales > Nyssaceae > Nyssa > Nyssa sinensis. Next base: position 13,069,199 of record CM018041.1, on the reverse strand, counting down.
AGTGCGTCACGGTAAATAGTTCGCTTGTGCCAATGACCTTCAGTGCTCATTTGGAGAGTTTCATATTTTAAAGAAATAATTATCTGGTAATTGATTCTAGAGAATTGGTTATCGCATAATTAGTTTGTTAGTTGGACGTTTCATGTTTGGTAAAACTTGTTTAAAAGTGATTTTATTATGAATTTTCTCTTCCATTGTTTATTTTAGGTGGATTTAGGAACAAATTTTTATAAAGTTTTTAATTAGTATAAGATTTAACCCAAAAACATTTTAACCTAAAAGGTTTTAGAATATTTTGTTGAGAAAGAGGCCACTTCATGTGACAACACAGTGAATACACCCTTCTTGCAACAACTAGCATCTATTCCAGTGCCACGTCAACACTTTTTATTTTTGGAACTTCAAAATTAAATATTCATAATATATAAATTTATTGTTTTTATAAAAAGTATATATTTGGACTTTAAAATCTAAATTTATCAAAATTATTAAACAAGATTCATATTGTATATAAAATTTTGTCAAAAAAATTAGTGTTTTTTCAATAGAGAAATTTCATTATGTAAATAGAAATTTGAGCCTTTTTTTTTCGCGAGACAGAAATTCTACTAATCAACATTTTTGGGCTATCTTTAAACTAAAATAGTGATTTGCTCTCAATCAATTAGCTTGTAAATCTTATGTCACTAGAAAACACCATAAGTTTACTTTCTAACAAAAAATAAGACTTCACTTTTGATTTTAATAAAGTAAGATATGATCATTTCATCATAACATGTTTTGGTTGTCAATTAACATTCACTACAAAAAAACATATTTTTGGCGACGCTCATTATTAGCGACGCACAAAAATCGTCGCTAAAAATCACTTTTCGCCACGCCTAGTCGTGTGTCGCGAATAATATGGAAAAAAACCACAAAAATTAGGCATGAAACTATTAGCAACGGACAGAGGCGTCGCTAATAGGTAAAATTATTGGCGACGTACGATTAGGCGTTGCAAATAGTGACAATTTAGCATTAGCGACGCTCAGGGTCTTATTAGCGACGCTAATAAGCCTCCCTATTTTTATATCCGCCGACCTACTTTCTTTTTCTTCTCGCGCTCTCTCTCACTAATTTTTCTCTCTCTGTCTCTGTCACTCCCTTGTTGCAAGCACGAATCGGACGGCGGTGGACGGCCCATTCGGCGACGGCAAACCTATTCGGTGACAGTGACGGTTGTCACGCCCCAAATTCCAGCGAACCCGAGGCGTGAGTAACGAGACAAAAAGAAATAAAATAATAAAGGAATAAAAGATAATTAAGGACGATCTCATACATTCTACATGCTGTTTTGATACATACATAAAGTCTGGTCCATTGGTTCACAACATACAAAATAAAATACAGTCTCGGGCTTATGCCCTTACACAATATCAAAAGCGTCCCTTGGGCCCAACATAATCCCCAATCAGACCGTCTCTATGTCTCGTACAGCTGGGACATCATCTGAAATGTTTGCCCCACTAAAGGGGTCAGCTCAACATGCTGGTACAATATAATGCTAATGCAAGAAACAAAACTAAGGTCGTGGCATATGCAAGTGTACAGTTATTTCTATATAGCATTCGATATCATGATGGCAGTATATAAACAGTATACAGTATATGAGTAGTATGCGTGACACACCCATGCAACTCTATGCCACCCATGTCTCATGATACGGTCATTCTCCGCTGGCATGAGTACCGCCACTTATGTCTCGCTTCACGGTCCGGAATCCGTCAGGCTCGCAAGTACCTAATTGTCGATTTTGGGTTTTTCACCACAGGATCTGCACCCTCATAATGCAAAGCACCAAGTGCTTACCCACGCCATGTCCAAGGAATCACACTATGCCAATATGCTCTGATCTCATCATGTCATAATGCAATCTCAATGATGCATCTCATTCATACATAAAACATGCTTTCAAGTGCATATTTCATAATGTCAACAGTTCTCCAAGCATGTGATTCACACACTACACTAACACATTCAATATACACATAATCATCTTTCACATCATCACCCAACATCAGTAAGATAGCATAGAACACATAAGCATGTAAACATTCAAGCAACAAGTGAACAATCAAGGCAGCAAATCAAGTATTCCTAATCTTAATTCTATTTCTTACTTAGCACAATATATCGTACCTGATAATCGACCTCAACTCAGGGAAAGTATACTCGTAGTAAAGTGAAATCACTGTAAGAACACCAAAGGTCAGGTCACCTTCTCTTGCCTTTCCGTGTCCCTAAAATCATGACATGAGACTCAGTTCAATTGTCATATGAATTATGCTATTCATCAAATTTTATGTCTTTATCTTATAAGTTTCTATTTTGCTAAATTAAACTCTACTATTGGATCCGGGACGTTGAAGAAAATAAGTTTAGGTTTTCATAGAACTGAATTTGGACATCTGGGTTCAAAAGGGAAAAACAGTCATTTTGCACTTTTCACGGGTCCTTACACTTCGAGACTTCTTTCCACAAATAGGACTCCATGGTTGAGTCCGGAATGCTCGAAATAATAAAGTTCCACTATTTGTTTACCTAATTCGGAGTTCGTTTGACTGTACTTCAATTCAGGGGCATTTTGGTAATTTTATATGTTGCTAAGTGTCTTTTATTTTTCGGGACCCCGTCTCGTAAAATGGACCTCACCATTGGCTTCAGAATGGTCGAGTTGGTCAAAATACACTAATGACTTGTCCCATTTGGACTCTGGGATATTTTTGAATATTTAATTAATTTATTAATTAATTAATTTAATTAATATTTTATTAATATTTTATTATGGTGGGCCTAACTGTAATTTCTCCAAAGTTCAGGGGTTAAAATGTAATTTTTGAAAGTTCAGGGTCAAGTTTGTAATTTTTAAAAGTCTAGGGGCAATTCTGTAATTTTGGAAAACCCTTATTCTCAATTTGGATAGCCAAATAGTGGCTAATCCAAAACAGGGATAAGATATCCCTGTTCCCATTTAATTCTAATTTCTAATTTCTTATCCTTGTAGCCAAACAGACCCATTGGGTTTTTAATTTAAAACAGGGGAGTGACACGTGGCAGGGGCGGACCGGCCCAAGCCCAACCCGACCCGAACCGACCCGACCCAAGCCCAGATCAGCCCCTCCTTCGTCCCCAATTTTCCGGCGATGGGCCAATAGGGTTTCGGCGCCTTCTCCGGCGCCGGCGACCATTTTCCGACGGAGTTTCCGAGTTTTCAAAATGTCATTTTCTTCCATTTTCCCCCTAGATTCCCTTTCCACAGTTAGTTTTTGATTTTCCCCTTTGGATTTTCACGAAATAGAAGGTCAAACCCTCGGTCAACATTCCGGCCAACCCATTTTCTCTATTTTCCCTCACTGGTTTTGATTGGTTCCAACTCCAAATGATTTCTACACCTTAGGGGGTTACTTTCCTATCACCCACATCTAATTTAACACATGAAATATCAAACCAATCCCCCATGGCCGTAGCTTGTGACCCACTTTTCTCTCTCATCTCTCAACTATTTCGGTTGGTTTCTTTTGCATTCTTTTCCATTTTTCACATGCTATAAGACTCAATAATTTAAATCTAATTAATATATCACAAAACAGATCATGTATGAGTGAGATTTTCTAGAGAGAGAAAGTAAATGGGTTGAGGTGTTTACCTCAACAATGGTGTCTCTTCTTTGCCTTGTCTCTACTTCTTAGCCTCTATTTCCCCTTCTTATCTCCTCTGCCTTTCTTTCTCTTTTCTTTTTCTCCAACCGACACACACAATTACATATACAAAGTCCACTCTCTCTCCCTATCATTTCTCTCTCTCTCTCCCTAAGACTAAACCTAACCTCACTGCTCAGAACTGCCCCTCCCATGCTCTGAATTCTCCCTCCACACTCCACCAGCCACTGCCTGCCACACCACTCTCCATTGAGTGTGTAACACTCAACACATGCACACACACTCACACACAGCCGTGTACAACACACACACACACATCTGTTTTATATATATATATATATATATATACATATATATATTTACACATTTAAATACACACACTCACATGTATACACACATACACACTAAATAATTTAAATTATATATATATATACATACATCTATGTATATATTATACACATTACATACTCACATTCATCCATAATAATAATAATAATAATAATAATAATTAATTATTAACAAAGAATAAAAAAAAAAAAAAAATTCCATGTCATAACAACGGTAGATTTCATATTCTTTCTTTCTATTTTTGCAAAAATCTATCAAATCTGCATCATTCTTTTGTGGTTCAGTTTAGATTTGTTTTTTATACCACCAGAGACAAAGTGAAATAGAGATTTGTTGGATTCGAGATGCTTGTAATTTTTAACGCTTGGTTGATGAGAAACTGAAGGAAAAAAGGAAAAAGAAAATAGAAAACTTGGGTTGTTGGTTATTATAGTTCCCTAGAAAGAACTGAATGTATACATTCAATTATATGATTGGGTTGAACTGATTTTTTTTTTTTTTTTGTTTTCTTAGGAACTAGTTGGCTTAAAATGGAAGACGTTTTCTCTTTCTAAGTTCTCTCGCTAACCAAACAGGGCCTTATGCCATGTTTTGAAGGAAAATATTTTGTGGAGAAATATTCTGGAAATGTGTTCACTAAAATTTTTGGGCTTTATCTAACTCAACATGTAAGATGTATTCTGTGAAAGCTTGGAGTTATTTCTCTGGAAATTTTGCACCAGAATATACTTTGTTTGAACAATCGGAGGGATATTAAGTGAGAATTTGAGTGCAAAAGGGAGAAATCAGCACTGGAGTAAATGTAATTTGTTTGATTCTCTTTTCTTTCTTTCTTTTTTTAGCAATTGGTAAGTTACAAGAATCAACACATAACTCAACCCTTCCATTTAATTTGCCATGTCAACACGTTTTCCTCTGTGCTCCCATGGTTTTGGCATATATTTTGAATCCAATAATTTTCATTTTACATTATTCTGGGATAGTACTTACAGAACCTTTGGTTGAGATTCTCAAGCATAAGCTTTTTCAAAATAATAGGCATCTTATATAATTCTTGTGATGTGAATGACTGAAACAAAACATTATTCACATAATTTGGATGAACATTGTTGTTGGAATGTATTAAGTGTTGTTGAACGGTGAATGTGGGGAAAAAAGAGGGAGAGGTAGAATAAGAGCGATTTACCGCAAGAAAATGGATTATTAAGTGATCAAATTAGTCCTACTCTTTTATGCAAACAAATGGATGCTAAATCTGGCTTATGTTATGTAGCCAAATTGTGCTTTTTAATGTAATGACTATCTACCTTCTTTTATTTTCTTTTTAATGTTCAGACAAAAAACCAGGTACTATTGCATGCCAACAATTTTTTGTTATCTCCCTGTTGTATGTATCTAAAATTTTGTAAGAATAGGTTGTTGGTACAAGTTGTTGGTATAATTATTCAAATGCCAACCACTCTAGCAAAAATTATTACTCCTTCACCAATAAAGTCAAGAGTCAATGTGATTGCAAATAATTATTCAAGTTGTTGGTATAATCATTCAAAGTTGTTGGTATAATTATTCAAAGTTGTTGGCATAATTTTTATTACTAATGACCCTTTCTTTTTCTCTTAATATTTCTATATTTTTCTTTCTTCCTCCTTATATAAAAATCCATAAGAAAGATTTTATTATTAATCTACCTTAATCTTTTCTTTTATTATCAAATCTTTTCATCCAAACAAACTAGAAGTTTCTTCTAACTTTCTATTAAGCCATCATTAAAATAATAAAATTCTTTATTTAGGGAGTTCATATGAATATAGAAAAAATTTATAGGTATAAAAAACATTTCCTGGAGTGTTGACATCAGTCAATTTCATTGTCCAGCACATTTGTTCAAACATTGATGAGTATACTTTCTCCTTTTGATCATTTGTTTGGTTTTATTAATCACTTTTGAGTTCCAATTTTGAGAGATTCAGACTCTATTGAAGCATTTGATTTCACTATTTGATGCATTTCCACTCCTCACTGTATGCTACCCTCAACTATTACTTCAAAACTAAGTTAACACAAAAATGTGAAAGAAAAATCAAATTAGATCTAATTTATTAATAACTAAGAAATTAAAAAAACTCCTCATCCAAAAAAAAAAATCAAAATTGAAATATTATTAATAAATTAGTTAATAAAGACTAATTACATTATATTTATAAACTAAAAGACTACGGATCTAAATAAGAATTTACTACTAAAAGACTACGGATTTATATAAGAATTTACTACTTCTTTATGATAGACTCAATATAATTAAAAAAACTAAGAAATCTCAAAAATTGAAAAATTCAGCATAAATAAATGTTAGGGGTTTTAAAAAAATTAAAAACTAGATGAAATAAGAAAAACATAACAACAAACGGAAACCAATTTAAAATTTCTTAAAAAAAATAATTACAAATTTAAAACTTATTATAAATAGTAAAAAATCTAATTACGTAGCCTAAATGGAAAAATTTTGTTTAAAAATTGAAAAGTTAGGTAACCCGAAGTCTAGTTTGTTTGCCATCTCGTATCAAAATAAGGTGGTTTTGAATATAAGTATGTGAAGGTTACTATTTTTACTTAAAAATTGACTTTAAGTTGGATTGTTCTATCTTAATTAAATTTTGATGGGAAGAAATATTTCTTGTTGAGATGGAAATTCCTTGAAATCTAGACACATGAGTGCATTTGGACATTTTTTCATGTATGTGTTCATTCAACATGTGTTTTTCCATGGCTGTGTTTTTTCCTCTCTTGTGTTTCATGTATGTGTTCATTGAACTACAACTTGAACCCTAATCCCTTGCTCCTGAGTTCCTCTAAACAATAATTTTTAATTTTTTTTGTTTTAGCTTCCAAGTAATAAGAGTTCTTGAGTCTTATAGATTGAGAGATCAACTAGATACAACAGACCTATTTAGTTAGTTAGTGATTTTATGTAGCAATTGATTTATTTTTGTTGGTTAAGTTGTTGTTGTCAGGTGCCAAGTAAATAATTCTTGATGAATGACCTTAATTAATAGATAAAAATTGAAAGTTAGGTGTTTTTACTTGTTAGCAACCAAAATCAATATGTTTTCTATTGGCATTTTCAATGCTATTGTTAATAGTTTTTTAAAGCAAAACTCTGTCTGACAATCAGAGTTTGCACTTACATTAACGAATTTTTTAATTGCATTCATGTAAGCCTAGCCCCATTCGGGAGTCATCTTCATCACATGTGAATCTTGTCGCGAAACTTATTCGCGATTGGGCTCGTGTGTATGAAAATCGATTCTTGAATTGTCCAGAGAGGACAGTTCGGGAATGCATAAATCTGCATTGCAATCAATAGCGCATATGCTTGAATATTTCACTATGATAAAATTTTAGTACGGTCTCCTATTGTTCTCTGGGTATATATTTAGGCGTGCTAACGTCTATCTCGTATACTTGGAGAACCGTGGGGAGATGCTGCCGAAATTTTGTCCAAGTGGAATCAAGCATTTGCTTTGCTGTTGATTGCAATGTAGATTGTGCATTCACGAATGGGATAGGACCACCTTACCCTTTAAAGAGAAGTTGGAGGTGATAGGATTCATGTTTCATATTTATAACGAGTATCATTTTTGACTTGTATTAGGTAGATGAAAATGGATAAGAGTTGGATGGACTTGAGGGGCAGGCATTTGCCAGGGTATGTGAAGGGGATCAAAGATTTTATTGAGTTTGCTCGTGCATCTGCAGATGGGAGAAATAGGATAAGATGTCCATATAGGAGGTGCAATAATATGGATTATATGCACATAGATGAGGCCAAAGAGCACCTACTTGAACACGGGATGGACAAGAGGTATACGTGTTGGGAATTTCACGGGGAATGCCATGACGTACGAGTGGTATTTGATGATGAAGAAGAAGACGACGATGATGACTTTGGTGATAATGTTGGGGTTGGTTACGAAGGCTTGCCACAAATGCTAGCAGACTTGTAGGGGGCTACAACTGGGGCGAGTAGTCACAGTAGTGACATAGGACCATCGACCGCGTTTGAGTCGTTGTTGAGGGAAGCAAGGCAGCCGTTTTACCCGGGTTGTGATAAGTTTTCGAAACTGGACTTTCTCGTGAAACTCCTTTATCTTAAGACCATCAACCGTTGGAGTAACAAATCAGTTACTATGGCCATTGAATTGATTAAAGCAGCACTTCCTACTGGGGAGACCCTTCCAAAATCATATTACGAGGCGAAAAGAATATTAAGAGATTTGGGCCTCAGGTATATTCCCATACATGCTTGCAAAAATGATTGCATGTTATTTTGGAAGGAGACTAAACAATTGAAGGAGTGTACGGTGTGCCACGAACCCAGGTACAAGCTGAATGAAGGAAAGAGCAAGACAATTCCGCACAAGGTGCTGAGATATTTTTCCTTAAAACCGAGGCTACAAAGGTTGTACATGTCTCAGAAGACGGCAGAAGATATGCGGTGGCATAAGGAGAAGCGTGTTGCTGAGGAAAATGTATGTAAGCATCCGGCAGATTCACAAGCTTGGGCTGAGTTTGATACAAATCACGAATGGTTTGCAAATAAGCCGCGTAATGTACGACTTGGGTTGGCTAGCGACGGTTTCAACCCGTTCGATGACATGAGTAATGCCTACAGCATATGGCCGATGTTGCTTGTGCCGTATAATTTGCCACCGTGGAAATGTATGAAAGAACCGTTTATCTACATGTCGTTGCTTATTCCAGGGCCGAAGTCTCCTGGTAATGAAATTGATATGTACTTGCGTCCTTTAGTAGACGAGTTAAAGGAATTGTAGGAGGTGGGAGTGGAGGCATACGACGTCTCTAAGAATGAGACATTTCAATTGCATGCTGCGTTACTTTAGACCATCAATGACTTTCCAGCAAACAGGAACTTGTCTGGGTAGAGCATTAAGGGGTATCTGGCATGTCCAGTTTGCAATAAGGATGCATGTTCCCTACATTTGTCAAATGAGAGGAAGATATGTTACGTGGGCCATCGTCGTTTTCTACCGCCATCACATGGCTGGCGAAATCAGCAGAAGCATCTGTTTGATGGACAAATTGAGCGCAGATTGCCACCTCCATTGTTGTCTGGCAAAGACGTGTTGGCGCAATTGGCAGTCATCTAACCAGTGACGTTTGGAAAGATACCGGGTAGTAAGAAAATGAAGCGTACTAATGTGGACTTAAATTGGACGAAGAAGAGCATATTTTTTCATTTGCCGTACTGGAAGACTCTTAAGTTGAGGCACAATTTGGATGTGATGCACATCGAGAAAAACATATGTGATAATGCGCTGGGAACTGTAATAAACATTGAAGGGAAGACAAAACAAAGTGTTAAAGCCCGGTTGGACTTGCAGGAGCTGGGAATAAGAAAAGAGCTGCACCTAATACGTAGCGGTGATAAATATATCGTGCCTCCTGCACAGTACACGTTATCATCCGCAGAGAGAATGAGGATTTGCGAGTGGTTTAAATCGGTGAAGTTCCTAGATGGATACGCATCGAATATATCTCGATGTGTAAATGTTATAGATGGAAAAATATCCAGATTGAAGAGCCATGACTGCCATGTTCTTTTACAACGACTTCTTCCGGTTGCACTACGTGGGTATCTCACCGATGACATATCGACTACAATAACTGAGTTGGGTTGCTTCTTTAGAGAATTATGTGCGAAGACGTTGAATGTGGAAGTACTTGACAAGCTCGAAAGGGATGTTGTCGTGATCCTTTGCAAGTTGGAACAGATTTTTCCTCCAGCTTTCTTCGATATCATGGTCCACTTAGCGGTGCATTTGCCTCATGAGGCAAAAATTGACCGACCTGTCCAATACCGTTGGATGTATCCAATAGAAATGTACATTTAATTTTGTCAATTGTGTTATCTATCCATCCTAACTATTTTAATCTATAACTGATTAATTATCAAAACAGATATTTGCACACATTGAAGCAATATGTGCGTAACAGAGCATGACCAGAAGGGTCAATTGCTGAGGCTTACATTGATGCTGAATGTCTCACCTTCTGCTCTATGCATCTTGAAGATATTGAGACAAGGTTTAATCATCAAGAGTGAAATTCTGATAAATGTCCAGGGCAACAACGAACTGGCCTTGCGGTGTTTAATCAGATTGTGCAGCCAATAGGTGCCCGTATATATGAATGGTGTCATCCTCAAGACTTGGAAAGAGCCCACTACACCGTGCTCAACAACTGCGAGGAGACATTGCCATATTTTAAGTAAGTTTATCAAAATCATTGCAATACTACGTTAGTATACAAATGTAAGTTACATATAACATATCTCGTCTTATGGAGTGAGCATACGTTCGAGCTTTAGAGAGAACATGTATCAAGTTCTGATCTGGAGCAAAGACAGAAAAATTTATTTCCAAAGTGGTTCAGAGAACGCGTAAGAATAGGTTTCAATTACTTTTAATTGTATTAGTTAATGCATTTGTATTCAATTAATTTTGTACTTGTATTGAATTAATAGATGAAGCTATTACGCCACCAACAATCTCCTGAGGCGTACGATCAATTATATTCCTTGGCATGTGGTCCTGATCAAAGGATATCCGGCTACACCGGTTTAATTGTTGATGGTGTTCAATTTCACACGAGGGAACGTGAGGTCAGCTGACGAACACAGAATAGCGGGGTCCTTGTTGAAGGAGATGGTGACGGAGGACAAACTGTAGAGTACTATGGTGTTTTAAAAGACATCATACAGTTGCATTATTGCTATAGTCATTCTGTGTATATTTTTAAATGTGATTAGTGGGATGTAAGTAATAAGAAGACTGGAATGCAGATTGATAAGCACTTCATAGTGTTGATACGTCACGTACGGCATTTAAAGATGATCCGTATGTTTTGGCATCAGTTGCAAAACAAGTTTTCTATTTGAAGGACACAAAAATAAGAGGTGATTGGCATGTTGTCCAAAAAATAAAAACTAGAAATATTTTTGATGTCCTAGAAGTTGGCGAGGGAGATGAAGAGTTGGAGAGGATTGAGGAGGCACTACAAGAAGAGTCTCAAACTGCCCACGATGGTGTTGTCCGGCATGATCACGAAGATGTTAGTTCGTATCAGTTGAATAGAACTGATGTAGAACCAATTCATGTCGTAACTTCTGACGTCACCAATACCACACAATTAGATCTGAGGGATGCAACGTTCATTAATGATGATGATGACGAGGAAAGTGATTTTGATGATGAGACAGTGTTAGACTATTGTACCGAGAATGAAGAAAATTCAAGTTCAGATGATGATACAAACTCAGATGAGTAATTGTAATAGGTGTTACATGTGGTAAGATCAAGTGTAATGGATATTCAATTTTATGCTGTAATGGATTTTAACTTTTATGATGTAATGGAATTTACTTTTAAACTTTCGTTTTAGATATGGTTGGACCAGGCTCACATAGACGCGTAGCCCCGGTGGACCCATCGACTCCTTCCCCTTCCTCTGCAGGATCGACCGATCCTGCCATTGATGGTATGGATAGTTCCATTTTGTATTAATGCTTATATAAATATGGTACTAATTGTTTCTATTTTATTGTTTCTAAAGCTTCGGCCACCACCAGTGCTAGACGAGGGCGTGGTAAGTCGAAGAATCAGAGTTTGCAGACATAGATGGAGGCAGCAGAGGGTGCGCAACTTCAGATTGAGCTACCTGAGGGCTTGCTGAAGCCCGTTGGTGGGTGGGCACAACAGTTCATCACAGAGGTCGGCATCATTGGCCGACTACGCGCCCCACTCCATATTACTTACTGGAGTCTCGTCACTCAGAAGGAGCTACAGGCTATTCATGCGCAAATTCCGGTATGTCTTTTATTATTGTGTTAAACTAAATTTTAACATTTCTAATGCCGTAATATTTTGACAATGACATGCTTTACAGGAGAAGTTTGACATTGATCTCCACTTACCTCACATAGCGAGGGCTGTGGACCGTTACTTGGGAGTCCGTTTCAGGGACTATCGACACCGTCTTCACATGCACTACGAGGCGGAGGTGGCAGCCGGTAGAGAGCCCCGCGACAAACCCTACAGGGGGGTGACGGTGGAGGATTGGATGTTACTATGTGACCGGTTCGCAAGTGATGCATTCCAGGTAAAAATTGTCCAAATTACTTTTGTTGTCTAGTTTAAATCAGTATCATTTATACTAACCTTCTTTGTTTTGGCCAAGTGTAGGAACTAAGTAGGAAGAATAGCGAGAGTAGAAGCAAGCAGAAGGTGACCCACTGTGGTGGATCACGTTCTTTTGTACAGTATAGGCATGATATGGTAAGTTAATAAATGTATCAAATTCTTATTGTATAATCTATTCATGAAATCAATCTTCAGAAGCTACTATTTATTTGCTCCAGTGAGACCAGGACACCGGTGCACCACCCAGCCCCATTGATTTGTGGCACAGGACGCACTACAACCCCAATAATGGTTGGGCTGGGCCTGAAGCACAGCGACTTTATGTAAGTTTTTATGTAACTTGCTACAGTATTACTAATTTAATATTAATCTAAAGTTATAAAAGTAGTAACATATATTTATGTTTTTATAGGAGGAGATGGTCCGGCTGCATGATCAGCCGACACCTGAGGGTCAGGATCTACCGATCGATGACCAGATACGGGAGACTGTTCTGGGCAAGAAGCGTGGCTATGTATGTGGCTTAGGGACTGGGATAGCGCCGACGACATCGTCCTTTGAGAGTGATGCTAGCGCACACGCAGTTAATGAGGCAGTTCAACAAGAGAATGTAGCGCTGCGCTAGAGACTAGATAGCCTCGATGAGCGATATTCCGAGCTACAGACTCTTATGCAGACGATGCTCAGCCAACAGCGTGACTCTTCACAACCTTGGTAAGTTTTTAAAATTATATACTTTGGTACCGAAACCACATCACACACCTCAAAAATGATAAAATAGACTTGCACAAACTTACAACACTCGGTTCCGATGCCCGGTTTGAAACTTATGCAAGTTTCAGCTTCAAAAAGGCCCGTTTTGGGGTTTTGACAGACCAAAATGCCGGATATCGGCCTAAATGCACCGAAACCACCTCACACACCTCACAAATGATAAAATAAACTTGCATGAACTTACGAAACTCGGTTCCGATGCCGGTTTGAAACTTATGCAAGTTTCAACTCCAAAAAGGCCCATTTTGGGGTTTTGACAGACCAAAATGCCGGATATCGGCCTAACTGCACCGAAACCACCTCACACACCTCAAAAATGATAAAATAAACTTGCACGAACTTACGACACTCGGTTCCGATGCCCGGTTTGAAACTTATGCAAGTTTCAGCTCCAAAAAGGCTCATTCTGGAGTTTTGACGAACCAAAATGTCGGATATCGGCCTAACTGCACCGAAACCACCTCACACACCTCAAAAATGATAAGATAAACTTGCACGAACTTACGACACTCGGTTTCGATGCCCGGTTTGAAACTTATGCAAGTTTTAGCTCCAAAAAGGCCCATTTTGGGGTTTTGACATACCAAAATGCCGGATATCAGCCTAACTGCATCGAAACCACCTCACACACCTCAAAAATGATAAAATAAACTTGCACGAACTTACGACATTCAGTTCCGATGCCTAGTTTGAAACTTATGCAAGTTTCAGCTCCAAAAAGGTCCATTTTGGGGTTTTGACATACCAAAATACTGGATATCGGCCTAACTGTACCGAAACCACCTCACACACCTCACAAATGATAAAATAAACTTGCACGAACTTACGACACTCGGTTTCGATGCCCGGTTTGAAACTTATGCAAGTTTCAGCTCCAAAAAGGCCTATTTTGGGGTTTTGACTGACCAAAATGCCGGATATCGGCCTAACTGCACAGAAACCACCTCACACACCTCACAAATGATAAAATAAACTTGCACGAACTTATGACACTCGGTTTCGATGCCCGGTTTGAAACTTATGCAAGTTTCAGCTCCAAAAAGGCCCATTTTGGGGTTTTGACTGACCAAAATGCCGGATATCGGCCTAACTACAAAACCACATCACACACCTCACAAATGATAAAATAGACTTATGCTACTTTATGTTTTTCTTACTATTTATGCATGCAAAAAAAAAAAAAAACTATTCACATTCTATGTTTATATATATTTAATAATTGTTCTAATATATGTCATTTGATCTTTATTTCAGATTGATCGGAGATTATTGCTGGTCTTTATGTTTTGCATCGGAACTTGTTATTTTTATTTTTTATTTTCATGGACATCTGTAGTAACATTTTGGAGACAATTTTTAATTTTTCTATTTGTTGATGAATTGTACTTTTGCAATTGTACATAATTAGTTTAATATATATATATATATGAATGTATTTTTCTTTTTTAATATATTCATTTCAGAATGCATGAATTTTATTGTATATCAGGATGGATGATTGATACAGGTTTGAACAGGAACAAAACAACAAATAAAACAAAGCAAATATGGTTCAGAAAAAAAAAGAAAAAAAAAAACATCTTTAGCGATGCACACCATAGTGTCGCTAAAAGTCAGAATTTAATTTAAAAAGTGAGTATTAGCGACGCCCAATTTGATGCTTCGCTAATACTCACTTTTAGCGACGCACATTAAGCGTCGCTAAAAGTCAGTATTAGCGACGCATCAAATCGCGCGTCGCTAATACTCACTTTTAGCGACGCTTACTGTGCGTCGCTAATAATGATTTTTAGCGATGCACAATGCGCCCTTGGGTATTATTGGCGACGCACGTATCCAATTATTAGCGACGCGTTCTGTGCGTCGCTAATAGGCACTTTTAGTAACACTAACGGTTTTGTGCGTCGCTAATAGTATTAGCGACGGCACTTTTTGTGACGCCTTAGCGACGCACGTTTGTGCGTCGCTAAATGTCTTTTGCGACGCACAATGGCACTATTAGCGACGCGCTTGGCACTATTAGCGACGCACAAGCGCGTCGCTAATAATGCATTTTGTTGTAGTGATTTTTGGGTAATCTTCAAACTAAAATTATAATTTGCTCTCAATGAATTATCCTACAACATGTTTTGGTTCTCAGTTAACATTTTTGGATAATCTTCAAACTAAAATTATAATTTGCTCTCAATGAATTATCCTACAGATCTTATATCACTAGAAAATGTTATGAATTTTTTTTTCAATAATAAAAAAAAAAAAGAGGTTAGTTCGATTTTTCTAGAGTAATATATGACCATTTTATCACATGTTTAGGTTGTGAGAAATTATGTCTTCAAACTAAAATTGGAATCTATTTTCAATGAATTAGTCATCAAATCTTATATCATTAGGAAGTTCTATTAGTCTATATTTCAACAAAAAATGGAGTTCAATTTTGATTTTCTAGAACAAAAAATGATAATTTAATCATAACATGTTCAGACTGCCAATAACTATTTTTTGGCTTTCTTCAAATTGAAACTCTAATCTGCTCCTAATGAATTAACATACAAATCTTATATCACTAAAAATCTCTATAAGTTTATTTTCCAATAAAAGTATAGATTTCAATTTCGATTTTTATAGAGTAAGATATATCTATTTTATCACAACATGTTCAGGATGGTTGCACGAATCCAAGAGTAGTATTTTTTAGAGTTTTGTTGCTTCTAACTTGTTTAATTAAAAAAAAGGAGCAAAGTTCTAAATTGTTAATGGAAGATATGACCATTTACCACATCATGTTCATGCACGTCAAGCTCAAAACAAGTGAAGAGTTTAATGGGTTAATGTTTGTGCAATTTGTATCAACAACATTGCAAGTTTGTGCAGTCATGTTTAAACAAAAAAGATATATCATTACACATTTTTAATAATGTATTGAAGAATTTATGTTCTTTAGGAAAGTGGTAATACTCCAATATTAATAAAACCACAAAAAAAAATTGATAGAGAGAAGAATACACAATTAAAAAAAAACAACAACAATAGAGAATGTTTTTTGAATAGAGGAATTTTTATATATTTACCTATTTTGTTCAAATAGATTTACCATTCACAAAAAATGAAACAAAGTTCTATATTCTGTGAATTGTCAACAAATGGCGAGGAGGCTTAAAAGTGGATTTTAAAAAATTACTCTCCAAAGAAATTTGTCTAGTTTAAACAAATATATATATATATATATATCATTACACATTTTAATAATGTGTAAAAAAATCTTTGTTTCTTAGGAAAGTGGTAATACTCCAATATTGATAAAACAAAAAAAAAAAAAAAGATAGAGAAAAGAATATACAACTAAAAAAAATAGTAATAAAAAATGTTTATTGGACAGAGAAATTTGATCATTTATCCGTTTAGCAAATAGAGTATGTTTATTATTACTAGTTTTTTTCTTCTTCTTTTTTTTCCTTTAAGAGGGGAGCTCAGGGGGGAGGAGGAGGGATAAATCAGCAAGAAAATTACTACCAGAGATTTTGTATGAGGTAGACAAAACTTTGAGCACTACCCGATCGAGTTGGACGGCAATTAGGAATGACAACGGGGCGGGTTAGGGGCAAGTTGTCCCAACCCCAACCCTGTCTTCATTCTCCGCTCCCACCCTTCCC
The DNA here is from genome assembly GCA_008638375.1 of Nyssa sinensis. Lineage (NCBI taxonomy): Eukaryota > Viridiplantae > Streptophyta > Magnoliopsida > Cornales > Nyssaceae > Nyssa > Nyssa sinensis. The sequence continues at coordinate 13,052,507 of CM018041.1, read as the reverse complement.
CGAACCCCGATTTTTTTTGTAGGTAAATTAAAACTTTATCACCAAAATAATCAATACAAGAGAAAAAAAAAAAAAAAAAAGAGTGTGATATGAGAAACCTTTAAATTAATTTTATATAGTGTGATTTATTAGTAAACTAATGTGTATAAAGGTAAAACAAATTAAAACATAAAGGGGGTGGGGTGGGGTGGGGTGGGGTAAGACAACCTTAAAATCCAAGTGTTCTCCTTTCTACTTAAAGGCAATTCTACAATTTTAATATGCAGTGTAGGGTTTCCTAAAGGTAAAAAAAAAGTCAAGGAAAGGATTTAAGTCAAACATGTGAATAATCTATTATTTTGAAGTGGTGATATTTTATATTTTGTTTTGTAACCAAATTTTGTATTCTAAAATAAAGATTTTTTTTTATACTCAGTTTTACAAATGTGTCTTGAATTGATTCTTACTTATGATCAAAAATTATACGTTATCAAAGAATTGCTTGAAAGAATATTTTGAAACATAATATGACAGATATTGAAAACTTATAGATTTCTACTTGTTGAAAAGTTATGTTTTCGTAATTTTATTACTCAGGTGATGGATTGGATAGTCATGCTAGAGGGACTTTGCATCATAAAGTCTGGAAAATATTAATATGAGATCTTTTTATGTTAACTCGAGAGAAACCGACTAGATGACACGACCTAGGATGCATTTGGTATGAATTTGTGTGGCTTCGTAGTCAACCGACTCAGTTTGCTGTTTGGTTCTATAGTAATGGGCATCAATTATTTATCTGAGTAAATATAAAATGATTATTACTCTTAAAAGGGAAATTTTGTTCTGCATGATTGTGTAAAATATTACTGCTTTAAATTGAAAATTTGATTTCAATGATTGGAAATGATTTTGAACCTTTTTAATATCAATGAGAAATTACTTAGCTATTGTATTTCATGAAAACCCATAGCAGTGTACTAGAATTGTTCATTGACCTTAGTGAAGCTCATCCCTTTCTCCCAACCATTTCAGGTGATGAAGCATAAGATGAAAGTGGAATTGACTATGAATATGGATACTAAATAAAAGTTTGCGCTAAGCTAGAACATTGCTACAAGAAATACTCGTGTAATTTATGTTTTTGCATGTAATCTAAACTTCTAAGGTTATATAATATTTAAGTGGTTATGAAATGTAAAACCCGTCTTATTTAAAGCTTTGATTGGGTGTGATTGCTTATTTTTATCAAGTTTAATAAGAAAAGAAGTCTATTTTTTCATATAAATCATTGTTAACATGTAAGTGATCTTATGGTACTGTTATGTTGATCTCAACCATACATGTCATTGAACAAAATAGTTTAATCATGCTTTATTGTCACAAAGTCATTTTTTATTTCAATCAAGCTTCAAAAGGACTATTTTCGTCACTCGTGAGTCACGATGATCGGATTTTTATGATGTGTGTAAGTTATGCATCCACGTTATACATTTACATCACTTATAAGTACAAATAGGATTATGAAGATTTAATTTTCTTAAGATTCAACATTAGTTTTTTTTTTTTTTTTTTTTTCCGGATATCTACTCTCGGTTTGTGTACTAAAATCTAATTGATGAATTTTTCATGATTGACAATTAATAATCCCAATTCAGCGATGTTCGGTATTTCAATGGATGATCGACATTGTCACCATCATCCATGGATACACCGGAGAACAGAGTTGGCTCGTCCAACACATCGCGGTACACCTAGCGAAGTTAGGTTTTGCCACATGTGCCACGGGCCATCAAGGCCATGGCTTCTCAGAAAGCCTCATGACCCCATATCTCAATCATTAAACTTATTGTGGACGATTGCTTCTCCTTCTTCAACTCCTTTTGTGCGCGCAACTCGTTGTCATTTCCTTCCTTCCTCTATGCCAAGTCCATTGACTATATGATCACCTTGCTCATCACCCTTCGCCGCTATGGCTCAAGCCCACCGTACAATGAGGTCGTGCTAAACAAATCTATGAGTGACATTAGCGCCAAGTTTAAACCACTGTGGCCTTTGGAGCACTTTTTGTCCATAGTCGTAGCGGTGGTCCCTCCATGACAAGTGGTTCCCACACATGATACCTATATATATATATATATATATATGAATGCATTTCTTATTTTATACGTAGATTTTATGCATGTATTAGATCGTTACATAGGAAAATTATTGAAACAAGTTTACAACAAGAATAAATAAAAAAAACAATATGTTTAGATTAAATGGGCTAATTTCAAAAAAATAAAAATGATTAGCGATAAACAACATGCATCGCTAATAGTGTAAAACAACTACACTATTTGCAACACATGGTAAACGTGTGTCACAAATAACATTAAGCATTTAGTGATGCCATTGGTTGTCGCAAAAAATGGTGCCCCATTATCCTTTTTAGCAATGTACAATTAGCCATTGCTAAAAATATATGTTTTACTGATGCCCATTGTGCATTGTTAAAAATGGTCTTAGCGACGAACGTCAACAATGCAGTCACGTTTTACTTCAGTTATTACAGATATTCAAATGTGTCCCTAAAAGATCATTATTAGCGTCAGTCACCTTAGAGACTTTAGTTTTAGTGACGCATTATTGTACTTTGACAAAAGTTATTATCAATGTTCTTGGAGCGATTAACGACGCCTTTGTGCATTGCTAATAGTTTGCATTGTTGTAGTGTAAGAGACATAAACTAACATATTTTAAGCATCTTTTTAAGTTTATAGTTAAAACTATAAAGTGCCTAACCTATGTATCATTAAAACAAAGGTCTCATATAGAACCGTAAAGTAAAAGATTAAATGCACACACATCTTACAAATGTACTAAATATGTATGCATGACATGCATGTGTTGTTATACCTTTTAATTATTCTGAAGCTTCAAAAGGTCATCAATATTCTTCATCTTCTGAATTATATAGTTGTAATTAAGTTTAGCTAGATCAAGTCTTCACAAAATGGATTGACTAACAATTTAGTAGTGAGATTCAACTTAATTTAACAATTACACATTTTAAAAAAATTGCCAACATATAAACTGAAGATGAGTTTTTTTTTTTTATTATAAATGATTAAATACAAATTTCCTCATAAAATTCATATATACTTTAGGGGCATACAATAAGAGGTCCATCGTAAAGTGCTTAATTAAGATAAGGTCTAACTCTAAAACATTGTAACCCGAGATAGAAATACCATTTCTTATAAAAATACAATCCCTCTAATATATATAAAAACAAGAGCTACTCCTTCCCCTTCCCCTTGCCATGTCATTCTTTTTTCTTTTCTTTTCTTTTTTTTAAAAAAAGATTAAAATTAAATAACTTGCAATATATAAATTTATTTTTTTATAAAATCATATATTTGAGTTCTTAAAATTGAGATCAATCATATAAGATCTATATTACATATGAAATTTTGAAAAATAAATTGAAATTTTGTACAATGTAATCAGTCCCACAAAATAGAGAAAATTCTCTATCCAGTTTAAATAAAAAAATATCCCTTGTGTAAAGTATAATTATATTAACAAAAGCAAATAGAAATTATATATAGGACCATGCCGAAGGTCAAAAGAAAAAACAAGGTAAAAGCAGAAATAATACACAACTAAAAACCAACAACAAACACATTTCTCTATCTTGCAAACAGAAAAAAAAAAAAAAAAAAAAAAAAAGTTCTTTAATTATCTGTTCTTGTCCTATCTTTCTCTAGACACAAAAAATCATGAAATTTCATCTAATCCAAAGCTTTGAACGACCTTTGAAACCGACTGCGGGCTCATCTTAACAGATGTAGTTTTTTTACTTTACTAAGAAGAAAGAGTCGGAGTCGGAGTCGGAGTCAGAGTCGGAGTCGGAGTCGTCCCATAATAAGCATCGCCGGCACATTGATAATGGAAGAGAGACATCTAGATACTACTAGGACTTTCCGAAGCAATTAAGCCACTAGTATATATTGCACTAAAGCTTGGCATCTACAAAGTCTACATTGGAATAAAATAGTAAAAGTGACAAGAAACATCTTTGAGTTGCTGAGTCAAATTTGTTGAGTTATTATCCTTCCACTGAAATATGGGATATATTTAATCATATATTTGAACCCTCCCTGTCATTGTTTGTGTGTGTGTGTGTGTGTGTATATATATATATATATAAAATACTATTGACAACATACAATTCTTTGAAAATGAGTGATGACAACATGTTTGCTATATTCAATCATTTCTACAGTAAAAAATATTCATCATAAATTATACAATTTTCATATCATGGGATTTGTTAGCATAACAACACTGATGAAGGTCGAACGTCGAATTATTGTGACGTGATTGGTAGATATAAATCACATACATGTATTTATATGACTTAATGACTTCACCAATCACTTTGTCGAATGACTCTGGGTTGGGCAAAGCCCAACCGTGTTCACAGGATTTTGGTTCAGGCAAACCCAAACTCAAAAGATTCAGGCCCAATACAATTATACAAACCAACCTCAGTTTTCGGTGGATTGTTTCAAAAAGTCGCTGTTTTCGGTGGCCAGAGATCAAAACCGCCAAAGATGATGGCGTCCCTGGTACCCCTTTTTTTTATTTGGATTTGGACAATTTAAAAACTCAAAATCTTTTAGAGTTAGAAGGTCTTCCTTTGGAACTTAACTCGTAAGCATTTATTTTCTATATTTTATTATTCTATTTAATTAATTAATTAATTAATTTTATTTTGTAATGAATATAGAGATCTAATAAAAGGAAGCTCTATGGCTTGATTTAAAGTCAAATATTTTCTTTTAATTATATAATGAACCTTTTGCCATCTTTCATTCCTAGTGTCTTTTGTTAATATAGTTATGGGAGAGAGGGAGAGTAAAATCATTTTCTGCTCTCCAAATGTGAACAAGGCAGTGAAGAGATTGATGCCAATGCTCTTCAATTGTTAACTGGCAGTTATTGGGCGTCGGTTTCGAAGTTACATTCTATACATTTCCAATCCCAAGCGTAAGAAACTATGCTCTCCAAGAGATACACTTCTATTAAGCTTTCAACTGTTCTCCGTCTCTTTCTCCCTCTCGCCCTTTGCTTCTATCGACCTTCACTATATAAATTTCGGGGCCCCTTCCTCTCTCTTTCTCTCATCTCTCACTAAAACACCACTTCACATTTCCATTTTCTTGAATCAGTGAATGGCCATGGCAAGAGTAGTTACCTTGTCCTTCCATCTTCTTTTAGTACTACTTTTAATCTTTCAAGACTTTGGATTATCTGCAAATCCTCGTGTGGCCACAGCTGCACCTGCACCAACGCCAACGCCAACGCCAACACCAACACCAACGCCAACGCCCACACCAACGCCAACGCCAACACCAACACCAATGACAACGCCCACACCAACGCCAACGCCAACGCCCACACCAACGCCAACGCCAACGCCAACGCCCACGCCCACACCAACGCCAACGCCAACGCCTAACTCGCCACCTGCTCCTGCACGTCCCACACCTAACTCACCACCACCAACTGAGCCTAAGGGCTCTACAAATAGGCTGAGTGGCGGGCAAAAAGCTGGCATAGTGATGGGAGTTTTGGTTGCTGCAGGTGCAGTAGGGTTTGGAGGAATGGTGTACAAGAAACGTCGCCAGAACATCCGGCGGTCGCGATTTGCCTCTGCTGCCAGGAGAACGCCTCTTTGAGATTCAGGGGAACTTTCCGGCTTTGATTTTTTATTTTGGGTTTTATTTTCGTTGGAAACTTGAGGTGATAGATTAACCATGAATCAATGGTTCTTCCTCCTTTTTCTCTGTTTGTTTTTGTTTTTTGTTTTCCTTTTCTTGGTGGTTATGTCAGTTATGAATTGAATCAGGAATAGTGAGTTTTCGTCTCACAATATACATGATGACTCTTAAATCTCCATTTGGAACTAAGAGCTAGAGAAGAAGCAATGAAGAAAGCAAAGGAATTAGCTAGATAGGAGAAAGGTCATTCATTTATTTTGTATGTTTATTTTAAATTGGAATAAATGCCAATTCTATATTTTTTCCCCATTATATCACTTTTAATAATGTACTACAATAATAACTAAAGGAATAATCATCTGATGATTTTTTTTCTTCCTGAGTAATGTTCATATAATGGGGTTTTTTATTTACAAAAAAAAAAATAAAAATCTTAGACCGTATATACTAAAATTCATTCTAATAAATACATGTGAATTTTACTTTTTTATATTTAAGATTGAGAAAATAGTAAGAAAACTTAAGATCAAATCTCGCTTTCACGAAGGAGAGATTAAGGATTAATAATGAGTGCGAAAGGATTCACTCCCATTGTAAACTAATTATCGTTTGTTTACTGGATCAAGTAATTTCCATAATTTCAAGTCTGAAAGAAGATAAATCATCATAATCAAGGGGCTTTCATGCATTCTCTTCATTCCAATCGGTTGCCTAGTGAGATGGCACAGGTGCATATAAAGTAAAAAAGGCCCGGTGGTAATGTCGATCGTTACAATTAGAGTTTTTGATGAGCAAAAATTGACACAGAATATCTCTTTACCGATTTATCAAAAAGAATAAAAAATTTGAGTGGCGACTTTCTTTTTCTTTCTCATGTATAAATTTTTAATCCAATCCAATCGTTAATAAGTTGGCTATAATTTTCACATGATTATTTAGTCCGTGGGACGTTAAAATAACAATACTTTCATTTTTCATACTTGTCTTTAAGAAGAAAAAAAAAAAAAAAGGACAAAGAAAGAGAAGTGAATGAGAGACATTTCTCTAAACTCACAAGAATTATTACTTCAAATATGAAGTAAATAGAGTCGTTCTAACATAACATAATAGTAGACTCTATAATAACTAATAATTTTAAGCGGTTTGAAAGTTATTAATTATTTTTTTTTCACAAGTATATGTTTTAGTGAAAAAAAATACATGCATATACATATTCTCAAAGTGATAGTTTTTTGGGTGATTTAGTTAGAAGTTCAAAGAAGATACAAAAATTATCATGTGGTCCTAATTCAAACTTAATAATCCACTAGGTCCTTTAAGCCTTTAATGACTAAAATATCCTTACAGTTTTAATCAATTCATCACTTTAAAAGAACATGCGCGTGAATGATACACATTTTTTAAAAAGTTTTTCAAGATTTCAAAATTCAATAACTTATAAATTATAAACCCATTTTTAATAAAATTTATATATTTAGATTGTAAAAATCAAAATCTATTAAACAAGATCCACATTGAATATGAAATTTTGAAGAAGAAAAAAATCGATCCAAAATTGTAAATTTTCTTCTCAACAAGTGTAAATTTTACACTTTTTCAGTGAAAAAATTTATCCCAGTGAAAATTTTAAAATTTTACAGTTGTTCAGAAAGTATAAATATTTACAGTCTCATAAAAATTAAAAAAAATTCTTAATTATTGTTAGTTTTATTGAACTTTTGCCACATGTTGGATGCTCAAAACTAACATTTAAGATGTGAAAAATTAAAAAAAAAAAAAAAAACAGTATTTAAAGCACGAGTAAATAAAAATACACTAATTGTAAAAGTATAAACTTTTACACCTATTGTAAAAGTGTAAAATTTGACACTAGTTAAACCTCAATATTTGATTAAAAAAGTTGCAATCTAATGAGAGAGAGAGAGAGAGAGAGAGAGAGAGAGAGAGAGAGAGAGTTACCGCCAAAAGATTGACAAAACATAAATATTGAATTGAAACTTTGACCAAACTTTTACACTTTTGAGAGAGTAGAAAATTGATATATAATAAACTTAGATAACCAAAATTTTATAAATAAATAAAATTATTTATTTTTAAATTTTAACCATTCTTAGATATATGAAGATTCCAACTCACAAGTTCAAATGAGTATCAAAATACAAATTCTATATAATAAACCAAGAATTATAAGCATTGAAGCTATTTCACAGGTTATATAATTAAGGACATTATAGAACTTTGTGTTGTGTTTTAATGTCCAAACTATTGAGGATTCACTGTAATAATTAGGCTATATTTTTCTGCTTTAAAGTGGCAACCAATGCTATTTAAATATATGCAAGAAATAAATGTTGAATATATAAGTATAGATCTGATTATGTAAATCTCATAGCAAAAGAGCTCTAATAGAGGTGTTTTGTAAAGCACATGAGATTAATTAGCTCATTTTACTTATTTTCTTATTTTTTTGTTGACATTTGTCAGTTGTTGTGAAAGGCAAGTTAGTTTTGTGCACATTGAATTTTGCTTTTAAGTGTAATCCATTAGGACTATTGGACCTAGAGTACCTTATAAGAAGTTATTTATAAAGTATGATTCCATATTAAATTTTGAAAGGATGGTGCATTGTGATACATAGAAGGAAGTGTCCAAAACATAAGGCATGATCGCCATGATTCGTGCAATTTTGTCTCTTATATGAAGTTTGGGTAGCTTTTGTTATTTGGCCATATTCAATTTCAATCTCTGTTACCCAGTAAGTCATAAGACGTTTCATGTGCACCAAATGAGAAATTATAAGTGTAGGCACTTCATGTTATGACCCTTGATTAAGTATTAAAAATCGATGATTATGCTAAGAAACCTATTTCAAGTAAGGACTCTTCCCAATTGAGTCCTATTTCTATTAGGACTCTTCTTGACAGAGTCCTATTCCCCCTAAGACTCACCTGTCAGAGTCTTGGTTTAAGTAGGACTCTTCTCGATAGAGTTTCACTCCCATTAGGATTCTTTTGCCCATCGGAGAGCGTTTCGGTAATTTTGGCACAGTTTTTCCCATTAAGGACATTTTGATAATTTTGGCACAATCCTACTCTCAGTAGGACTTCTAGTCACTTGAGGGGACATTTTTGTAATTTTTATATCATTTTAGCCACATGCAAGTATTTTGATAGTTTTAGTCCTTTGGTGGTGACTTATAGATAATTTGGTCATTTCATATGTCTTATAGCAATCTAGACATTCTAAAGATCCTTTGGTGGGTGTCTAACACCTTCCTACTCTGGTACCTTAGCTCCCAGATTCATGTTTTCTATCGTTTTTGCTTTATTTCAGTATCTTATTTTATTTTATCTATGTTAAGGGATCTTTTGAACGTAATTAGGAGACAAGGCGATGTAAATTTTGATTATTTCATTCATTTTCAGTTTTTCTTTTAATTATATTATGTTGTAACGGGTTTGCTTATTTCTTGTCCAAAAATAAGTTAACGACTTCTCAATCTCTCTATCTTTCATAAGAGACGTTCCTTCCCCACCTTTAGGGAAAGAAACAGCCGGAATCCCTTTAAATCCATTAAAAAAAATGACATATTTTCCATTTTCTGGTACTGACCCCCATAGTAAGCATGTCAAAATAAAAATCTGATAAATATATGGTAAAATAAGAAAAGAAAAATAAAAAATATATATTATTAAGACACACAAACAGATAAAATGCAAGAAGTAATTAAGACAATTTGATTATGAATAATGAAAATTAATACTCACACTAGTGAAAAATAACGAGATGGTTGGTATTGGCACATGACAAATAATAATAAGGGATAGCTATACTTACTTCCCTTAGTTTCTAAAATAACTATAGGGGATAACTACACTTATATCCACTATAGTTTCTAAAATAATAATGTACTCCTTCTAATTTTAATATCGGTAACAGATTTTTTCATGTTGTTAGTGACTAATAGTTGACCTAAGGAAATTCGATGATATAAGCAAATCTTTTTGTCTAAATAACAATTTTGTCTACGAAAAGTACGAAAAGACACTCTTATCCCAAGGACGATTGTAAAATTACAATATTGATCTTATTTGAATACGTGGGCTTTTCAAATTTATCTCTCTAAAATTTTATCAAATATATTTTTTAAATTAATTTCATCTCTCTAAATTTATCTCTCTAAAACCTTATCTAAATATTTCTTAAATTAATTTTCCTCTATAAATTTCTCTAAAATTATATATATATCTCAAAAAATTAATATTAAATATGTGAGTCGATCTTCCTCTCTCTATCTATGGAAGACCTTATCAAGTATATGTCTTAAATTAAATTTTCTTTAAATTTATTTTTCTCTAAAATTAAATACCACCCCTCTCACTAAAAATACTCTCTCCAAATTTATCTCTCTAAACCTTATCTAAATATTTCTTAAATTAATCTTTTTTCTAAAAAAATTATCAAAAAGCATTTAACGATGCCATTGGTTGTCGCAAAAACTGGTGCCCCATTATTATTTTTAGCAATGTACGATTATCCATTGCTAAAAATATATGTTTTACTGATGCCCATTGTGCGTTGTTAAAAATAGTCTATAGTGACAAATATCAACAACGTAGTCACGTTTTACTCTAGTTATTACCGATATTCAAATGTGTCAGTAAAAGGTCATTATTAGCTTCAGTCACCATAAAGACCTTAGTTTTAGCGATGCATTATTGTACTTCGACAAAAGATATTATCAACGTTCTTGGAGCTATTAATGACACCTTTGTGCGTTGCTAGTAGTTTGCATTGTTGTAGTGTAAGAGACATAAACTAACATATTTTAAGTATCTTTTTAAGTTCATAATTAAAACTATAAAGTGCCTAACCTATATATCATTAAAACAAAAGTCTCATATAGAATCGTAAAGTAAAAAATTAAATGCACACACATCTTACAAATGCACTAAATATGTATGAATACCTTTCATGTAATTATTTTGAAGCTTCAAAATATCATCAATATTCTTCATCTGCTGAAGTATATGACTGTAATTAAGTTTGGCTAGATTAAGTCTTCGTGAAATGGATTGACTAACAATTTAGTAGTGAGACTCAACTTAATCTAGCAATTACACATTTTAAAACAATTTCAATACATAAACTGAAGAGGAGTTTTTTTTTATGAATGATTAAATACAAATTTCCTCATAAAATCCATACATACTTTAAGGGCATACAATAAAAAGTCTCTCATAAAGTGCTTAATTAAAATAAGGTTCAACTCTAAAACATTGTAACCCAAGACAAAATACCATTTCTTATAAAAATACGATCCTTGTAATATATATAAAAGCAAGAGCTACTCCTTCCCCTTGCCATGTCATTCTTTTTAAAAAAAAAATTAAAATTAAATAACATGTAATATATAAATCTATTTTTTATAAAATCATATATTTGGTGAGATTAATCAAATAAGATCTATACTACATACAAAATTTTGAAAAATAAATTCAGATTTTGTACAGTGTAATCAGTCCCACAAAAGAGAAAAAATTCTCTATCCAATTTAAATAAAGAAATATCCTTTTTGTAAAGTATAATTATATTAACAAAAGCAAATGAAAATTATACATAGGACCATGCCGAAGGTCAAAAGAAAAAATAAGGTAAAAACAGAAATAATACACAACTAAAAACGAACATCAAAAAATTTCTCTATCTTGCAAACAGAAAAATAAACTCTCTATCTGATCTTGTCCTATCTTTCTCTAGACAGAAAACATCATGAAATTTCATCTAATCCAAAGCTTTGAACGACCTTTGAAACCGACTGCGGGCTCATCTTAACAGATGTAGTTTTTTTGCTTTACAGAGAAGAAAGAGTAAGAGTCGAAGTCAGAATCGGAGTCGCCCCATTGTAACCATCTCAAAAGAGATCGCCGGCACATTGATAATGGAAGAGAAACATCCAGATACTTCTTGGACTTTCCGAAGCAATTAAGCCACTAGTATTGCACTAAAGCTTGGCATCTACAAAAGTCTACATTGGAATAAAATAGTAAAAGTGACAAGAAACATCTTTGAGTTGCTGAGTCAAATTTGTTGAGTTATTATCATGAAGGCCCCAATCCAATTAAAAATGAAAAACAAAATCTAGGAGAAGGATAGCTCTAGCTAGCACGACTCATAAACAAAACTAGATGGATTGTTTCAAAAAGTCGCTGTTTTCAGTGACTAGAGATCAAAACCACCAAAGATGACGGCATTTCTGTTACTCTTATTTTTTACTTGGATTTGGACAATTTAAAAACTCAAGAATTTTTAGAGTAAGAAGGTCTTCTTTTGGAACTTAACTCATAAACATTTATTTTCTATTTTTTATTATTCTATTTAATTAATTAATTAATTTTATTTTGTAATGAATATAGAGATCTAATAAAAGGAAGCTCTATGGCTGATTTAAAGTCAAATATTTTCTTTTAATTATATAATGAACCTTTTGCCCATCTTTCATTCCTAATGTCTTTTGTTAATATAGTTATGGGAGAGAGGGAGAGAGGGAGAGTTAAATCATTTTCTGCTCTCCAAATGTGAACAAGGCAGTGAAGAGATTGATGCCAATGCTCTTCAATTGTTAACTGGCAGTTATTGGGCGTCGGTTTCGAAGTTACATTCTATACATTTCCAATCCCAAGCGTAAGAAACTATGCTCTCCAAGAGATACACTTCTATTAAGCTTTGAACTGTTCTCCGTCTCTTTCTCCCTCACGCCCTTTGCTTCTATCGACGTTCCCTATCTAAATTTCGGGGCCCCTTCCTCTCTCTTTCTCTCATCTCTCACTAAAACACCACTTCACATTTCCATTTTCTTGAATCAGTGAATGGCCATGGCAAGAGTAGTTACCTTGTCCTTCCATCTTCTTTTAGTACTACTTTTAATCTTTCAAGACTTTGGATTATCTGCAAATCCTCGTGTGGCCACAGCTGCACCTGCGCCAACACCAGCGCCAACGCCAACGCCAACACCAACACCAACACCAGCACCAACATCAGCGCCAACGCCAACGCCAGCGCCAACACCACCACCAACACCAGCGCCAACGCCAACACCAGCACCAACGCCAACGCCAACACCAGCACCAGCGCCAACGCCGACGCCGACGCCAACGCCAGCACCAGCGCCAACGCCAGCACCAACGCCAACGCCAACGCCAACACCAGCACCAACGCCAACGCCAACGCCAACGCCAACGCCAACGCCTAACTCGCCAACGCCAACGCCAACACCAGCACCAGCACCAGCACCAACACCAACGCCAACGCCAACGCCAACGCCAACGCCCACGCCCACGCCCACGCCCACGCCCACGCCAACGCCAACGCCTAACTCCCCAACGCCAACACCTAACTCACCACCTGCTCCTGCACGTCCCACACCTATCTCACCACCAGCAACATCACCCCCTGATAAAAGCGGAGTCATGTCACCGCCTGAGCCTAAGGGCTTTTCAAGTGGGCTGAGTGGCGGGCAAAAAGCTGCGTAGTGACGGGAGTTTGGGTTGCTGCAGGTGCAGTAGGGTTTGGAGGAATGGTGTACAAGAAACGTCGCAAGAACATTCGGCCGTCGCGATTTGCCTCTGCTGCCAGGAGAACGCCTCTTTGAGATTCATGGGAACTTTCCGACTTTGGGTTTTATTTTCGTTGGAAACTTGAGGTGATAAATTAACCATGAATCAATGGTTCTTCCTGCTTTTTTTCTGTTTGTTTTTTTTTTTCTTTTCCTTTTCTTGGTGGTTATGTCAGTTATGAATTGAATCAGGAATAGTGAGTTTTCCTCTCACAATATACAGGATGACTCTTAATTCTCCATTTGGAACTAAGAGCTAGAGAAGAAGCAAGGAAGAAAGCAAAGGAATTAGCTAGATGGGAGAAAGGTCATTCATTTATTTTATATGTTTATTTTAAATTGGAGTAAATGCCAATTCTATATTTTTTTCCCCATTATATCACTTTTAATAATGTAGTACAATAATAACTAAAGGAATAATCATCTGATGATATTTTTCTTCCTGGGTAATGTTCATATAATGGGTTTTTTATTTTAAAAAAAAAAAAAAATCTTAGACCGTATATACTAAAATTCATTCTAATAAATACATGTGAATTTTACTCTTTTATATTTAAGACTGAGAATATAGTCAGAAAACTTCGTATCAAATCTCGCTTTCACTAAGGAGAGATTAAGGATTACTGAGTAGGAAAGGATTGCTCCCATTGTAAACTAATTATCGTTTGTTTAATGGATCAAGTAATTTCCATAATTTCAAGTCCAAAAGAAGAAAAATCATCATAATCAAGGGGCTTTCATGCATTCTCTTCAATCCAATCATTTGCCTAGTGGGATGGCACAAGTGCATATAGTGTGAAAAAAGTCTAGTGGTTGCATCAATCGTTGACAGTTAAAGTTTAATAGATGAACTTAACTATCACAAAAATGTGACTTCATTTCATGAGCAAAAATTGACATAAAATACCTCTTTATCGATTTATCAAAAAAAAATAAAAAATTTGAGTGACGACTTTCTTTTTCTTTCTCATGTATAAATTTTTAATTCCAATCCAATCATTAACAATTTGGCTATAATTTTCACATGATTATTTAGTCAGTGGGAACGTTAAAATAACAATACTTTCATTTTTCATACTTGTCTTTAAGAAGAAAAAAAAAAGGACAAAGAAAGAGAAGTGAATGAGAGATATTTCTCTAAACTCACAAAAATTATTACTTCAAATATGAAGTAAATAGAGTCGTTCTAAGATAACATAATAGTAGACTCTATAATAACTAATAATTTTAAGCGGTTTGAAAGTTATTAATTATTTTTTTTTCACAAGTATATGTTTTAGTGAAAAAAAATACATGCATATACATATTCTCAAAGTGATAGTTTTTGGGGTGATTTAGTTAGAAGTTCAAAGAAGATACAAAAATTATCATGTGGTCCTAATTCAAACTTAATAATCAACTAGGTCCTTTAAGCCTTTAATGACTAAAATATCCTTACAGTTTTAATCAATTCATCACTTTAAAAGAACATGCGCGTAAATGATACACATTTTTTAAAAAGTTTTTCAAGATTTTAAAATTCAATAACTTATAAATTATAAACCCATTTTTAATAAAATTATATATTTAGATTGTAAAAATCAAAATCTATTAAACAAGATCCACATTGAATATGAAATTTTGAAGAAGAAAAAAATCAATCCAAAACTGTAAATTTTCTTCTCAACAAAAGTGTAAATTTTACACTTTTCCAATGAAAAAATTTATCCCAGTGAAAATTTTACAATTTTAGAAAGTGTAAATATTTACAGTTTCATAAAAATTAAAAAAACTCTTAATTGTATTTAGTTTTATTGAACTTTTGCCACATGTTTGGATGCTCAATGACATTCAGAGTGTGAAAAATTGTAAAAAAAAAAAATAGTATTTAAAGCACGAGTAAATAAAAATATACTAATTGTTAAAGTATAAAATTTTACACCATTACAAAAGGTGTAAAATTTGACACTATTAAACCTCAATATTTGATTACAAAAGTTGCAATCCAATGAGAGAGAGAGATAGAAAGAGTTATCGCCAAAAGCTGGACAAGACATAAATATTGAATTGAAACTTTAACCAAACTTTTACAGTTTTGAGAGAGTAGAAAATTGATATATAATAAACTTAGATAACCAAAAATTTATAAATAAATAAAATTATTTATTTTTAAATTTTAACCATTCTTAGATATATGAAGATTCCAACTTATATGAAGCTTCCAACTCACAAGTTCAAATGAGTATCAAAATACAAATTCTATATAATAAACCAGGAATTATAAGTATTGAAGCTACTTCACAGGTTATATAATTAAGGACATTATAGAACTTTGTGTTATGTTTTAGTGTCCAAACTATTGAGGATTCACGGTAATAATTAGGCTATATTTTTCTACTTCAAAGTGGGCAACCGATGCTATTTAGATATATGCAAGAAATAAATGTTGAATATATAAGTATAGATCTGATTATGTAAATCTCATAGCAAAAGAGCTCTCATAGAGGTATTTTGTAAAGCACCTGAGATTAATTAGCTCATTTTACTTGTTTTCTTTCTCTTTTTTTTTTTTATTGACATTTGTCTTTGTTGTGAAAGGCAAGTTAGTTTTGTGCACATAGAATTTTGCTTTTAAGATGTAATCCACAATGACTATTGGACCTAGAGTATCTTATAAGAAGTTATTCATAAAGTGTGATACCATATTAAATTTTGAAAGGATGGTGCATTGTGATATATAGAAGGAAGTGTCCAAAACATAAGGCATGACCGCCATGATTCGTCCAATTTTGTCTCTTATGTGAAGTTTGGATAGTTTTTGTTATTTGGCCACATTCAATTTCAATCTCTGTTACCCAGTAAGTCATAAGATGTTTCATGTGCACCAAATGAGAAATTATAAGTGTGGGCACCTCCTTTTGTAACTCTTGATTAAGTAGTAAAAATCAATGATTTTGCTAAGAAACATACTCCCATTAAGACTCTTCTTGACAAAGTCCTATTACAGTCCTAGTCCAAGTAAGACTCTTTCCGATAGAGTCTCACTCTCGTTAGGACTCTTTTGCTCATTGGAGGGCGTTTTGGTAATTTCAGCACATTTTTGCTCACTAAGGATATTTTGGTAGTTTTGGCATATCCTACCCTCAGTAGGACTTTATAGTCACTTGAGAGGCAGTTTTTTGTAATTTTTATATTATTTTACCCACATGAAGGTATTTTGGTAGTTTTAGTCATTTGGTGGCGAATTAGGGGTAATTTGATCATTTCACATGTCTTGTGGCAATCTAAACATTCTAAAAATCCTTTAGTGGGTGCCTAACACCTTCCCACTCGGTACCTTAGCTCTCAAATTCATGTTTTCTTTCGTTTTTGCTTTATTTCAGTGCTTTATTTTATTTGATCCATGTTAAGGGATCTTTAGAATGTAATTAAGAGACAAAGTGATGTAAATTTTGATTATTTCATTTATTTTCAGTTTTCTTTTAATTATATTATGTTGTAACGGATTTGCTTGTTTCTTACCTGAAACAAGTTGGCAACTCTTCAATCTTTCTATCTTTCATAAGAAGCGTTCCTTCCCCACCTTTAGGGAAGGAGACAGCCGGAATCCTCTCTAAATCCATAAAAAAAAAAATGACATATTTTTCTTTTTTTTGGTAGTTGACCACTATAGTAAGCATGTGAAAATAAAATTTTGATAAATACATGGTAAAATAAGAAAAGAAAAATATATATTATTAAGACACACGAACAGATAAAATGCAAGAAGTAATTAAGACGATTTGATTATGAATAACGAAAATTAATACTCACACCAGTGAAAAATAACGAGATGGTTGGTATTGGCACATGACAAATAATAATAATAATAATAATAATAATTATAAGGGATAACTATACTTATTTCCCTTAATTTCTAAAATAATTATAGGAGATAATTACACTTACATCTCCTATAATTTCTAAAATAACATTGCACTCTTTCTGCTTTCAATATCGTTAACAGATTCTGCCATGTTGTTAGTGACTGTTAGTTGGCCTAAGGAAACTCGATGATATAAGCAAATCTTTTTGTCTAAATGACAATTTTACCCACGAGGAGTACGAAAAGACCCTATTATCCAAAGGACTATTGTAAAATTATAATATTGATCTTATTTGAATATGTGGGCTTTTCGAACTTATCTCTCTAAAATTTTGTTAAATATATTTCTTAAATTATTTCCTTCTCGCTAAAATTATGTCTCTTCAAATTTAACTCTCTAAAACCTTATCTATATTTTTCTTAAATTAATTTTCTTCCATAAATTTCTCTAAAAATATATATATCTATATATATATATATCTCAAAAAATTAATATTAAATATGTGAGTCAATCTTCCTCTCTCTATCTATGGAAGACCTTATCAAGTATATTTCTTAAATTAAATTTTCTTTAAATTATTTTTCTCTAAAATTAAATACCACCTCTCACTAAGAATTCTCTCTCCAAATTTATCTCTCTAAACCTTATCTAAATATTTCTTAAATTAATCTTTTTCTAAAAAATTATCTAAATTTATATATCTCTCTCTAAAAATTAGTTTTAAATATATGAGTCTCTTTATCTCTCCAAGACTTTATCAAATATATTTCTTATATCAATTTCTATTTTTAAACTTTTTTAAATTTTATTTTTTCTAAAATTATATACCATCTCTCTCCAAAAAATTTTCACTTTTTAAAAATGTTTTCTCCAAATTTCTCTCTCTAAAATCTTATCTAAATATTTTTTAATTAAAATGATAGGTCAATTTTTTATAACAAGCGATAAAGAAAATAAAAAGAAACATCCCCAGGTAAAACACAACCAAGCCAATCAAAGAAAGAATCTCAGAGAGACTCCCCAAGCAACGTAATTCCCAAGGCCACCAAAGCTTGATGAAGAGAGACTCCAAATCTCACTATTGCAACGGCGTAATCACCATAGGTTGAAAAAGCAAAAGGTATAACCAAAGCAACCACTACCAAACACGGACACATATATAGGCCCAAAAAAGCAATACTACCACAAAATTTGTCTTGATTTTGCATTCAGTTATTGCAGATCTCTTTGTTTGTTCATGTGTTTGTGTATACATTTTGTGCAAGAATTTAATCAAATACTACTTCAACTTTATTTTCTCTATCTTGTGGAGTTATCATTTTTGTTCCAAGTTGTACTGACCTTTTATGTTGTCCAGTTTCTAGGATTTTCATTCCCAAGTTGTTGATTTTTTCCCTAAATGCTTTGATTTCATTCCACAATTTTTTTCATTAATTATCAGTTGCATAGTGTTTTGCTCCAGCCAATAGAGTACATGTTGTGCAGGGAATTGGCATTCATATGTAACCTTCTTACGACCCTTTCTCTGCACTCTTTTCATTCTCTCTTTATATATACACACAAATATGTATGAACATTGTGCATATAATGAAATATGGAATCTTGTAATTTAGAGAAAGAAAGAAGAGAGAAATTAATAGTGAAGTCATCGGGCCTACCTTGGTGGCCAACTGATTGTGTTGTTCATAAGAAACCAAGTGCTTCTGTGAATTGACGATGGCCATATTTGATAGTCGACATCAACAAATTTCTTGATTCCTACCGATTGGAGAAGCCACGATGTTCTAAGGGTAGATGAATGATCAAGTTGATGAAAGGGACAAAACCAAAAGTTGATGGGGACGACTCCAACTTTCATGCCTCCAGCGATTACTCTCGGTGCTGAGCTCTCTCTCTGATTTCAATTGGATGCAAAATTTGCACTCAATCTCTACCGTTAAATTAGAGGGAGCGCCAAAAGGGATGTCGACGTGGGGTTGTTGTTAGATGAGGCTGTTGATCATAGTTGTTGTGAGAGTAGGGATCAATAGTGGTTTGCATGCTTGGTGTTGTTGGCAACAGTTGGTAGTGTTAAATGTAATTATTTCTAATAATAATAATTGGATAATGTTTGGCTCCAAATTAGTAGGAGGCTTCTTACCTATGTACGTGTCCTAATATTAGTGAATCACATGTGCACTTATATGTATATTATGTGATTATTTAATTTTAATTAAAAAAAAGATTAAATAAATCAAAAAATATATGTATAATGTATGTAAATACATACATAACTTACTAAAATTATGACACATATGTGAGTAGTCCTCCTCCTGATTTTGAGTTAAGCATTGTCCACAATAATATCAGGGCTTTATGTACTAACATAATAATTATTAGGGGCAAATCTGTCATTGAATAAAACCTCAGCAAATTTTTAACGACAGTTTATTTATCTTTTGGCTTCTGGTTCAATTGTTCAAATCGGAGTCTGAACTCTAAAGTCTAAACAAACGCCAAACCATATCTCGTTGAATCACATTTGACCAAACCCTCCAGCTCTTTAGGTACGTTTCTCTTATATCTTCAAGAGTGTAGATTCTTTGCTTTTGTTCTCCCTTTAGATCACGATACTTGTCTATGTTTGTGATTCAATGTCTGCCGCCACACGTTGTTGCTTACATTCAGTTTAGTAGATTATATCTTCAATCCAGGGTCGCTAGTTTTTTGTTGATTTGCTCCGATAGTGATTTCTGCTTTCTTATGTTAGTTAGTTGAAGTTAATAATTGACTGTTCAATCGACACTTTTCTCTTTTTTTTTTTTGGATTTAACAGAAACTTTTAGTTCAGGGTATCTAGGATGACTTCAATTTTTACATTTTTGGGTGAAAAATCTTAATGGGTATTGATAATTTGATCCAGACTTAATTATTTAAGCTGTTAATGATGATTTAGATGCTTAAGCTTATTTCAAGAACGATTTTTTGTTTCCACCCAAAACCAGGATTAGTCATGGACGATTGCATTTTCACATGCAGTGCTGTTTAGTGAGAAGATGATTTATTGGATCACTATGATTCTCTTTTGATCCGGAATAAGCTTAGCGTCAGCAATGTGTTTAGATTACAAAACAATATCATAGTTTTGAATTTGTTGAAACACTTCCAAAATTTGTTTCAAATTCTTGATTGTTTTAGTATTAAATTTTTGAAGAGATTCTTTTCCGGGTTTTAATATTGGAAAATAATTTTTTATTCTTTTTTCAACAAGGAATTGAGTTTAGATCAATGTAAAAATGAAACTAGTTGTAGGAAATTGAGTATTCCCAAAATATAAAGGAGGGTTCATTCTGAGGGGCGCATTTGGGTTGGGGAGAATCCAAGAGCGACTCTATACATCCTCTGAGTATAAATTTCTTTGATAGGTTTTGGTATAAGACCATATTTTATCCAATTTAAAAGAGTTTCGGGTTTTGGGTTTCTACTCCTTTTGAACTTTGAGTGTCAATATCCTTTCATAGGTTTTTAGCAAAATCCATGCTTTTATAATTCCCAGAATTGCTGAATGACTGTCTTTGTCTGTGATTGTAACCTATTGCAGTGAACCATGCAAATTTTTGTCTTTCATGTAACATTTTCTTTTTGGTTGGAATTTTCACCTAATTCACACTTGTCTCTGCAGTGTCAACAAGACTGTTTTGATTCGCTTTTGAGAATATGTTATTTATTTTAAAGGTAAGAAAATAAAATAAAAAGAACCGATAAAAATGCATTTGGTGTTGGGTTTTGAAAGACAATATAATTTAGAACGAAAAAAAAAATATCATGAAAGAGGAAAAGAATTTTTTTTTCAAAGAAAACAAAATTGAAATATCATAATGAGGTATATTGAGGCCATTGACTCTCAATTTCCTTAAAATATCCCTCTGTAAAATAGTTTTGGGTTCATTAGGTTGTACAAAAAATTGGGTAAATAATCTATTTCCAATATTGTTATGTTATAAACAAGAGTATGATGCAATTGATAATTACATCCACTAATAAAAGCAAACTAGAGGAATGGGGCATGCTACTAGCTGCTATTAGTCTAAGAAGCACGTATACAGATACGGGATATGGGTACGACATAATACGGATATGTGGACATGACATTTTTTGAAAAAGTAGGATACTGATATGCTAAGAAGCATGGACACTCTATTTTGGCTCACGTGTCCATATCGGACACGTGTCAGACACTGACACTCTCGGACACTTCTCAGACATGTGTCCGGACACTTGAATCATAGATGTTGATGATTAAATAAAGAAGTTCTTTAATTTTTATTTAATGACTTTGTTATTTTAATATCTTAATAATATTTTTTAAATTTGTATGTTTTTATGTCAAATTTAATTGAAATAACATTAGGTTTTTATTATATAGTCATATAAAAAATATAAAAAATTTATATATATTCAACGTGTCCCTAACGCGTCTGTATCCTACTTTTTTGAGAAATAACGTGTCTGCGTGTCCGTGTCGTGTCATATCCGTATTATGTGTCCGTATCCGTGCTTCTTAGCTGATATGTTATGGACATATTGAATATATATTTTTATATTTTTATCTGACTATTTAATAAAAACTTAATATTATTTTAATCAAAATTGGCATAAAAATATACAAAACACCGCAATATTATTAATATATCAAAATAATAAAGCCATTAAATAAAAATTTAAGAACTTCATTTAATCATAAATGTTAAAACAAGTTTGTTAACTACTATATAAATATATGTGTGTGTGCGTGGAGAAGAAGAATTAAAAATTAAAAAAAATTAAAAAAAAAAATCCAAAAACATGTCTAAAATGTGTCTCTAACATGTTCGAAATTCAAAAAAATTGAAAATTCTTTTTACGTGTCCGACACATGTTTAGGACGTGCCCAAGCGTGTTTGTGTCCAACATGAATACGTGAGACAAAATAGAGTGTCCGTGCTTCATAACTATTTTGGTAGCAGCAAGACTATCATGTTGCTAATCTAAACACCTACCTAGTGATGGCAATTTGCCTTGCCTTGCCCCGCCTCGCCCCGCCCTGATGGGGCTAGTACTGGGTGTTTGTAAATGTTGTCAAGGTCAGGGTGGGATAGAGGTGGGCCTTTGAAAACCTGGTGGGGGTCACGATGGGGGCGGGTTGAACTGCGCCGTTTATATATTAATTTTTTTTTAATCTCTATGTATACTAATTTTACCAATAAACTACACGATATAAAATTAGTTTTAAGGTTTTTCATATCACACTCACTATTTTTTCTTGTATTGATTGTTTTGGCAATAAAGTTTTAATTTACCTATAAAAAAAAAGAGTGATGTGATGGCATACAAACTGAAGTTGAAGAATGATTTGAGGAAATGGAATGAGGAGGAGTTTGGTAATATCTAGGCTTGAAAGGAATGAATTTTGTGGAGCATTCAACAATTGGACAGGAAGGAGTAGAGTAAGCCTTTGTTGGAGAAGGAGAGGGTGCGAAGGGCAGGTCTAAAAGGAGAACTGGGGTGCGTTATGAAGGTGGAAGAAATTTTTTGGAGGCAAAAATCTAAAACACTATGATTGAAGGAAGGGAACAGGAATACCAAGTTTTTTTCATAGGATGGCCAACTATCATAAGAGGAGAAACAACATTAACACGATTACCATCGGGGAGAAGACTTTGCATGAGCTTGAGGAAGTTAATGAAGGAATAGCAAGATTTTATCTTGGTTTGTACACGGAAGAACATAATTGGAGACCATATTTGGATGGAATAGAGTTTGGAACTATCACAAGGGAGGAAGCAGATGTTATATAAAAGCAAAATTATCCTTGTTGAAGATGTTGAAGGAGTGGGAGAAATGGCCATGGGAGTGGGGTGTGAGGTGGGTTGTCTTCTTGTTATATAT
Source organism: Nyssa sinensis (assembly GCA_008638375.1). NCBI lineage: Eukaryota > Viridiplantae > Streptophyta > Magnoliopsida > Cornales > Nyssaceae > Nyssa > Nyssa sinensis. Next base: position 13,029,387 of record CM018041.1, on the reverse strand, counting down.
TTGGGTCTTTCGTTGGGGACTTCAGTGAAATCTAAAAGGGTATGGGATGCATTGTTAGAGAGACTTCAGTGTTGATTAGCAGGTTGAAAGCGATAGTTTCTTTCAAAAGGTGGTAGGGTCACTCTAATTAAAAGTACTCCAGAGAATCTTCCAACATACTATTTCTTTATTTCCAATTCCTGTTTTAGTGAAGAAGAAATTGGAGAACAGATTGTTGGGGTTTTAGTTTTCTCCATTTTTGGTAGCTTGTGGGTTGTGCCGGTATCCTCCAAAGAATTGTGCTTTTTTCATGGAGGTGCACGAAGATTAGAAAGGAGTTGTGGATAGCTCGGAGAATCACCCCGATTTGTCTTTCTTGGTGCTTATGAAGGGAGCATAATAGAAGAACTTTTGATGGGATTGAGTTTCCACCTTGAAATTTTAAAGATACTTTTTCGAGACTCTCTTTTGTTTTTTTGGATTAAGGAGGAAGACCCGATGTAGTTACGTAGATTTATAGATTTTTTTTGGAGGATTTGAGGCTGTGATTTTTTGTAGGCTGGTTCCTTCTTTTATAATTTGGGGTGCCCTACTCGGGTGCCTTGTTTGTAATAAATATTCACTCTTACTGATTAAAAATAAATAAAACAAGAGTATGTGCACATGCTTTGGAGATAAGAATAAAATCAATCTCATTTGGGAACATTTGACCAGTTAGACAAAAATTGGGTAAATAATGTATGTCCAATTTTGTTGTGTTTTGAACAAGAGTATGCTGCAAACACTTCGGAGAATAAGAATATATCTCATTTGGGAACATTGACCAGCTCATAACTGTTCTACTTTTTCTTTATTTTTTTTTTTCTATTGCATTTTAAGCTACAATGGAAGTGACTTTTAAATCATTCAGTTACATTTTGTAGAACAGATTTGTGGCTGGTTATTGGGCACGGTTATCCATATATTTGTGTGGTCCTTACTCTATTCAATAGGTTGCAATCATTATAACCCTTCCATAGTTCTCATGATTTCTTATCAAAAATGGTTAAATTTTGCATTTCCTGTCCCCTTTCTTTCTTGTCCATAACATTAGTTCGTAGTTATTTGGTTTCATCCTTCGCTTAAAATCCAGATGGATGTGGATTGAGTATATGAATTTATTGACTTATTTGATCATTTTTTCCTTCTTTAAATTGGTTGTCTTTGTTTTATGTATAACCAGTACTAGAATTTTCTTGGATCATTTACTTTTTAATAGATCCAAGATGTCAATAGGATTTTATTTTTTCTTTTATATGGAACAAAATTCTAGAGGGGGCAGGGGGTATTAGCACAATGATAGGGTTGCTCTATTGTGACCTGGAGTTCGCAGATTTGAGTTACATAAACAACATCTCCACTCGTGGGGATAAAGGTTATGTACATCGGGCAGACGGGTCTTGGCTCAATGATAGAGTTGCTTTATTCTGACATGAAATTCATGGATTTGAGTTACAAAAACAACATCTTCGCTCGTCGCTTAAGGTTACATACATCTAATCCTACCAAGACCCTATAATTACGGGAGTCTAGTGCACTATGATTGGCCTTTATGGATCAAAATGCCAATGAAATTCAGTTATCGTACCAATATTTAGTTATGATTGTTGCAATCCAAAAGGAAGTATTGCAAGAGTTCTTCCTTGACGGCTCATTTGGATGGAATAATTTGGAGAGGAGAAGATTAGGAGAGAGTTTAAGTGATTAGGCTTACTTCTCCAATCTCTCCAAAAGTAGAGAGGTTTGGAGAAAAAAGAAAGTTCATTTAATGAAATTTTTTAAAATAACAAAAATTTTCTTAAACGCACGAGTTAAAAATTAGGAAATTTGTCAAATAAAGAAAAGTTATAATTGTAAAATTGTTTAATATACTTTCTTTTCATTTTTAGTGATTATTCAAACAAGAGATAATAATATTTTTTTCATTTCTCTCTTGAACATTCAAATTAGGGAAAGATGAATACTTTCTTTTCTTTCTTCTTCATTTTTTTTTTTTTTTAAATTATCCTTTATTTTCTTTTCTCTCCAAAACTTTCAAACAAGCCGTAAATCTCAAGCTATAATTTTGCAGAGTATAATCGTGCATGGGATAAGGGAGGCTTGTAGAATTAGAAAAAGCTCTGATAGCTGGTGCTAGGCGTGGGATCAATCTAAATTATAAGGCCAATCCCAATTGTGTATCAGTGTGCATTCCTTTTGCACACCTCTTTTATGCATTTACTGATATGCTTCTGTTTTGCTGATTGTGTTATAGCGTGCAATCTTCCTTTGATGTGTTTGACGTCAACCTTCCGTTGAGAAAACCAATTATGCGATTTTATATCATTGAAATTCATTTTAATTGTAATCTACACTGTAACTCATATTTATGTTGATTTGAAAGTATAGTTTCCATGTTCTCAAGCATAATTTTGATCTCATCAATCACTTCTTAAATTCAATGTAGCTGCTTTGTGGTATTTTTCAGTAAGTATGGAAGCCAACAGGGGTTGGAATGGAATCCAACTCTTGCTAGCTGCAGAACAAGAAGCTCAGCACATTGTCAATGCTGCCAGAAATGGTAAGCACTTTTTTTCTATCTTTGATATCCTTTTTATTTATTTATTCTAATTTCACATTGTCACATCAAGGGCACTTGTAGTCCTCGAGAAATTATATGACACTTGGCTGCTGTCTCACAACTATTGTTTGTGCATCTTTTTGAAATTTTCATATGGAGAGGAACTTCTTGTTCAAAAATTAAAAAGGGTGTGTGTCATCGGTTGTATTTGTGAGCATATCTATGTGTAATGATGCATTCCAACAATGGGCTTGGCTAGTAAACTCATTTCACAAGGCATTTTTGGTTGATAGCGAGTCAGCATTACTCACCTGCTATTGTCAAAGGGGGAATATATTTGAGTGGGTAGGTCATGCCAAGAGAAATCTAAGAATAGGGTCTCTGAGTAATGTCCTCCCCTTGGATGGCAGTGGGTCTATTATTGCCAGTCATGCATGCATGATATTCTATTATGAGTCAGGTTAGGTAATAAGTGCCACATGTGCCTCATTGCTTGATTTAATCGTGCCCTCGTTGCTAGACTCAGGGAGCATTGGCCTATGTTGTGCTGTCCTCACTGCTGCATGGTCCCTTGTCTGTGACTTTTTTTTTGACAAAAGTGTGATATCTAATAATAAACAATCTCATCTAATAAAGAATAAATATAAGACTTAACTCTATATATACATACATATATATATATGTAACTTCCTATGTGTGTGGATTACCAAATCTATCTAAACCCCATTAGTCTATCAAGCATCTAGGTTTAATGACTCTACTTTATTACACCGCATAGAATCTCATGTACTCGACCTCACTCCTTACCATGCACATTAATCATATTTAAACATGTCAAGTGCGGTAAGGTCCTTGTTTTCCAACTAATGAAATCTCATAAAAGCAAGATCCTATATGCTCAAGTATATGCATTTTTTAATTTTCTAACCAACTAGAAGCCAACATCCCATATGTTATAGAGAGCTTAACAGAGGAGTCCGACGACAACTAGGAAATATCCTAGGGAGTCCTAAATGAGAAGATAGGGAATATAATGGAGAAGTCTAATGGATGAGTCCTAAACCAACTGGGATACATCGTAGAGAGTCCTGAATGAAACAGGAAACCTAACTGAGGAGTCCTACAACAATTAGGAAAAATATCCTACCCATGGTTAACAAAATTCGCTCCTTCCCTAGCTAATTGCGAATTGGGATCACACGATGATTTTTTTAGGAAATTTTGTGGTATTTTTCCTCATCAATACTCCATGAGGGATAGAGTATCAAGGCATCACTTCTTCACAAAATTTCCTCATCAATCACTTCTTCACAAACATTGATCCTACCCTTTTTTTTACGGAGATAAGAAACCTAATGGAAGATTCTTATAGCAACTAGAAATCATCCAAAAGAGGCCAAGCAAGGATTGGCTCCTATGTGTTCCTAATTCCTCAATCAATCAAGGATCACAAAATGAGATGTCCACACCACTCACCTAGTATTCTTCACACACATTGAGTGTGCTTTGTCTACTTATGTGTGCATGCAATATAAATATATATATATATATATATTTTTTTTTTGGGGGGGGGGGGGGGGGGTGTGGGGTGTGATGCCTTGATACTCCATTAAATTGTAAGGTATATGTTCATACATACACAATATATGAATGCATGCTTGTGTTACGAATATAATCACCTAACTAAGATTGGTAAGACACGAAAGCAAATAAAAAAACGAATCTAAAATCACACGCATACACAAGAACAAACGATTTACGTGGTTCACCTCAAAATAAGTTTACGTCCACGGCTGTTGCGGTTTCATTATGATCTGAAAGCGTTATAAGGTACAACGAGATGCGGCTTCTCAATTATAAATATATAGAATTAGGGTAATAGGAAAATAATGTGAAATACCAAAAATACCTTAAAAACAATTCGCCTCGGGGACACGCCCCCCAACCCGCTCCTTCAGGCAAGGGGGCTCCCGCCCCCTAGCCAACTTACTGCGAAGTTGGATCTACGACAGAAGGGCTAGTGTCCAGTACTTGTCAGGATCCACACTATTCAACAGCCTAAATGCATACATAATTGATAATACTTAAAAAGAGGAGATCAAGCATTAGCTTGAATGGTATATCACCTCCAGCTCTCAAAAAGGAGGAGGTTGAGGATTCATGTCTCAATTGGGACATAGCAGGAGTGTGTGTCTTACCTATAAAAAAAAAACATTATTTAAGTTGTAACTATAATGTGGTGAAGCCTCTTTTGAGCTAACTGACACCCACTTTGATTGTTGCTTTCAGCAAAAATGGCTAGATTAAAACTGGCCAAAGAAGAGGCTGAGAAGGAGATCGCTGAATTCCGTGCTCAAATGGAAATTGAATTTCAAAGAAAGGTTGCAGAGGTAAAATTAAAGAACTGAATTTTCAATTGAAGCCCTTCACATGAGAGCTATAATGAGCTTGCAACTACTGGCAATTTGAATTTCTATAAACCTTCTTCCATCGATGAAATAGTTTAGCTCCAGCCTAAAAATTTTCTTCATTGTTCTGAGGAGTGCTGAACTATGTCACTTTTTCACCGAGCATATTCTCAACATTCTTTCTTTTGCTTATGTAAATATTTTATGATTGACTATTAACTAATACAACAAATAATTAAATTTGTGTTTACATAGTTTAAATTAATCTGAATATTTTCTTAAGGATAACTATGATCCATTTTAGTTTTATTTTTTTTGAAAAGTCCAGTGAAATATGTTCCTGAGCTTACTTTTCAAATTATTCAGAAAATCTTTACAAGTATTTTTGTCGTATAAATTCCCAATCTCAGATTTACTACTGTTATTGGTATGATGTAGGTGAATTCTAGATTTTTTTTAGTTCTTATTTGTCCCTTACAATTTTTAGTTCTTATTAACAGAGCAGTGGAGACTCCGGCACTAATGTGAAGCGCCTCGACCAAGAAACAGAAGCAAAGATTCATCACCTAAAGACAGAAGCTGCGAGAATTTCCCATGATGTTGTCCAGATGCTTCTGAAGCATGTGATGACGGTAAAGAACTAAGCTCTTGAGTACTCTTTAAATCTTAATGGGCTGAATTTCTGGTAACTCTATTTTGCCTTTGGTTTTTTCCCTAGTATTAAAACTCGGATTTCTTGTTGTATGATGATGAGTTGCTTGTTTTCCTGTGTATCTTATATATTTATCATTTATATTGGTTGATCGTGTCTTAATCAAATAAATATGTATTCTCTTATGCGAGTGTTCAACGCTAATAACAGCTGTTAGTTGGAGAGTTTGTGGTGGAAACCAACTTCAAGAATTTGTTGCGGACAACAGGAAATTTTGTGTTTGATTATTGAAGAAACATTGTTGATCAACTCGATGATTTTTTTGGTTATATTACTTGAGTTTAATTTTTCATTGACATTTGTTTAATGCGAAAGCGTGTCCCCATTATATTAAGGTGTAATGCTCTTATAAGCTCGAGTTCATATGAGACAAGATGTTTTAACTATTGGTTGAAATAAATAAATAAAAATTCAAATCTCGAGACCATTCAATTGTTTAACCACCATGTCTTATATGAGTTCGAGCTTACGGTAGCATTGGCCTTATATAACTGGGTTCTTTTTGAGAGTTGTTGTTATAACATGAAATTTTTTTTTTATTATTATTTATTCTTACAAATATTAATTATTGTTATTATTATTATTATTATTATTATTATTATTATGATAATATGAGTATGTGTATATATATATATGTGTATATATATATAATTTAAATTTTTGTTGTGTATATGTGTGTGCATATGAGTGTGTATTTAAATGCGTATATATATATATGTAGAAAAGCTGAGGTGTGTGTGTGTACCCGGTGGTGTGTGTGTGTGAGTTTGAGTGTAATACACTCAAACAAGCATGGGTTGGGGTGGTGTGTGTGAGTGGGATTCAGGGAGTGGGAGATGCAGATTTGGCAGAGAGTGGTTGGTCTTGGGGAGAGAAAGAGAGAGAGAGAGAGAGAGAGAGAGAGAGAGAGAAATATAGAGAGAGAGAGTGAAGAGAAAAGAGAGTGTATTCTCGGGTGGAAAGAGAAGAAAAGAAAAGAAGCAGAAAGTGAGAGAGAGAAATAGAGTTCTGAGGAAGAGAGTGGAGGCTTGGTTGGGCTCGGAGCAAGAAGGTGGAAGAGGGCACGGCTAGAGAGAGAAACGGCCGAAAAATTGGTAAGTAGGTTGCTTCTGTTTCAATTTTTTTAAGAGCATTTCAATTGATTTAAATTGTAGAACCTTGTAGAGCATAATGTAAGGATTAAAACGCAACAAAAATGATAGAAAACGGTTGAAAAATGAGGGAGAAAAGGGGATGTGCAGGTCACGGCCATGGGGGGAAAATCTGGGTTTTTCGTTGTGATTGGAAGCTTCAAAACGGTATTAAAAGGCTCCAAAAATGTTTTAGAATAATTTGGGATTGAAAGGGGCTTCGAAAACACCAAGAAAATCAAGTTTAAAAACTTGATTTTCTGAAATTCCGGTCACCGGCGCCGGAGAAGGTGACCGGAGCTCCGCCGGAAAAACGGGGGAAGAAGGGGGGTCTGTCCGGGTCGGGTCGGGTCGGTTCGGGTCCGGTTCGGGTCGGGCGTGGACCGCCCCTGCCACATGTCAGCCCATTGTTTTAAATTAAAAACCTAGTTTGGCCCGTTTGGTTACAAGGATAAGAAATTAAGAAATTGGAATTAAATTAAAACCGGGATATCCTATCCCTGTTCTAGGATTAGCCCCTGTTTGGTTAACCTGATTTAGAATAACAAATTAAACTAGTTTTAATTTGGATCTTTTGGAATTTGAACCTTTTGGAATTTGAACCTTTTAGAATTTGAACCTTAACCCTGAACTTTCGGAAATTACAAATTGACCCCCCAACTGTTAGAAATTACACTTTGACCCACCTGATTAAATTATTAATAAAATATTAATTAAATTAATTAATTAATTATTTAATTTAATTAATTTAATTAATTAAATATTCAAAAACATCCCGGAGTCCAAATGGGACAAGTCATTAGTGTATTTTGACTATCTCGACCATTCCGAGACCAATGGTGAGGTCCGTTTTACGAGACGGGGTCCCGAAAAATAAAAGACCCGTAGTAACCCTTAAAATTACCAAAATGCCCCTAACTTGAAATACTGTCAGACAAACTCCGAATTAGGTAAACAAATAGTGAAATTTTATTATCTCGAACATTCCGGACTCAACCGTGGAGTCCGATTTGTGAAAAGAGGTCACAAAATGTAAGGACACGTGTAAAGTGCAAAATGACTATTTTGCCCTTTTGAACCCCGGTGTCCGAATTGAGTTCTACGAGAACCTAGACTTACTTTCTTAAACGTTCTAGAACCAATGGTAGAGTTTAATTTAGCAGAATAGAAACTTATGAATTAAAGGCATAAAATTTGATGAATAGCATAAATTCAAATAACAATAGACTGAGTTGTAATTTCTACTTTTAGGGACACTGACAGGACAGGAGGGGGCGATTTGATCTTCTACATTTTCATCCGTCGGTTCAGTTACATATAGTGCACGATCTTCTAGGGTTGATACCAACCCATCAGGTATGGTGTTTTGCTAGTGTTAGAAATGAAGTTAAGTTAGGAATATTTGTGAATGACTGGAATGCTGTATGTGTTTGTCTGTAATGTGTTTACCTGTTTATTTGGAATTGGTTGTTCACATGTTATGTGTTACTTGCAAGTTAATAAAGTGAAGAACATGAATCAGAATGTACGAACATATGAGATATGCATGTATATGAAACTGACTAGTGATTTATTTCTTATTGTCCGAGCATGTTATATTATTGAGATTCATGTTCATTGAGATTGCATTGGCATATTGGCATATGATGAATTCCTTGAGAACATGGCGTGGGTAAGCACATGGTGCTTTGCATTATGAGGGTGTAGATCCTGTGGTGAAAAACCCAAAATTGGCCATTGCATTGGTACTTCGAGCCATCGGGGAGTACCCGTAAATGAGACATGGGTGTGGCATAGAGTTGTGCATGGGTGTGTCATGCATACCATTCATATATATTACTGCGATGCTTGAATGTCATTTAGAAATAAATGTACACTTTGCACATGCCACGCCTTAGCTTTATTTCTGGCATTAGCATTTCATCATACCAGCAGTTGTGCTGACCCATTCGTGGGCAACATTTTCAGATGAGGATCTTCCAGCCACTAGAGACTCGGTGATGCCCTGATAGGGTGAAGCCTGTGATGTATTTGTGATTCGTGAACTGTATTTTGTTATGTAAGGGCTTAAGCCCGAATGACTGATGAACAATGTATTCGATGTTATTTGATGTATGGATGATGATGGACGCATGTTTAGTGAATCTAATTACTTTTGTCCTTTTATTTATTTTACTTTCTGTCTCGTCAATCGCGCCTCGGGTTCGGTCAGAATTCGGGGCGTGACAGTTGTTGATTCCACTTCCAATGTAAAGAAATATTAGGTGCATTCAAGACCTGTTTGTTTCAATGGAAACTCAACTCCTGGGAGTTGGGAGGAAGAATTGTCAATGCTGTTGGGTGAAATGAAACTGTACCCACCACGCTAAATTACTTGCTTGCGTGATATATAATATGAATGAGATGCTCACAACTAATTTATTTCCTAGAAAGGAGCATTGAAAACTGAGTATGCTCAGCATGTTCATACAGTGGCACGAGATTCTATGTGAATCCATGTGGGAAAAATATCATACACACCTGAATTATTTCTAGGGTTATCCTAAAATTATTTAGGGTCAATTCTTTCAATCTGTTTGTGCAGAAATGAGATTTTCCAGTTATTTTTTGTGCAATTGCATGTTTTGAAGGTAAAATTCAATTTTAGAAGTGTCCTGAACTCTTTATATTCATACTTCATTTTGCAGGTGTTGAAGTGCGGGTAATTTTGATACAATAGTAAGGTTGTTTCATTATAACTAGGAAGTCATAGATTCAAGGAGAAAAACAACTTCTTCATTTGAGAGGATAAGGTTACGTATATCTAACCTTTCCCAGACCCATTAGCGGAAGTGTCATGTACTGAGTTAACCCTTTAACCTATTAGTTGTAAATTCTAAATTCACTATTGGCCTCGTTTACCCTTAAGTTTTTTAAGTAGATCGAGTTTAGTTCATTCGATCAAGTCGGTTACTTCATAACATGTTTGACTTTTAAAAGTTAGATCAAGTGAATTACTTCATAAGATGTTTGATTTTTAAGAAATATGAAAATAATTTTTTATTTTCATGACAAATATTAATTAGCAAAAAATTGTGGTACGCTTAGGAATCTCTCCGTCCACACCCTTCTTTCTGTTTGTCTCTAACATGGGGATCACCAAGTCTTGGTCCCCATTTTAGATTATGAGGCTGGTCCAAGGTTACAGGGAGACAGACATGGCTTGGGAAAGCGTGACCAGGTGAACCAGTCACCTATTGTGGGAGTTGATGACGAACATGCAAGAGGCAGTAAAAATGGAGAGAATTTTCAGTGAGACAGACATGTAATGTTAGGATTGTAAAACGAATTAAGTTATTCGATTTTGACTCGTTCTTAATCCAATTAAAAACTCGTTTAAGATCGATTCACAATATAAATAAATCAAGTTTAAACATATTTTAAAATTTGTTAATTTATTCAATTTGGCTCAAATTTAGCTTGATAAGTTAAAAGTAATATAATATTATAAAAAAGTTTATATTACTCGAGCTCGGATTAATCGGCTCGATTAAAGATAAACTCAAAAAATTAATAAAACAAACTTAAATATAATTTAAAACTCATTTATTTTAAGAAATTAAACTTAAAAAACTTACTGCTATAACTTGCCTCAACTTATTCATTTACAATCTCACACTGTTTGTGACTGTCGTTTTGATGTGGTATTGACACGAGAGTCACGACGTGCGAGTCCCAAATCAATATCGCATCAAATTTTTATTTTATTTGTTAAATACATCAATTTGAGAGAGAGAGGGGGGCTCAAGGCTGGTCTTGGAACCTCACACGGTAAAGCTTCACCCAGACGACATCTGCCGCAGCTGCATCAATCACCCTCATGTTTCTCTTTCATGCATTTGCAAATAAATAGTTTAATCAATAAATAAATAAAGGAAAATCACCCTTTCTCTTTCTTATCATCTTATGCTTGGCACTTGGCTAAATTTGGTTTGAATTATTTGTCTGCTTTAATAATTAAAAGTAATAAAATTAAATTTTAGTTTGATAAATTTAGTTTAATTAATTATTTCTAATCAATTAAATTATAATCAAATCATTTTATCTTTTTCTTTTTAATTAAAAGATCTTTAATTAATATAAAGTGCTAATGCTCAATTAGTTTTGCGATTTTTTTTTTTTTTAATCTTTTGGTACATCTCATGGAGGCTTTATTATTATAGGAATTGATTCTATAACCAATAAATAACAATAAAGGACTCAATGGTACCATTTTACTAATAATCTGTCATGAATTTATTAGTACTGCACCTTATTCAAATGCCTTCATAAACTAATTTTTGGTATAGCTCTTTCCATATATTATTGTCTCAATTCTCCCAATGGCTTTTTGGGATTGGCCCACCCGGGTTCCACAATTATCATATATATATATATATATATATGTGTGTGTGTGTGTGTGTGTGTGTGAGACAGCATTCCCACTTTTATTATCACTTCTGGTACTCCCCAGGGATAACAGATCCAAATGGCTCGTGCAGGGCTACCTTGGGTGTTGAAAAAGTCATTGATTCTCGATGTCGAGCTACTATTGATATAGTTTACAATTCCAATCATGGTGAACGTATCCTTTACTCATCTCGATTAACTTAGACGTTGGTTCTAGATGGCTCCTTTCTGGTTTTATGAATTTTGGCTAAGGCATTCATTGCGTGCAGGTGCCTCTCAAAAGTTGTTAAGAGTGTCTAGCATTAGTACAACTCCTTCTTTACCTTCTATATTTCTTTATGCAATAGGATAGTTCATCAACCGTGCTAATCAAAAAATTTGTGATTGTAAATTGAACGAGTAAACGAATGAAATCAAGAAAAAAAAATCGAGTAATTCAAAGAACAATTTGGAACAAAGAAATGAAAGAACAAAAGTCGTATGAATTGCTCTTGTCAAAATTCTTCCAATGGAGAGTTTTCAAGACGTGTTTTGTACCGAGTTTAACCAGCCGACCACCAACTGCAACATCTCAGCCATTGACGGGAATTTCGCTCGCATCCCCAATTCTTATTCACCCCGGATGATCGTGCTGGGTGAATTGTGAGCTGTGAAATGAAGATTCCCCTTTCCATTGAAGTAAGAGGGCCTCCTTCCCCACTAGTTTGAAATTAGAAGATTTTTTTGAAATTGTCATCTTGGAACAATTCATTTCATTTGACCTTAGACTTGTTTGGTAAAACAATTTTCTCTCATTAATCATGTGTTAAGTTGATTATTGTTGAAATAAACTATACATCTTCCTAGTGAATGCGTGAGAGTAGAAACCAAGATCATCCTCTTGAGAGATCATAAATCAGCAACCATACTAGTCCCATGTTTGCATATTATAAAGTATGTTGAAATGATATTTGCACTCCATATTTACTATTTCCCCAATCTCAATTTAAAGTCTTTATCTCTTATTTGAGATGTTTCAAAATAAGAATCTAGTTCGAAAAAGTTTATGTACTATAATTATAAAATTTTCAAATTATCATTTTATCTTGTTTAATGTGAATGTCCTTATCAATGTAAAAAAATGTTCCTTTTGTAAGTTTATACTTTCACTCGAGTGTGAAAGCAATAATATTTTATGTTTTGTTCCTTAAAAAGGTTAGATTCCTCAAAAGGATTTATAATTCTAGAACAGAGGGAGTAAAAGGTTTCCACCTTCACTATTTTGTTTAGATAAAATTATGCAACTATCCTTAACGGAAAGGAATTTGGTTTCTCTTTATTTTGAGTAAAAAACGAAGATATTTCATTTGTGAGAGACAGTAGACCCCATTGTACGTAGGTCTATAAACGGATTGGATTCGAATCAGATCCGAGCCGATCCGAATCCGATCCATTTAATAAGAAATCCAATCTGATGGATCAGGCGAATGTTAATCCGTATCCAAATCTGTTAATAACTGGATATCCGATTCTTTAATCCGGTCTGATCCGTTTAAAATTAATATATTGTATAACCTGAATGCTTAAATCAGTTTTCAATTAAAAGGAAAAACCAAAAACTGTTTTTAAGAAAACAGACTTTGTTGGTTTTTTTTTTTTTTTTATTTTATAGGAATACAGAAACAGTAAAATTAAAATCTGTAAACCAAAAACAGAATACTGAAAATATATATATACGCAGTATCAGAAAACAAAATAAACACTTACAGAAACTGTAAACAGAAGAGGATCAAGGCTTGTGTTTAACACAATGTCCTTAAGACGAAATACGGCCCTCGCAGTGGTGCTTACGAGTTCTTGGTCGTCCGTCTCCCAGGATACAATGACCACCGCACTTGAAGATGAAGCACTCAAACTTCAGTGCACAACGAACCAAACAGGGAATCAAACTCTCTCTCAAACTGATGCACAGAAAATATATTCTGAAAAAAAATGAATATGCAATGAGAGTATGGGTATTTATAGGCTTCTTCATGACTGTTTGGTACAGTCATGAAGGTTCAGTCGTGTCTGTTCATGGCAAACAGACACAGGGAAGATGACTGTTCAGTCAAACCAACGCGATCGCAGAACGACAGCGTTTTGGACTCCCAACGGTAACTTAAACGCATGTTTAAAACGACTGCGTTTCTGGTTTGAAAAATTTTCTCCAAAAAGATATATACACAGCAACCCAGAACCCAGAACCCGAGCCCTGCCCGGCGGCGCGGCGGCGGCGTGCGTGGTGAACCAAGCATGTGCTAGGTCCTCCCCCTTCCACAAAACTAGGATGCCCCTTGGGGCCCAAACCCCACTCCAAGGTAGGTGTATATATACTCTTTAAAAGTCTTGTTCCCATCCTATGTGGGACACAAGTTTTTGCACAAGCTTTAAGTTTTAGTTACCAATTTCAAGTGGTGATGTTTGGAGGCAATTTCTCATTCACTCCTTAATGGTTTTGAGCAACCCAATATATAATCTTCATCTCCTCATGGAAGAAAACACATTCCCATGTGGACCCACTCAATTTAATTTGTGGGACCCACTTTAATTTTAGCTCAAAGATGGCTAATTTAAATGCTCAAAAAACCATTTTTCCAACATATATATATATATATATATATATATATAAACGGATTGGATCTGTCTATATCATATCTGGTCCGTTTATATTTGGGTAATCGAATTCGGATCGGATCGGATTAGGTCACTGATCACTATTTCTAAAACTTATTCGGACTTAACGGATCAGATCTTAACGGATCGAGATCCGATTCATTGACAGCTCTAATTGTAACTTCCTCTCACAAATGTAGCCTATCTATTTCAGTTGAAATAGAGTGCCACTGAATCCACCGTGAAAGTATTTATAAAAAAAATTCTTAATTTAATGTAATTTTAAAAACTTTTTTTTTTGATGTAAGGAGAATTATGTAATTGTATTTTTCAAAAAAATCCCACGGTGGTATAGTGTGAATAACATTTTCATTAAAATTTATAAAATTTTAATGTTGAAAAATTAGAACAATCGATTCTGAGATGGAGTTAGATGAATTTTCACCATGTTTTCTAAAGGATACTTGAGTCTCTATTATAATGAAATAAATAACATAGTCCAGCATCATACCTCAAAATTAACTGGAATTAAAATAATTAAAATAATTAAAAGATGTTATTTAATTGCAAGAATGATTTTCATAAATCAAAATAGCAAAACATGATTCATATTGGACTCACATAATTGCAACAAAATTAGGTTAAGATTTATACTATCACAGAGGGTGAAATAACAACCACTAGCAGTGTGTATTTGTTTAAACCGGTTAAGTTATTCTATGTTGTCATTTCACATCAAATGCAATTAATACCAATAATGAATTTAAATAACAAGGCATGACATTGTTACTTAAAAGTTCACGAAAAAATAATCTTTAAAGTCCAAAAAAAAGGTACATAAAATTTATGTTTGTTTTATTTTGAATGAAGGCATCCATTCCTAACAAAAATACCTTTCAGTTGAAATAATTAAATTTTGGAGTTAATTCTCAATTAAATAAATTGAAAATAAGCATCACATAAAGTCTATATCATAAGGTGCAGCCATGCATGGACCATCCCCCACCTATATTCGTCATTAAATTGTTTAGAAAAACACTTGACTCCTAATGGGTAGGAGAAATCTCTTTCTCAATTACGTGTTTAACAGGGAAATCACATGCATGACTCTTTATTTTTGCTTTCTCAAACTTTTCCTTGCAAAATGAGAGTATCCAATGAAAATAAAATGCATAGTGGTGAGATGGCTAAAGCCTCTCCCAAATTTTGAATTTTGAATTTTTCACTATTTTTTATAATTAAAAAATTAAGAGTTTTCCTCCCCTAAATAAAACTTTTCTTATTTGTATGAGAGATTCCTTTAAATTTAATTTAATTTTTTTTTTCTATAATTAGATTGGTCAGTCAGTATGGGGACAAGTTATATAAAGGAGAAGAGGGAGAGTGAATGCTGCTAATAACGTTGTTTTTTCTTACTCTACCAAGTTAGGGGTGTCAATTTTTAACACGACACGACGACACGACTCGAACATAATACGAAATTAACGGGTTTAGATTTAGCATAAACGGGTTTGGGTCATAAACGAGTTGACACGTATAACACGATTAATAAACAGGTCGTGTTTGGATTTTACAAGTGTTAACCCGTTTAATACGACTTAACACGTTTAATTATAAAATATATTATGAGTTAGGGTAATTTGTCTCACATCAAATATTTATCAAGATTTTAAGATTTTTTATTTATAAAAGATGTTTCTATTTTGATTTGGCTTATATCCAAAGTTACTAAATTTGAAAATTATTTATACATATTAAAAGATAAGTAAATTTTTTTATTTAAAAAATAGAAAAAATAAAATAAACGGGTTAAGTATGTCGACACGTATAACCTGTTTAATAAATGGGTTGGGTTTGGGTTTTGAAACTTGACACGATTAGTTAATAGTGTCAGATTAGGGTTCATACATATTTTTGAATATGTATGCCTTGCCACGACCTAAACACGATATAATAATACGAATTGACACTCCTATACCAAGTTCCCCAAAAAAAAAAGAGTGAAAATAATTTGATAACAAGTTTTAAAAAGAGAAATTAAAAATATCGTGCCAAATTAAAATTTTGTTTGATTTATAGAAAGCCATGTTATAAATAAACTATTATTCATTAATTTTGAGTGCAATCAATTCCGGTCAATAAACATAACACATTAATAAATAACTTAAATATTTTATTAACATACCGTGGTCCTAATAATGATAATCATATTAATAACAGTGTATTATATATAAATATATGGGTAGCCTATCATTTCATTATCAAGACTATCGTGATAATTGTTGAGACCAGTACGTTAAGACCATTGAATATTTTTTTTCTTCTAAACTTGGATTTTGAAATCTTTTATGAATAATGTTTTAAAGTATATATATTTATACACATATATTCATATAAGGATGAGATTTATGTAACTACCAGAATAAAATATATGTATGTATGTATGTATATATATTATGCGTGAAAAAACACATAAAGTACAAAACATTACCCATCTATTATTAGGGTCAAACCCCTACTGACCAATTGAGGTATGATGTCACCTTATGCTAGGCTCCAATCGACATGCTGGGAGATCTGGCCTGTGATCAGCCTACGTTCGGATAAGGATTTCAATTACGTCTTTTGTTTTGGTTCTATTTAATATTTATTAAAATTTTAAATTATTTTTTATCAATTTAGTTTAATCCATTTTAAAAGTACTAACAAAGTTACGTTAAGAGGTTCCAGTGACAACTCTGTTCTATTGATAGGTCTTATGATAATTTTATGAGAGGGGTATAATATAAATGTACAATCAAATTTTTTATAATTAATATTTAATTAATTTTTAAAGAATTATACATAATTATATCCAAAACCATGGCAAGTGAAAAAAATAAAAACATGAATGAGTATCTAAGGTAAATGATATTACTGAGTTTCTATGCCTTAATTAAACATTTTGTATACTTTTATAAAAATAAAATAAAATAATAAAAGATATAGGTAGATAAATGATTGTACACTTGTAAGAAATAATGGAGATGTAAAAAAAGTAATAATTGATATGCTAAAATTATATTGACAAATCAGAAGCTGACACGTGTTTAAGTTATATCCTATGCATGTCATACATCGTTTGGGTATACCGACCTGTCGTTAGTCCACCAACCTCGGGAGCACCGAACACCGAGGTACCAATCTCACTCACCAAGCACATTAGACTACCGAACAGGTCGTCATCGTCATCTTGTCCTACTGACCTCGAAAGGACATTACGAACGTTGACGTGTGACAGTTAAGTAAGGAGTTGGTAACAGTAAGGCAGTTGGTGATGACACGATTGATAATCATGATTGCTACAGCCAGATAACAGCACGCCCATGCTTAGATAGTACCAATCCCTACCAACTTTGGCAGATAATCAGCCTATAAAGGCAAACCTTTAAGGTACGTATGGGGCGATCATCCTTTTTTCCTAAATTATTATTGAAAGCATTATTTTTACAATTTATCTAATTTAATTATTAGAGAAGCTATCACTGGAGTCCTCTTCGGTGGCATATTGACTCTTTTCTTTTTCAAACTTAATAGGATAAGAGAACCGGGACTTGACGGGTCAAAAAGTTGCGGTAACAATAATTAATAATTTTTTTTTCAACATTAAGCACCAACTATAACATCTATCAATGTTCCTATGAGTTAGGTGTCAACCCAACCATAATTACCCTAACAAGAATTTCCATTTGACCGAATTACAGTTAACGGTCCACCTGGACGGCAACGCCTCTTTCCCTCTCCCCACACACAGTGAGAAATTCTTAGGTTATGACCTAACATTGACCCACCACCGTCATCAGCACGTACACACACATGTATTTGCACCCACATTCTCAAGACCAACAGTTAAGTGGCAAATCACCATAATTAGTGCGTCTCCATTCCTTGGCCGACGATCTCGGCAATTGTCCCCACAATTAAACAATAAACAGCGAGAGAGAGAGAGAGAGCGCTAAATAAAGAGCGTTACGATTTTCAACTACACCGTTGATCACGGACAAATACGATCCATCACCACCGTTCATCTATCTTTACCGTTGCACGGAACAGCGTCGGTGCCTATTGGGTAATGTAAAATTTGCTAACCACGGTTAAGAGTCGTAACCATGGTTAAGAGGTCGTAACTCGAAAGGCCCCCCGGCAAATATATAGATTAGGGGGGAGAGAGAGAGAGAGCGAGAGAGAGAGCGAAAGGTGTGATTTCTTTATAGTTTTTTCTTGTGGGGTTTTTTAAAGCTAACAGACATGCTCTGCAACTGCTGCGTTCTTGCCCCGCTCTCGTCCTTTGGCTTCTCTTGTTGTTTTTCGTACTGTTGTTGGTTGAACTTTTGATGGTTTTATGTAGCTTTGGCGTGCTCTGTTAAAAAAAGACGAAGCCTATATAGAGACTGAAAGCTAAGGAGGAAAGAGAGAAAGGAGAGGATTGGCGATTGGTTCTGTAAAATTTTTCTAATAACGTAATCATTGCCTTGCAGTGTAACTGGAGTTCAGGGTGAGGCATGCAGAGAGAAACAGTTTCATATTTGGCTGAAATATTTGCGAAATGATTGTAATTTGAAGCGTTGATGAATTCGTTGAAAATTGTTGGTCACGTCCTTTGAATTTTTGTTCAGCTTTCATTGGCGGGAGTTTCGAGGTGAGTTTTTTATGCCAAATTGAGTAACAGAGAGGTCTATATATATATATATATATATGCATATAGACGAATATACATATTGTATAACGATAGTTTGAGAGATGTTTTTGAAGAGAATCGGAGAAAAGCATCAGAACGTATGAAGATTAGAGCAAAGTCCTTAAAGCAGTTGAAGAAAGCTATAGATATCCAGTCCAGGAATTAATGAAAAAGCATTAGCCTTCTAAAAAACTGAGACATAGAAGGACTCAAACTTTAAGCGGGACTATTGAAAGCGATTCGACGACGTTTGGACGACTCTAGAGATTAACAATTGCTGTGAAGAGTCCGTTAGAGAATTTGGAAAGCTGTGTTGAAGAGAATTTGTTAGAATCGTTACGAAATGACTTCTACTCCATCGGAAATGCAAGAGCCGAGCATAGACTCTGATAAGCTCAGCTATGAAATCTTCTCGATCCTCGAAAGCAAGTTCCTCTTTGGCTACGATGAGCAGAAGCTGTGGATACCCAAACCGATTCCTCCGGCAATTGAAGCGAAGTCTGAAGTTTCAACTCCGCCAACAGCCGATAACGGCGTTCAGGCAATCAAGAATCAGAGGGGGAAAATCTGCATACTCAGCATCGACGGTGGTGGAATGCGAAGCATCCTATCAGGAAAGGCCCTAGCTTACCTCGAACATGCTCTGAAGACGAAATCCGGTAATCCGGACGCCAGAATCGCTGATTACTTCGACGTCGCTGCCGGTACAGGCGTCGGAGGCATCTTTACGGCGATGCTTTTCACCACCAAAAATCAGAGCCGTCCAATTTTCCACGCAGAAGACACTTGGAAGTTTTTAGCCGAACAAGGAAAGAGATTCTATCGTCCGTCACCCCGTTCAGGTTCCAGTGGTGGCGGCGGCGGCGGCTTTCTCCGTCGGATTTTCCGAGGCGGTTCTGGTAGCGGTACCGGCACCGGTTCAGCGACAGTCGGTTTAGAGAAAGCAATGAAAGAAGCTTTCACAGTTAACAATCGGAATTTAACGTTGAAAGATACATTGAAGCCGGTTTTGATACCGTGTTACGATCTTCCCAGTTCGGCGCCGTTCCTGTTTTCGCGAGCCGACGCACTTGAAACAGACAGCTTCGATTTCCGGCTCTGGGAGGTCTGCCGAGCGACGTCGGCCGAACCGGCGTTGTTCGAACCGGTCTCGATGCGCTCAGTCGACGGTCAGACCCGGTGCGTGGCTGTCGATGGCGGTTTGGCCATGAGCAACCCGACCGCGGCGGCCATCACGCACGTGCTTCACAACAAACAGGAGTTCCCTTTCGTGCGAGGCGTCGAGGACCTTTTGGTCCTTTCATTAGGCACCGGTCAGCTACTCGAAGGAAGCTACGATTACGAACAAGTCAAGGGGTGGAATGCCAAGGACTGGGCTCGACCCTTGTCTCGCATCTCCGGCGACGGTTCAGCCGATTTGGTGGACCACGCGGTGGCCATGGCCTTCGGGCAGAGCCGTAGCAGTAACTACGTCCGTATCCAGGTACGACACTGTTCTAACGTGCGCCGAATGCGTCATATACTTGCGTGTGTATATATACATTTATGTGCGCCTTTATTTCTTTCGGACGTTTCGGTTTCGTTTTTGCTATTTTGAGTGCACGAGACAGCATTGGCCAGGCTGGTGGCTGGCCTGTGTATGGGGATGGAGATGTTTGTGTCTAATGTGCGCCCAGTGTTTTTGGGCTCATGCAATTAACTAGGGCTTTTGTACGTTTCGCCAGTGTTTTACGTGGTATGCGTTGGCCAGGCGTGTTCTAGCAGAGAGATGCATGCCTGGAAAACTATGCAGGCAAACAGGTCCAGGAGCAAGAGCAACGCTGTCGTTTGAGCTCTGTTTTTGTTGCCAAATGCTAACCAATAGATTTCACCCTGTCCAAGTTAGCCAATTTCCGCTGATATTTTGTTGCATTTAAGTTTTTTAAGATTTATTATATTAAGAGCTATTTTTTCATATTCAAAATCAGAAGCATTTGCTTGGACTCTGAAATCTAACCAATAGATTTCACCCTGTCTAAGTTAGCCAATTTCCGCTGATATTTCTTTTGGATAATTTTGTTGCATTTAAGTTTTTTAAGATTTATTATATTAAGAGCTATTTTTTCATATGCAAAAGCAGAAGCATTTGCTTGGACTCTGTAATTTAATGTTCAAAAAAAAAAAGAAAAAAGAATCAATTACGTTATGATTTGAATTAATCATCACAACTTTAAGCCAAATTAATATGATTTTTTGATTTTGCTAGCTTTACAAAAAATTTCTCAAAATTCTATATAGACTCAAGTTTCCTAACTTTTAATTTATTTATTTTTTCCGTTAAAACTAAGAATCTCTCAATCAAGGATAGCAAATATTGTCCTTATAAATATAAGCCCAACCCCAACTCATGATGGAGACCACATCATGAGTTAACATTTAGGCCAGTCCTAGTGGCAATAAATTTTTATCTTTCAAGTACTTTGTTCTTTATACTTCCCGGGAAAGTTGTGGAATACAATATATAATATAGGATTTGAATATTTTCATATTTATGTCAATTTTAACTGTTCATCTAAAAGAGACTATGGGAGATTACTTTTTGGGGATTATTTTTTATTAATTTTTGGAGCAAGTACAGTGTGCAAGGTTGGGTGGGTAGGGGTTTATTTTCAAAGAAATGGGAGATCTTATACTGGTTGTAAAATGCCACTCTGATGATGTACCTATTTACTCCATCAGCCATAAGGAAAGTCCGTGTTTTACATTATTAGCTTCTTGCTATCATTATGAGCCCATTTTATGGTACAAAATGTGCGCTGGCAATGGACAAGGACGTGCTCTCTGGTTTTGCTATTCTAGCATTACCTTACGTTGGGCACCTTAACAACTATACAATTGTTGGTGTTCTCCACCATCTTTTGACATGGTCGTCCTGGGGTTTTTATTTTCTTCTCTCTCTTGAAAAGTAATAAAAGTGCCCGTCTTTCCTAATTTCCCTTTCCAAAGTCCAAACAATTCAAAGCTGGTCCTCTTCATTCTTATTCTTTGGTAAAGAAAGGGTTAGGCTATTTGTAGTCCTACCTTTTGCTGCATCCACTCTTTCTCAGAGTGTAGAATATAAGCAGCAAAAAATGGCCCCTAAAGATATTTTGTACCGACATTACAAACTATTCTAATGCACACTCTTGGATTTCTTCTGCCGAGGAGAAGGCAACGTGGGTTATTCCCTCATAAATTTCACTCCCCCCACCCACTTTCGTGGGGCACACTACAATTGTGAAACCTGTGTGTCTACCTAGTCTCTTTTTTTTTTTTGGTTGAATTTTGATGTTATTTCATTTAGCATCTTTTTTTTCTATAATGTTTTTGTGATAATGTACCTGTGTAGGTGCATCTAATATTTACTAGTTTTTTACATGAGATAGAATTAAAAGAAGATGGAGATGTAAAAGCCTTTAGAGTGACCTCTTTTAAGAAAGTAACCGTCACTGGCATTCTAAGGAATGGAGTGAGGGATGACCTGTGGAAGATGACAACCCCTTTATTAAAAATAGAATGGATAATATAAAATAAGTCCTATTTGGTATTAAACTTTACGTAGAAAATTGTCTAAGTTATCCATTGAAAAGCACTGGGTTTCAGTCTATTTCCTAATTGATAACGAGCATAGCAAGAGGAGTCTAAAACAAAACAAACAGAATCACACAAAAACTGAAACAGCTAAAAGATACAGGCTAAAAATTCCTGGCTAAGATATGTGATGACCACATAATCTTAATTGGGCAGTGGGTTTGATTGATGGGTCTCAAGGATCCTTAAGTTCTGATAAATTGATGTGGTCTGTAAGGCCTTTTAACATTAGCATAGCATATCAATCTTAACAAAAATTTAAGATTTAGATGGGCTAATTTAACAAACAATGTGTTCTCTAAGCATTTTTCTTTTCATTTTCTCAATTTTTTGTATGACAGGCAAATGGATCCAACTTGGGTCGTGGTGGAACCAATGTAGACTATGACCCCAGTCCCAGCAATGTAAAAATGCTCACGGGAATAGCTGAGGAAATGCTGAAACAGAAGAACGTTGAATCCGTGCTCTTTGGGGGTAAGAGGATTGCAGAGCAGAGCAATTTCGAAAAACTCGACTGGTTTGCTGGAGAACTTGTGTTGGAGCATCAGAGGAGGAGTTGTAGAATAGCTCCCACTGTTGCATTCAAGCAAGCTACCTCCAAACCCACCTAGACAACTCTCAACAAAAAATTGAAAAAAAAAATGGTAAGCTTTCCTTGTCATATTCTAAATAATTTATTTTATTTTATATTATTGTATTAGAGAATCCTTATTACTCGTTTGAACGAACCAGCTGATATCAAATAGACCCATCACCATTTTTTTTTTTTAAATGAAACATGCATATCATTTTTATTTTTCTTGTAATCTCTTTAGAGATGGTCTTAGACAAATAGATTTTGTGAATCATGATCACGAGAAGATGTTGGTATTGTTTGCTTGTGTACTTTTGGGCTCGAGTTGTCATTTTCTCATTGTTTCAAGGATCAAACTTTAGAACAACAGGTTGCTATCAACAATAGTTATACAGAACTTGAGAGTTGAGAATGAAATAGATGTGGGGAAAAGAAGCCCCTTCTTGTCAGCCTACCGACACTGATTTTTGGAAAAGAGTGAAGGTAATTTAGTCATTTAATAGGAAAAACTGAAAAGGTTCTGGGGGGCCTTAACATCTGGGAGGGAGTCAAATCATTGTGGTGCCTATTCTCATGTCCGTAGTCCGGTAAGAAAGAGTGTGTTTTGTTTGACTGTTGGACAAAGTTCATTCCTACACTCTTCCAGCTTAGCTTGTGACATTGGCTGTGGCTGTAACCCTTCTACGTTTTAGAGTAAGAATTACACTTCTTGACCCGTGAAGGCCATTTAGGTAATTGCATGAGTGTTGCTAGTTCCTTGATTTTCTTCATATTACCAAGTTTTTTACAAGAATAAGATGAAAGATTAAATTTTAAATAAACATTTTGTACTAAAATCCTACATAATGGGACAAGATGATGGCTCCTTTGATGTTAACAGAACAAATTTTGATGACATAATAAGAAGAAATAATGGTCCAATGTTTGTACAGAATAGATTGTTTGTAGCTCGTGTCCGTGTGCATGTGTAAGTATCCCTTTGTATTAACAATTATTCATGCTTAAATTATTGAAATGCCCTTTCAAGTGGACAAACCGATCACATACTTCATGACTATTCTACTGTAGATTCAAGGATTCTTATAAATCATTGGGACTTCTTTGTAGTGACTTTTCTGTAGAATTTCTATTGATCCCCCAATAAGCTGAAGTATGCAAAATTCAAATTTTGAAAGGTCTTACTTGGTGCATCAAGTGTACAAAAATTAATTTGATGATAAGATTTAACTATGAGAGTTTGTATAGTTGCACAGAAATTAATTAAAATTAACTAGCTAGAAAAACCAAATGAATCTAACGTCGGTGTTCACTAGGGGATTCTGGAGACAACAGCCTATGTGTTGAAAGTATGGTCAACTAAAGACTTGCAAATCTACTTGTGGGGACCCCAGACTGTTCCCGAATCCCAACTAATTTCAACCAAGAAGAGTGGGGTATGAATTGTTCTGTTGTTGAAAAAGAAGAGAGTGCAAAAACAATAGTTTCAGAATCCAAAAAATTTTATGTTATTGGTTTCTGTAAATATTCTTTGTTTATGGTGTTGGTTTGAGAGCTCACTTGTAAGGAACTTGGTGCCCTTGAAATAGCTGAAAGTTACTGGTTAAAAGACCTTGCACTCTGTGCTTGTTGATCCTCTAGATCAGTGCTTTTCCATAATGAAATTGCATAGGTTTCTCTTTTATTATGCAATTCACCTGTGTCATTCCACAGTTTATTTTTCCACGTAAAAGGAATTTTATTTTCCCTTTTACTTTATGCATTTACTTGCATTACTCCTCTTTTAATGTGTTTTAGTAATATATTTGTTTATTGAACTGCAGGGAAAGAAATATAAATATATAAAAACAAGGAAGAAGAAAAGAAATATAGCAGCTTTTAGTTTTGAAAGAGAAGATAGTAAGAGAAGAGGAGGTCAGAGAATTGAGTGAAAAGAACACATAACTGTAAAAAAGAAAAAGGTGGATGATCTTAGTGGGATTATTTGCCTGCCACAGGACAAGCATTGGTGGAGTCCACTCCTCTTTCTACCGCGTCAAGTCCAGAAAGAAAAGTATGGAGTGTGAACTTTGAAGGTCAAAGCACATGAATCAAATTTGAATCATTTGATTTCACTTGAAATTTGAGGGTGGGGATCATTGTTTCCTTATTTCCTTCCCTAGCCCTACTTTTTTTTTTCTTTTCAAAATTCTGTCAGTGTTCATCCTGGTCCTCGTAAAACCTGTGTGTGGGGTGGGGATCATTGGGGATCATTGTTTCCTTATTTCCTTCCCTAGCCCTACTTTTTTTTTTTCTTTTCAAAATTCTGTCAGTGTTCATCCTGGTCCTCGTAAAACCTGTGTGTGGGGTGGGCTACCTTGTGAAGAAACCCCAGAAATATAGCCAAAGTTCTTTTTCCGACCTTTGGCAATTTTTATTTTTAATTCCTTTTCCTTTCTTCAATATAGATTTGTAGTGGTGGAGAGGCGATTTGAGGAGGGTGGGGTGGGTATCTTTTTTTGAAGGAACCGACCATATCTCCCTAGAATGGGACTCATCCATGGCCCAGTATGGTGGGGACACAGGGTGGGACCCATTTATGTAAGAAAAAAAAAAAGGAATATTCAATTTTTTTTTTTTGGAAACTCCATTATAAGTTGGGGGTCCTTATTTTGTTTGTATTTTACTTTTGAAATGTTCATGTTCCTATGATTGTTTGGAGCAAGAAAATTTCAATCATCCCTTTTCTTTTTTT
Source organism: Nyssa sinensis (assembly GCA_008638375.1). Lineage (NCBI taxonomy): Eukaryota > Viridiplantae > Streptophyta > Magnoliopsida > Cornales > Nyssaceae > Nyssa > Nyssa sinensis. Next base: position 13,003,866 of record CM018041.1, on the reverse strand, counting down.
CTCTTTATTTATTTATTGTTGTATAAACTTGTGTATTTAAAAAGTGGTAGTGGTGATGGTGGTGGGTGGCGGTTAATGTTTGTCTTCTTGTTGGTTGTATATGTAGAGTTGGCTAGCTTTCTTTTGGTTTTAAGTTGTTAACTTTTTCTTTAACCTCGTTGGTAGATGATTCGTGGGGGTACTGATTGAATGGATTGGTGGGTAGGTTTGAAATTTTTCTGTGGATTATCTGCCTGCCTTGTCAATTCTTGCCTTTGTCTGTTGGCCCAAATCTTCATGTAGTAGGGTCTAGCTACAGGGGCTTCCATAAAGCAGGAGTGCACAAGAACCAAAATATATATATATATATGTGTATGTGTGTGTGTGTCTGTTGGGGTGGCTAATTTTGTTATCTTAATTTTTTTAAAGAATAGTAAGTTTAGATGTACAAAATTTTATCCTGACATATGACATTTAAGTTACAATAAACCAACTTTATTTTAAAAAAATTTGGAGTACAAAAAAATGCTAGTGGTAAGAATTAATATGAAACTAATGAGAAGAAAGTAGTTTTTATCCAACTCGAGGATAGGCTGGCTCTAGAATTTGAGACTTAAATTGACAACTCTTAGGAATTAATTTTTTTTTTTTAATTTTTGAGCTATAAGAAGAATAAAATGCATATTGATTGAAAATAATATTAAAATAATTTATACAACTAGAGTTCTAAGTTCTAAATAACATAATATAAATAGAACTCTTATATTGTCCTTACCAAAAAAAAATTATCAAAAGTTATTTATCAAATGACGTGGTATTGTGAGATTGGATGTACATTATTTTATGATGTGATATGAATCTAATACTACACTATTACATCATTTGTTAAACTACTTTTAGTACTAAATTTTTAGTATGGATACATTACTCTGCTAATAAACATATATAAATGTAATTGGTTTAATTGAGAATTTGTTTTTGCCTGAAGTTAAACTACTATAGGCCTTCTTTGTGGAGTTTAAACTTCTATAAACATTAGACTTTTAATTTATATTAAAGTATAGAGATACAAAATTAAATTTTTTTTTTTTTTTTTTTTATCAATGGAACTTAAAACGAATGCTTTATTCTCTTAGTAGTAGAATCGGCACTTGAGAATAAAAGGAAAAAATGATGGCACATGTTGACTAGTTATCGAGTTTACTACCTATTGGTTACCTTAGAACAACTCCAACGATTGGAACTGCTATTGTTATATTTTAGTAACTCACTTCCAAACTAATACTCCAATATTGTTTATGTATGCTCGTAAATTTTGACCGAATCAAATATTTTTTCAAATATGACTTTTAGTTTAGTAACTATCATCCATCTCAATGCTTTAGACTGTTTTAAATACACGGTCCAAAGTTGACCATTTTTTTTGTTTCAGTGCTCAAACTGTAATGTAATTGAAAAAAATAATACTAATTATGCCAAAAATTGGCATTTTACCATTAGAGGAGAAATATCAAAAAATAACTTTTTAATATAGTAATAATGCTAAAATTTAATTTTGACATGACTAAAATAACTTTTATCCATTAAAATTACTCTTAGATTGGATCTTCTACTCCATTAAGAGAAGGGTTTAAGATTAAAGTTTTAAATTTTTAATAGAAGGACATGGAGATGGGAGGGAGGGTAACTCATTATCTTGTATGATTGGTCAAACAAAACTTACCCAAGAGTTGAAATGGACAATGAGGAAGGATGCATATAGCAATTTGTTCAAGCTCATTATGCCCTCCATATATTCCACCAAAGAGGCTCTTCAGTCTGCATGCCTACAACTAAAAGCATTATGTTGTTGGATGCATATAGCAATTTGTTCAAACTCATTATGCCCTCCATATATTCCACCAAAGAGGCTCTTCAGTCTGCATGCCTACAACTAAAAGCATTATGTTGTTGCAACAACATAATTACAGCAACAACCTCATTGATTTTTCACTTGGAGTGATAATAAGTTCCAAACTACAACTTGGAGTATTAAGTCTGAATGTTTGATCATTTCAAATTGGAATTCATTAGTGGAAACTTTTACTAGTTTGTAAATTAATACGAAAGTAACTTCAGACATTAATTGAACAAGTAAGGTTTCGAGAATAAAGGATCATGTGCCTTGTCTTCTCATGTAGTTCTTGAAAGAAAAAAAGTCCAATACTAAAATAGTATCGACAAAATTTTATAGTCATGTATATTAAAATCTAACATGTGAAATAAGTAATGTCATCTAATTATAATATAAAATATGTCACATGTCAAACTTTTATATGTATATGACTATGAAATTTTTCGATACTATCTTATCACTATTTATTTTTCCGTTTCACAGGTGAAGTTATATGGTATGCATTTGCCCTAATATGGTAAAAGTTAGGGATGCACTAATTTGCGGGGCTTACATTATTGGTCCCACTTTCACTTTTTATGCGATCATACTGCAAAATCTTAACGATGATCCTTTTCGTCCTATATCAACAAAAACTTCTTTTACTTGGATTATTTTTCATAACCTCTTTTTTCTGATTCCTCCAAAATTATGATCGATGAAACGGTCAGGATAACGTATATCATGTCCATTTTGGGACCCCGAGATGATATATATCATGCTTTAATTCTATATACTCTACTGTTTTACCTATTGATTGATAGAGACCAACTCTAGCGCTGAAGTCACATTAACTCATTTAACTAATTTTAGAATAAGTCTGCATATAGATGTCAAAAAGAGGCCAACTCTATATATACATACATATGTGGTGTGTGTGTGTGTGTGTGTGTATATATATATATTACGATTCTCATAGCGTCACTAAAATGTCCATATTTGTATCTTTCGGTGGTTCAATGGAAATATTGTCAAACTATTGAATTACACATGTTTAACAAAAACAAGGTAAAACAAACAAAGAAATGTGGACCTAAAATGCAAATAATGGATCATATTCATTTGCTTTATCTTTTGTGTCATTATTCAATGAGGAATAGTTTGGCCACCCATCTCACATAATACTACTTTTCTTTGTATGTAATGACAATTAGCTGAACTCTCTATTTCTATCTCTATCTCTATCTCTATCATATGTCATATCATATGCATAATATAATCTTGTTTTGGTATGAAATGGGAGACCTAGCTTTATAATGGAATCTACTTTATAGCTTTCTCTTCATTATATATAAATAGGTTATCCTTTCTAACATAATAAAGTATTTACACTCATCCCCTTCCACACACACTTCTTTCTTATGGATTAGGACATGTGGTGAGTGGAGGGAAGAATCTAAACAATAAAAAAAATCTAAAACAACTCGTGCTTGTGATAATGACCATATATGATTATGATCACTCATGTAGTCCATCATCATATCTCTCTATGTATGTATGTATGTATGTATGTATGTACATATGTGTGTATATGTATATCTATATATATGTATATGTATATATAACTCAACAAAACTTTTATAAGGATTTGTGCAGGATTTTACTCTAGTCATAATTTATGTAAGGCAATTTTTTTTATTTTATTATCTGAATTTGAGGCTGACTGTGTAATGATATGAAACAAGTGGAGTTTATATATATGTGTGTGTGTGTATGTGTTTAAATACATAAACACATGAACATATATTATATAGATTAGTCGGTAGTTAATCAACAATCAAGAGCATGACAAAATGGAAAAAAGAAAAGAAAAGAAGAATGGGGAAAAGGAATGAACATTCCACATAGCCAAAACGCGATTTTAGCTTAATAAACCAAGGAAAACATGATTCCATAAGCTGCATAATAAAAAAAGGAAAGGAAAACACCATAGACGTGGACCAACTTTAATATTAGGGAGAATCAAAATTTAGATAGTTCAATGAAAATGACACCAACAACATGAAAAAATCATGTGTGTAATTTTACTTACGTGCCGTACTTGCAAACTACTTGTCAAAATTTAAAATTGTATGTTTTTTTTTTTTTTTAATGGTGAAGAGCCGTACACACAAAATAGAGATGTTCAAGGCCAAATGGGCTGGGGGCCGTGTGGCTCAAACTTGTATGATTTAATAAACAATAGATATATCATTAAGAAAAATTCTTGAATAGGACTGTCGCATCAAGGTGTCTGTGTATTTCTTTTAATAATATCATATCATGTGTATTCTAACTTATCTTTTATAGTAAATCATAACACACATATAGCAGAGTGTTATTTGAAGAGAACACAACCACTTTGATAGGCTGATGCCTAAGTAATGAATTACATAAATACGAAGAAAATGCTGGTGAGACTGTTTATCATCCACCTTTTCCAACTGCGGCAGTTTTATGGGTTTGGTGTCACTATTTCATTTGAAGGCTCTAATTCTCTTATATGCGAAGTTCATTATCCGAACCATTATTGTGAGACAAGTGATGAAGAGACTCTTGAAATGGAGACTTTCCGTCAGAACTTTATATAATAAAAGTATTTTTGAGTAAAACTGGATTATCATGTGACAATATGTTCTTTCAATAATACTGCTATGACTTATTAAAAGAACATACAATTATCTTGGTTGGCCACTCCAGTAAAGAATTTACTGCATAAGACCTTTTTACAATGGAATGACACTTGGACTTTCGAATGTTTGTGTAAAAATATTAAAAATTGGTAACCTAAGCTAAAAGTTCTTCATTTGAATATTGAATATGGCAATGACAGTTGAACACTAATGATATAAATGCAAATCTCAAAAATGGAAGCAACAGAGGAAAACAATCCAACACAGATAGGTTTATGTGGTTGAGTTTTTCTATATGAAATAGAGATTGAAATTTGCTGTCTTTTATACTCCATAAATTTAGTTTGCTCACCCATCTCAATCTGTAGCCAACTGCTTCAATGCCCTCTTAATCAAAATATCAAATGCTCAATTATCCTTGTTATATTAATGTAATAGGTCACGATTGATTACTGATCCTATTAGTTGATCTATTATCAGAATACCTATGAGATATTAATCACACTTCAAGAGATTATTTTACTTTTTCTAGACATCAGGTTTTCACCTTCTCTTGGATAAAAGAAAAGAGCAATGTTACACTTTTTAAATTTCTATTTTAAATAATGTAACATTGCATAAATAATGACGAGAGAAACTAGAAGAAGAGGAAAAAGGGTAATGTTACTTTAAACTCCAGTACATGAGAATGTATTTTAACTATTGAATGACCTAAGAACTAGATATAAATGAAATCTCAATTGCTAGGTTATCCAATGGCTAAAATATCGTGTCTCATATGAGTATTACTTGAGATAAAAAATTCATTTACAAAACTCCTGGAATCAGAGATATTTATCAGATTTATTTGTGTCAAATTGATTTCGAACAAGCATCTAATCAATCAGGACTACTATTATTTTTCAAATAAAATTAGATTATTTATCACCTTACCAAGTCAAAGTTGTGTTGAGCTCAATAATTTAATAAGTTTTAAAATATTTAAACTTGACTCGTTTATTAAATTAACCGAAGTTGAAGGAACATTATCAAATGAACCGTTTGATTCATTTGCACCTTTACCTAGAACTATGTTGCAAGACTGCAATTCATTTCAATCCCATCAAGAATACAATCAAACACTCAACCCTAATCCAATATGTTCAATGTAATAGACTCGTTCAATTTCATTGCAAATTAAAATGCTCCAGAAAGTACATTGAATTGAATTACCAGCTGGAAAAAAGAAATATGGTATAAGAAACAATCCAAAACTCCCCCCAAAGGAAAGGCCTATGCTCTTGAAGCAAGAAGAAAGATTGTGTTTCGGGATAGAGTAATGCTATCCTTATCATCAAATTTTCTTAGTTACTGACGTGACTGTTCAAGTACTAGTTAATTAAGTATCTTAAGCCATGTTTGATAAGCCGAAATGAGGATAGGAATAGAATGCGCATTCTTGATACTATTCCATTCCTGTATTTGTTTAGACTTTTTAGGCTGAAATGGTCATTCCAAATGGAATGACTATTCCCAAAGAAGCCGGAATCGTCATTCCTTATCAAAAGTCACGAAATGCTCATTCCATTCCTTACCAAAATTTTTATTTTTATTTTGTTTTTTGTCAATTAAAAAAAATACAAATTGAATTTTATTTTTTTTTTGCCTAATAAAACAAATACAGGTTAAATTTGTTTTTTTTTTCCAATAAATTTTTTTTTTTTGCCAATAAAAAAAATGTAGGTTGAATTTTTTTTTCATTAAACGTACATGAAAACTTTGAAATTTATATAAGTATTTTGAATATCTAACTTAATATTAACTTCATTCCAATAATTTAATGATTAAACCAAACACAGAAATGTAATTGTCATTCTACTATTAGATATTCAGTAAAACAAAAGAATGGAATAATTATTTTCATTTCATTCATGCTTCATTCTATTCCTGATGTTATTCTATTCCTGTCTTATTCTATTTCAGCATACCCAACATGTCCTTAGTATATGCAGATACAAATCAATTAAGCCTTTTAGTGCTAATCAATTAAGTCTCTTAGACTCACCTGACATTACTAGGCACCAGGAAGCAACCACGTCAACAGATAAACTTTTTTGATAAAATATTAAAGAAAGATAGTATTACTTTTTTGAATACTCTGAACTACACTTAAAAGAGAAAAATTAAAAATTAGAACTCCAGTGGTACCGTCACACACTATAAATTTAGTATTGATGTAGGACCCAAGTGGGTCCTGCATCAACACCCCACCACCGCCATTGCACTGCTACGGTGCCGTTGGATTTTTTACCTTAAAACGCAATCACTGACACCTTCCGGCCACAACCTAATTGTAGTAAGGTAATTATATCCCAAGACCATAATGAGTAATGAAGCAAATGGGTAGGGGGGCAGCATTATCACAAATGATAGTATTACCTAGTTGTTAAATGCCCACATAAAGTGGCTGGTTATACCACATTCGCAGGGTCTTATTTCAGCAAACAATGGCATAACATACATGCATTCTTCCCTGTAACATGAACTAATCGGATGAAAGGAAATTACAGTACTGCTAGCCAAATAACATGACAAAACAATTCTATTATAAAGTTATTTATTGGTTGAGATTTGAAAGTAATTGGCATACAAAAAAGTGAGAAAAACAATGGTTTAAACACGATGATCCCTGCTTATACCGGATTACAACAAGAGTTTTTAACAGAATATAATTTTTCACTCCGCAAATACACTCAACTAGTAGTGAATTTCAATATCGATTTGAGATAAAGAAGTTGGGCAAATCATTAGAGAAAATGTAGCCAGCTGCTCTGCACCTCTCAAGGGGAAATGCTTGTAGGCTCAAGTCTTGGTAATTCCAACGGTTCCTGTAATGTTGGGTTAATTGGAAACAACTCACATTGTGCATATTGAGCCATTAATTGATCCGCAAGCACCAGGGCTACCATGGCTTCCACCATTGGCACCGCTGCAACATCACCACCAAACGATCGTGAACAATTTATAGTGGGTATTTTTCTTTCATTTTCTGGCTTTTCTCTCGTATCTGTGTGTTGTGTGTACAACTGTATGTTATTAAAGAGAACTAAGAATAAAAGCATAACTAAATTACACCTCATTTGTTGATTTTAATTCTTGCAATAACTTTTCTTTTTGACAAGGAATTCTTGAAATAACTGATAATAGCAACCAGACAAAATTCTTTAAAACCCGAGCCATTTTAGCATAGATATCACAAAGAAATTAGTAACAGGGCCCAGATTGCCTAGATCTAAAACCGCAAGAATTATAAAGGAGAAAGGAATGGTCAAAGGGGAAAGGGCGGGATGAAAGGAAAAAAAAGGAAGGTTATTAAGCAAATTGAAAAAGGACCAACAGGCAGTTAAGAAAAAACTAAAGTATTCAAAGACAAACCTCTTGGGACAACACAAGGATCATGACGACCACGGGCTATAAGCTCTGTCTCTTGCTTTTCTCTAGTTACTGTATGCTGCTTCTTCTGCATGAGCATCATAATAACAAATATAACATATTCATATTAAAAAATCAGGAAAACATAACTGCAACAGCTTTCAAAACAAAATTCGTGTGTAATATACAAATATCAACCCAAAAAAAAAAAAAACTAATGCCAAAAGCCGTAGGCTTACAGCATACATGTGGCTGGAGGGTATGCACACATGGTTCACAACCAACAGTTTTATGATTTTACATAGGAGAGATCACTAGAACAAAGCAATATCCAAGTTTAAATGGTGATGATAAGACTACTGTATTATACGAGACCATAAAATATCCTGCCAGTGATTATTAATCCCATGCATGAAGATGACGAGTAGCACATTCAGGTAGATGACAAATACTAGTCCTCCTGAATAATTTTATCCACATGGCCCAAAAACTAGTGCAGAGTTATCAGTACTGCATATTGACAAGAACAGCTGAATGAACGGGCAGAGCTCCATTTCAGCTGAAAGTCTTTGACAGCATGTGCGTGTGTATTTGGTGGGAACAATATTTGAACCCAAGACCCCAACCCATGCCTAAACAAGTTGCTACTGCCCTGCCACAGCAGTATCGGCATGGGTGATTATTTAATGAGCAATGCTATACTTCCTAAAATTGTATCCCAAAGGATGTGGCACCGGATTACTGACAATACTTTAAATCATTTAGTAAATGTGATTCTGTCACATCAGTGTCACATCATTTGGAATACAAATTTGAGAAGCAAAGCATTTTCCTTATTTAAATGCAAATATTTGAGAGAGAGAGAGGGAGATTAAACTTACTCCAATCGTAGATGTTGGCTTGAAAGCTATTCTCATATTTATGATTTCTCCATTGGATATTCCACCCTGCTTGTCAACAATTAAAATCTTAAAAACCACACATCACAGTAAAACGACTTATCCCCACATACAGATCCATATGATTAGCGCTTAAAACAAATACCTGTATCCCACCAGATCGGTTTGTTCTCGTCCTGATTCGGCCATGTTCATCTGTAAAGAACTCATCATTATGCTCACTCCCAGTCATCAATGTACCTGCAGTAATATTCATAGACAAGAAGACATCACATGAGATCCAACTTAAAAGCGAATTATCCTTTTTTTTTATCAGCAACTTAAAAGAAAAATATCGATACAGAAAAAGCACTTCAAGTTTTATTCTCTGGTCACCCAAGACAATTCGGAGACCCTTTTAGGGGAAGTGCGAACTGAATACTACATGTGCCTCAATACCTGCAAACCCACTGCCAAACTCAAAGCCCTTCGTAGCAGGTAATGACAAAGCAGCTTTAGCCAGTTCAGCTTCAAGTTTATCAAAGACCGGTGAACCAAGCCCCTGAAGTATGATGAAGACAATTTCAAACATCTGTCAAAGGTTTTTAAAAATACCAGAATGATGCATTATCTAAGTTTGCACTTTGCAGTGTTTTGCATCAAGAAACTGCTTCAGTACCCAATGGTGAGAGCTTACACGTGGGACGTTTCTCACAATGCATGTGACAACACCACCAACAGAATCCCCTCTCACTCGGACAGCATCAATGGCAGCAATCATCTTCTCCGCATACTCGGGATTTGGGCACCTAACAATATTACTCTCTATCTGGTAATGTTTCATACAGGACAGTATTTTAATTGGGTTACTAATATAATCAAGTAATAATCATGAAAAGATAACAGAAAGGGACCTGTATCAGCAAAAAAAAAAAATTGGAACAATACAAAAAATTCGAGAATAAAGTTAAAATCCAGATTCTAGAAGAATGTTTACTTGAAAAGTGGAATCATGCTACATGGATATGAGAATGTGGTATACAAGATATTTTAGATGCATTATAAATGAGGTAGATAGATGGCGTAGATGGAATATGGTAAGGTGATTCTGATCGTACTACTGGTTCTCTCTTAACCATAAATATAATGAAAACTGGTTTTACTAAGATAAGAAAGTTGTCCGTCTATTTACTTTCAGCTCTGGATGTCATGGTCCTTTCCTCTTATTCTTCTTTTTTTTTTTTTTTGGTGGGAGTTCTTGGTATTAATGGAAGAAGAAAACTTGGGGCTGCCAAATTCAGTGTTTTGAAACATAAGTATTCCATATTACATGTTCCAAAACACAGATTATTAAATATTGGCATTTTGTGGTAACTATGAGCTAGTATGAAGAACAATGTCTTAACTCAATTTAACTTGATAAAGCCTTGTCCCAACTATTTGAGAAACCACATGCTACCTTATATTTTCTTACTACCTCAGACTCAAACCCATGTCATATGAATCATGCTTTTCGATTTAACTCTATCTAGGGCCACGATTTAGCTACACCCTACAATTTGCTCTAACAGAATAAACATTCATACATATATTCAAATTGAGTTAACAAAAGATTTTACAATGGCTGTTGGCTAGTCAACCTCTTTATTTATTTTTTCCCCTTTTTTTTTGTTTGAGGTCAGCAATGAAAAGGATAAGACACTAAACATTAGAAAGGCAGAGTTAATAAATCTTGTTAATGTATAAAAAGAAAAAGGTATGTGTCATCATTCTATCACCATTTATCTCATGCTTAATGTGTTTTATCTATATAGTGCTGGTTTCCACACCCAAAAAGGTGATTGCATCAGTTGGCAGACAGCTGGTGCAAGATCTTTACTGTCAAATATTATTATAAGGAGTTGGTGAGTAGAAATGATAATACTTTTCCTTGGAAGCTTATCTAGTGTTCTTGAGTTCCCTCTAAAGTTGCTTTTTTTGCTTGATCGGCAGCTTGAAGCACGATTTTGACTATGGATAACTTGTGTCAAAGATGATTTCATCTACCCAATCGTTGTTGTATACTTGTAAGTGCAAACCTGAGGAGTAGACGGTTGATCACCTCCTTCTTTATTGTGAGGTGGAAAGGAGTGCTCGGAGTTTGATTTTATTGCTTTTTGGTTGTATTGGGTGATGCTGGCTTCCATCAAGGAGATGCTTTTGAGTTGGAGATGTAGTAAGATTAGGAAGGAGATTAGAGTTGGTTGGAGGATGGCTCCTCTATGCATCTCGTGGTGCTTAGGGAGAGAAAGGAACTTGTGGATCTTTAAGGGGACAAAACAACCTCCTTTTTTCTTTAAAGTTAACTTTTTTTATATTAACGTTGTTTTTTTTTTTTTTTTTTTTTTTGGGGGGGGGGGGGGGTGTGTTAAGGAGACAACTCCTATGTATGTAGATTCTTTTGTAGAGTTTTTGGAGGATCTTAAGATTTAATTTTTGTGCGCTATCTCATTTTTTTGGTATTAATTTGCCTCCCTCAGGCGACATCAATATATATATATATATAGTATATAATAATTTTACTACTGAGCAAAAAAAAAATTGGTAGCTATACAAACTTTTCAAAAAAAATAATGGTAGCTATACAAGAATACATGACATTGTTCATGACAATGTTCACAACAATGTTCATGATAATCATGAATATAAGTCAAAGTAGGTAAACATAGTACAATCAGGTTACATTGCACACTCAACAAAGCCTTAATCCCAACAAATAATTAAGTTACGTGCACTTAACTCAACACACAAGTCAAGAAACTTCAAAATATTCAATAAGTTAAAATAAATTTGTAAGGTTGGGGAGCACTTTGGGATGCAGTGTGGGCTGCTTCCCCCTAGTTTATTTGAGCCTTCCTGTTGGAAGCCCCCTCGAGATCCATTGGAGTTTGGAATCCTGTGGTTGAAAGATTTCTCAGCAAGCTGTCAGGCTGGAAAGGCCAACTCCTTTCTAAGAGAGGTAGGCTCAGCCCTTCTTAAAAGTACCTTGACAAACCTCCCTACCTTATTTTATGTCTCTCTTCACTATGCCAAAGACAGTTAGTAGAAGATTGGAGAAGATTCAAAGGGAATTTCTTATGGGGCCACGACGGTGATTGCAGAAAGATTCACTTAATTGCTTGGAATAAAATCAAGAAGCCAGTGTCTCTCGGGGGTTCAGGGGTGAAGGATTTGAGAATTTTCAATACAGCCCTTTTAGGAAAATGGTTATGGAAATTTGGTGAAAGTGACAGGGAGCTTTGGAGGGAGATCATTGTTTCTAAGTACGGGTGTGATAATAGGGGGTTGGTGCTCGGGCAATGCGGAGGGTCCGAGGGGATGTGTGGTCTTTGGAGTTACATTAGAGGCGACTAGAGGATTTTCATGGAAAGATGTAGTTTTGTTATCGGAAATGGTGGTAGGGTGAAATTCTAGGATGATGCCTGTACTGGGGTCGAGTCGTTGAGGGCGAAATTTCCTATGTTATACAATCTGGCTAGCAATAAGGCAGCTTGGGCTAGCAAGTGTTTGGAGAGAGTTGAGAACAAGCTTATCTGGACTCCCCGCTTTAGGAGAGACCTTTTTGATTGGGAACTTGAAGAGGTGGGCTCTTTCCTTTAGTTACATCAACAATTTCTGAGCTATGGAAGATAGGGAGGATAAGAGAGTTTGGAGGCCGGATAAGAAATCCTTTTCTGTTAGCTCCTTTTATAAGAGCATGTTCGACTCAGATGAACCTAAGAGTGTCAATTCGTGTTATCGTGTCGTGTTCGGGTCGTGTCAAGGTATACATATTCGAAAATATGTGTTAACCCTAACCTGACACCATTAACTAATCGTGTCAAGTTTCAAAACTCAAATCCAACCCATTTATTAAATAGGTTACACGTAGTCGACACACTTAACCCGTTTATTTTTATTTTTTATTTTTTAAATAAAAAATTTACCTATCTTTCAATATGTATTGATAATTTTCATGTTTAGTAAATTTTGAATATATACTAAATCAAAGTAGAAGCTTCTTTTATAAATAAAAAATCTCAAAACCTTGATAAACTTTTAATATGAAACGAATTATCTTAACTCATGATATTTTTTTATAATTAAACGTGTTAATTCGTGTTAAGCAGGTTAACAATACTAAAACCCTAAACATGACATGTTTATTAATCGTGTTATACGTGTCAACTCGTTTATGACCCAAACTCATTTATGCTTAAACCCAAACCCGTTAACTTCGTATCGTGTTCGAGTCGTGTCAGTCGTGTCGTGTCAAAAATTGACACCCCTAGGATAACCCTCCCTTTCCTTGGAAGCTCATTTGGCATTCAAAAGCCCCCCTAAAGCTGCCTTCTTTGCTTGGGAAGCTTCTTGGAAGGCTATATTAACTGCGAAAAACTTGAAGAAAAGAAGCTTTCTTTTGGCTAGCAGATGCTACTTTTGTAAGAATGATGAGGAAACGGTGGACCACGTTCTCATACTACTATCATGTTTCGTGGAGCTGCTAGAATATTGTTTTTGTCCTGTTTGGTTTCTCCTGGGTTATGTCAGGCTTCGTAAAAGACCTTCTGTTAGCTTGGGAATGATGCAATCTCCCAAAAAAGATTAAGAGAGCTTGGAGACTGGCCCCAATTTGCCTTTTGTGGTGTATTTGGATTGAAAGGAACAATCGCGTCTTTGAAGATATGGAGCTCTCTACTCCTTTCTTTAAAGATGTATTTTTACGCTTATTATTTTTTTGAGTCAAAAAGGCTTTCCTTGTAAATGTCTCTTCCTTTTGTTGATTTTTTGAGTTCTCTAAAACAGATGTAAGCTTTTGGGATTTTTGGCCCTTGATGCCCTTCTTGGGCTCCATTATATATACAACTCTTACTTATCAAAAAAAAAAAAAAAATTGTAAGGTTGGGGAGTGTGCACATGTTGTAATAAAGAAACCCTGTCATTTTTGCTACTTACATAAGCAACGGTCAGATCATTTTTTTGAAAAAATATTACATCTAAGAAACTTTAGAATCCTTAATCATATACATCTCTTCATAGGACAAATTTAGGATTATATAGATGAACATTATATCTGCAAAGAGGAATCAAAATTCACCTCATATGGCTCCTCATTTAATTCTTTCGAAGTCATACAATGTCATTCCCTTGTGTTGGTCCCTCCCATCAGACCTGGGTGCCAAGGTGGGTGAACTAGGTATAAACCAGCCCTTTGGCTTTTTCACACATAGTGGCAGCCCACAGTCTTGAACTCGCATTCTAACCCACACTTACAGCCCAAAAGCATGCACCAAACAATGAAAACTCTACTACAAAATCAAAATATCATTAACACCAAGGGTGGTTTCTGAAATAACACTATTTCCTCAAGGCTTTGTATTGACTTTTCATTACCTATTCTCCTTTGACTGCTCGTGCAATCAAAACATTTATATAATTTCTTTACCCTTAGACATTGTCAATGAATTTTGCGACCCTAATGGCAAAATAATAATAGATGCCTTCATCATATGAAAGTGAAAGGAAGGAGATAAGTATACTTACAAAGCTCAAAGAAAGGTAGACTTATTTCAGAAACCTCAACAGACATCAGTAATATTTTATTTCCATAAACCTTTTGTGATGCTTTTTATGTTATCTAACAATAGTACAAGATAAAACTGGGATTGTTTATAGTCAAACTTCATCCTTCTTCCTTTTTGGGATGAGAAAACACGCAAGTGGTTTTTTCATAAACTTTTTGTGATGCTTATTTGTTATCTGACCATCATATATGATATATCTGTGATCTTTTACCATAAAGCTGAAACTTTCATTTTTTATAAGAAGACTTCACCTCACATTTTTCACCAGAACCTTTCTTTGAAAAAAAAAAAAAAAGACAAGCAATTGACCAAAACCTTTGTTGTCAGTCACAAAATCCACAAAAAAATTAAATAAATCAACCATGTCTTATGATTTCTAAATATTCAACTTTGTATGATTCCTACATTCACCTTTTTCTTAAGAACGAGAGCCATTGATGTAGAATTTATGCACCTTTTTAATTTTTTCCCTTTTTTTGACAAAATAGAATTTCTGGTCTGTTTCTAATGCCTGAAGACTACAAATCCACAAAAAACTCCAACAGACAACAGTTGATTATTTTCATAACTAAGGTTTTGCACAGGCTTTTTTTTTTTCTTCTTAGTTCTTATAGAAATTAGGATAAATTAGAGACAAAAAGAGAGAAGCTGAAGGGGAAAAAAGGGTTAAGGATGTGTTTAATGTTCTTATATGAATAAAAAGTTGAGTTATAAATATAATCATACAACTGTAGAATTTTCCTAGATCATTTTTTCTTTTTGATAGGTAAATCACTCACCCACACACTTTCCCCTAAGGAGATTTGAACCCTCAACCTCCCATATGGGGAGGTGGAGGAGGTACCAGCCAATCTAGATTGAACGGAATCAAGGAAAAACATTGTCTTAGTTTGTTATCTTCAGGCTCAGTAAAATTGACTTACCAACGTCAATTCGTATTTAACAGAGGCTACAATTAAAACTAATTTAGTTAAGCGGGGAGAAGAACAAAAAGGTAAATCATTTAATCTAATGGTAGAGTTGATAATTCAAGAACTAGTGTGCATTGATGTGCATAGAATATCTGGCCAGATTTTTTTCTTTTTTCATATTTTTTTTCAAGAACCGTCCCTAATGCATCTCTTCAAAGTTGCATTTAATGTACAAATTACAGGTTAACCAGTAAAGGAATTCCCCATCAAAGGGCATCAGACAAAAGAAGGGCAACAAGAAAAATTCGTTAGAATGAGGATTTATGGAGCATGTTCACGGCATAAAGCATGTCGCTTACAGTCAAATCTTTCCACAGAAGATGCAAGGTATATTTCAATATTGTAATCTACATATGTTATGCTTGAAATCAGGGAAAATATGACCATATTGAGCATTTCCATCCCCACATCAATAAGCTACCTTATTTCAAACTTTCCCAGGTATAATTTCTAAATATATTCTTGTAAATGATTTTTCTTCTTGGATGTCAACGAGTAGGTAGGGGTTGCAATTAAAAAAGTACCTTAATCATCAAGCTTAGAAGGTAAATCATTTCAGAAGACAACTTCATCAGAGGGAAACTCTAACTTATCAGAATCAGGACAGCCCATGCCGATAAAGTCTAATATTTTACCAGATTCAGGACAGTCCACGACAATAAGTCCAAAAATAAATTATTTTCACTACTAAGATCCTAATAGGAGGGCATATGGCAAAATCCACATCAGTGGACACCTCACACTAGAACTAAGCTCCAGAATTTGGAGAGATGAAATGCTATTGAAAAGGCCAGTTCCCACATGCAGGGGAGGCTGACCGCCTTTGATGAATAACAAGAGTCTTCAGAATGTACTTTTTGATAAGTAAACAAATTCTTTTGGTGTCAGAATTGGGATTTGGACCCATATTGTTCGGTAACAGATTTATTTCCACCAAACAAGATTTATTTCCCGGGAATTAATTATTAATGCAATGTAGAAGTCTAACTCCAATATTTTAATAAACCATTCCTACTGTGTTTGCAATGCCCCTCTGGTAGGACTACCAAAAAACTTAAAACCAACATCAGTAATCATACCTGATCAAGTGTCAAATTCTCATGATCTACCAAATTCTCTGGAAGTACAACCTTGTGAACTTGAGAAACATAAGCAAGAACCTGAAACATGACAAATATTAAGGTGTAGATAGATAATCATAGGTAGGCTCCAATCACAAATGTCAACGATTATGACAGGCACACGTGGATACATAAAGAGGTTTCTGACCTCTTTCCCCCAACTAACAAGTGGCAGCAGAAAATGGAAGCTCCCCAGTTCTAATTTATTCATTCAACTGGGAAGTCCAAGTTACTGCTGTCATATTTATCAGGTCAAACACAAACCTCTCTTTTTATGAGGACAATCAAACTCGATACATGAAAGCTAGTAACAAGCTACCTAAAATCTCCATGTATAATTATGCAAATTTAGGGGTAGACATTTTATTGACCATATATTTAGTATAAAAAATTCATTTTATCCATGTATATTTAATTAGAAAAAAAAAAGCATTTTATTCATTATATGTATGTCCAAACTTAAAGGTCAGATGGACGACACTACTCACATGAAGAAACAAGAAGCCAATATGTTTGCGTGATTTGTGAATGTACATATTTTCGTATGCATGTGCGCACCACACCAGTATAACTCCCATTAAGAAGTAAAAAAATCAACCCTCGATCCCATAATGCAATAACCCACCTCAGTTCCTGAAAATTGCTTGAGAATTTTCTTAGCTACAGCTCCAGCAGCAACTCTCCCAATGGTTTCTCTTGCAGAAGATCTACCACCACCCTACATTTCCATCGAAAACCATGTTGTGTCACAAAAGTGTGTAGAATTAAGATAGATCCTCATTACACATAGTTTCAGTGCCATCATAATAATACGACTGTAGAAGTCATTACCTGCACTGATCTCACACCATACTTGAAATCATAAGTTGCATCTGCATGAGAAGGCCTATAAGCTATCGACATTTCACTATAATCCTGAGACATACAATGAAACAATCATGAAACCTTAGAAGCACCATAACGCAACAAAACATGAATGCTTAGAAATATGAAACAAACCCCAACCCCCAAAAAAAAATTATTTCAGAAGGAATGTGGCATAGCCCCCATTTGCGAAGCAGTTTCCTAAATACATGCATGAGATGTAATAAGAATGTGGCTAAACCCCTTTGCACTCGTTTCCTACATGTGATATTAACCTGTATCATCCTAGATCAAAATGGCCTACTAGATTCACTGATATCCACCTTAATCATTTCATGTGTTTCAGACATCTTTATATCAAAGTTATTCAAATCTAGCTCATTTCATCAACTATCATGGACATATTTGGCCATCCAATGGAAGCAGAATGCTTTCATCTCATAAACTGGATAAAGGCACAGTTCAACCCCTTGAACGGTGTACTTAAAAATAAATAAATGAAGTTATTATCACAACTAAAACGTCATTTCATGGTATTCAAAAAATGCTCCTGTGACCAATTAAAACAGATTATAGACAGATCTGAAATGCTATCTGCAACCAAATGCACTCCATTTCAACTGCAATGCCAAAGCCAATAGAATGATATTATTTCCATCAAGTGGCCAAAAGCAATTTACATTTTTTTACTTGTCCAACTGTAGTCAACTGTGCATCCCATAATACCCAACAGGTGCCCAACCATTCCAAGTCCTAACTAACATGCACACCCATAGATACAACATGTCCAAAAAAAAAAAAAGGCCACTCTATTGACCATTCTAAAACAGTCATATTTTCTTATTTTAATTTTCGCCTCAAACCCAACATCATATAAGCCCCCCCACCATTGGATAATAAATACTCACATGTCCCCTCTGATCGGTGTTGGGTACTTTTACCATGATTGGAGACCCAGTAGTCATCCCTGCAGCTCATATATAAAGCATTAGTCCACTATTATCACAAGCACCAATTCTTCAGTTGAAAAAACGCAAAGAAAAAAAATCCTAATTGAGAAATGCTAACTAGTGTCTAACCTTCAGCAGTTCCTGAATATATTTGGCATGTGTCGGTCTCTTTTCTAGGTGTAGTAATGCGGCTCTGACCTGGCCTCCTGGATGCAAAAACTTTAATTGTAAATCACTGAAGACTCTTTGCAACAGAAGAGATCAGAACCCAGTTTTCACATGATACATTCAACTAGCAGGGAATCATGTATGCAGAGGGAAGGGGGGTGGGGGGAATATATATATAGAGAGAGAGAGAGAGAGGAGAGTAGCATTTGAAAAATGTTTCTTATTCTAGCTTAAATTGGCAAATTGTATTCACTTCCCAACTATTCATCTCAAAATCGTAAGAACAAATACCAGACAAATTCAACAAAACCACATAAAGATACATGCCTACACAAGCTTTAGAATGAGTATATCAAAGACTCCAAGGTGAAACAACAAATACCAAGTATGGACATACCTTCTATCAAGATCAACTTGCATATCAGCTTCTGAGAGAGGAAGCCGAGGGGGACATCCATCAATCACACAACCAACGCCACCACCATGAGATTCTCCATATGTTGTAACACGGAAATATGTTCCAAATGTACTCCCAACTGCCTGTATCTCTGTGAATCAGTATGCAAGACATCAGAGTTCTAATTTAGATTTGATTAAATAGCAACATAAGCTTAACAGCCAAGCATAAGCACCCAAAAAAAATTTTGTTCATCCGTGAGGAAAGAGATTTTTGCTAAACCTTATCAATTTTACAGTTATCTTGTTTTGAATACATATTATTTCTTCAATTTTCGCAAATTATTAGCATAAACATACATAAGTTTTAGAACTTAAAGATAGAAAGAAAAGTCAAGTTAAACTAGCCAATCAAATAGCATATTTAGAACTGTAATAATAGGCTGCAACCACAGTAATGGCACCAAGTGATCCAGATCTACAGTCAGATGGCACATTTAAGTTTTAAGTATCAAATAAATATTTCAGACACGATCACGAGTTCTGGATCATGCATCACCTATGATACTACATTTTGACAGTCATCATTTCACCAAGCATTAGCCAAAATATTAGGTCACAGATCAATACATGGCACTGCAGCGCACCAAATTACTTGCATCAAACAATAGAATAACTATACAAATTGAAGATATGTTTGTTTGACAATGCTGAAAATTACTCCTTCAAAATTGATATAAGAGGTTCGATTCCTTCACGGTGGATCACAGATATAACAGGACCACTTCTAAGCATTGTGTATTTATTTTTATTTTTTGATAAGTAAAACCATTGTGTATTTATAAAGAAATTTTTCAAAAAAAAAATTATAAAGAAATTTTCTGAGGGTAATTTTGTTATCCTCTTGCTTTATGTAGATGAGATGTTGATTGTTGGCCATGATGCTATAATTGATAGGTTGGAAAAAAAACAAAAGCTTCATTGTGAAGGACTTGATACCAGCAAAACAGATTTTTGGTATGGAGATCTCGTGGGAGAAGCAAAGCTGAAAATTTTGGTTGTCTCAACATCGCAAAAAGTTCTTGAAAGGTTCAACATGACTAACACGGAAGCAGTTTGTTCTCCACTTGCAGTACATTTCAAGTTAAGTACCAAATAATGTCCTGGAGAAAGAGAAAGACGCATTAAAAAAGTGCCACATACATCTGCAGTTGGTAATCTCATGTATGTTATGGTATGCACGACTTGACATCGCTAATGCAGTTGGAGTTGTTACCAGTCTCTCTATAATCCTAGCAAGGAACATTGGCAATAGTGAAAGGAATCCTCATAAATCTCAGAGACACTTCTACAGTATGTTTATATTTTGGAAGTTGCAAACTATGTGTTAGATGGCTAAACAAATCCAGATATAGCAAGTGACAATTGATTAAAGCAAGTCCACTTCAAGGTAGTTGATAACTTTTGAAAAAGAAGGAATGTCATGGCAATCAAAGCTAGAAAAATATGTTGGTTTGTCTACCACTGGGGTTGAGTATATTGTAACAACTGAAGCTTGTAAGCAAACTTTGTGGTTGAAAAAGTTTCTACAAAAATTCAGTCTGAGTGCCATCAATCTCAGTAAGGATCCAACCGTCTATCAAGATCCAAGCATACCAATGTCAGGTATCACCAGATTTGTGATGTGTTCAACTTAATATTGTTAA
Source organism: Nyssa sinensis (assembly GCA_008638375.1). Taxonomy (NCBI): domain Eukaryota; kingdom Viridiplantae; phylum Streptophyta; class Magnoliopsida; order Cornales; family Nyssaceae; genus Nyssa; species Nyssa sinensis. The sequence goes on along the minus strand of CM018041.1, from coordinate 12,983,274 downwards.
AAATTTGAGAACATCCATACTAATGAGAATAGGATATGATAACAAGGACCCTCCCAAGGAGAAGCTTGATGCTTGGAGAAAGAAAATGGGCTTGGTGAAGCCCCCACAAGTTGGGAGGGGGAGATTTGTTAAGTTAGGTCCCTCTTGTGTTGGACCAAGCCCACAATCTCTTATTTTGTACTTGGGTCTCGATCAGTCAGTAAGAGAGAGAGCCGACCAGATTGCTTTTGTGCATGAAAATAGAGAGAGAAGGTCGTACAAGTGTGCTTTTGTCGGAAGATCAGTCAGATGGTGATCTTGGTCTGATTCAGCTAAAACTTCAAGGGTTTTATTTTGGAGAGGAGCTCTACACATCTACTGGTTCAAAATTTTAGCCTTCCTACATTGTCTAGTATTACATATCCTATTTTTCTCACTCTGTGAGACCCATCCTCTATCTTTGCTGTAATTGTTGTTGGAATCCACGTCTAAGGGTGAAGATTTTATTTTTATTTTTTGATAAGTAAGACAAACACACCCACTCTATCCTAATACGAACTCAAACCCTCAACTACCTCTTTGGAAGTGGAAGAGATACCACTCAAGCTAATGCTCGGTGTGAAGAACACTATTTTTATGTGTTATCCGAGAATTCTATTATTGATGTTGTAAACCGCCAAGAGTGCCTAGAGAGATAAAACCTTGTAAACGCATTATTTTTTAAATAGTGGCAGAATTTGGAATAGGATTATTGTCCTATGGTTTTTCTTCTTTGGGGTTGTCCTTGTAAAAAAAATATCAATGTCTAGCTTATGATTTATTTGATTTGTTGATTTGGTTGGTATACGGTTATCATTTGGTTGAGCAGCATGCCTAGAAAATTGATCCTATTTAGTCACACAGAGGTAAAAGGATTCTGGTTGTAACGTTGTGTTTGTGGCTTTTCCCAATAAGAATAGCTGGCGCCTTGAATACTAAACTATACTTGAAACAAATGGATTTTTTATTTTGAAAAACTTAGCATGAAGGTAGAGAAAACACTACTTTCTACCATGAAGAAAAATTCCAACCCCAAATAAATGAAAACCTAAAGAAAAACTCTAAATATAATTTAACTCTTGGGGTTGGTTGCGTTAGGAAAAGGTTTGCATAATATCCCTAAGGTCTTAGGTTCAACTCCCACCCCAAGGATCGGTTATCTTTCAAAAATAAAAATATCTAAACATAATTCAGATTGTTCATGTTTGCTGAATAACAACTCATGTATACATAGAAATGAACGTGCTCTATGGAAATACAACATAATCAAATGAAATAAAAAAAATTAAAATATATAGGTAGCCTGTAATTCCTTGGTTCAACCTTTAAAAAATCTGAAACAAAATAGGTATCATGCATATAAAATTGTAAAACTACAAGTTCTCAAAAATAGTAATTTGGGACAATTATATACTGCACTTAATTTCTTCCTAACTATAGTTTCTACTTCTGAAATATTAATTTAATGTCTAGCCAAAAACAAAAACAGAATTTACCCAAGTTGATGAAATAAATTGTTGTCAAATACTTGAAAAATTTAGTCTAAAAATGCAACTTCAAGTACTATGTTTTAGTAATGTAACCCTTTGATCAGCATAGACCCTGAAAATAACTCTGGACATAGTGCAATGACGCTGAAGACAACATAACCAAATGTGGCATTTGGCTTCTGAGAATATGTTGGAATCTGAGAAGTTTTAAAATTATATACTTCTACAATTAACTTTCTAGGGCCAAGATAACAATAACTCCGCTCAATGGAGCTAAATTCACTTGTTAGTTGGGAGATTAAAACAGCTAAGAAAACATGATTTTTTTTATAAAAATAAAAATCTTCTTTTCCTCAGTTTTCTCAGCAACCGCCGAAAGTGAAAACGGACCAAACATTTTAACATAATTAAAATATATTCGAATCAAACATACGTTTGGCTGCTGAAAAAACCAGAAAAAATAAAGCAAAATAAGATTTTGAATCTGATGCAATCCGTTACGATTCAGATTCTATTATCCTTTCATACATTTTCTCGGCAACTAAAAACAGCAAAAAAGAGACTATCGGAGACTCACTAAGTTTCTTGGGATGCGGTCGGCGAGTCGAGATTTGAAGGGTCGGCGACGAGAGTTTTTTGTGATCCAACGATTGCAGAGATCCGAGACGAGCGGGTCCATCGGCGGAGAGAGCCCCGAGAAAATGTTTGGTAGAGAGAGACGACGCCATTGTTCGTCGTCAGACCGTGGAAGAGAAATTAAATTTAGCACAATAAGAGGCAGAACATCTGTTGGATATATGGACCTGTAAAAGAGAGGGTTGGTGGCTGATCTAGTGGTGGGGGTTGGTTGGCTATGTTGTTCGAATACTGAGATTGAGATACACCATTCCCTCACCTACCAAATTACGAGCATGTTTGGTAGAACAGAAACAAGGAGAGACTGCCACTTGGGGGATGGAAGCGGACCTTCTCCAATTTCGTTCCCAAAAAAATTATATATAAAATTTAATTTCGTTAAATTCGTACACCATGTTTGATAGGTCAAAATAAACATTGAAATGGAATAATCATCCTGACTTGATTCAATTCCTTCATTTGTTATGCTTAAATACATTATGATTCATATTTTATTAGAAATTACTATTCCACTTAACACAGAGATAAAGATAAGCATTTATCGACAAAACCTAAAAAATGTCAATTTCTTTTTCAACAAAATGACCGTCATTCATCTCCTACAACCTATAACCACAACAATCCTCCCGTTATCGTCCTCGATCTCCACCACCTTCGATGCGGTCATAATAACTTCCAATCTCCAGCACCATTGTTTACATAGTCGCCGTCATAATAACTTATTATCTCCCACACCCCCACATATATTGCCGCCCTCGTCAATCTCCATCGTTGTCATATCTACTACTGCCTTCGTTGATCTCCTTTGTCCATTGCCACTGCCACCACCCACCTCGATCTCTTCCACCATCTTTACCGTCGAACACAACCAGCATCCATCTGCGATTAGTACCTAATGATGAAAGGTATTTATCACTAACCGCAATGTAAAGTCAACTAAAAATTCACCCCAAATGGTTGTCATCCTTGAGAATAGATTTCTCCAAATTTCAATTCCTAAACCCCCAATCCAATCTTGAAAAATCATATTCTAATTTCCTTAAATGATTGACCAAAATCTCCAATTTTAAAACTCCATTATCACTACTAGGTTTCTAAAGGGTTTTGTATATACTTATATATATATATATATATATATCATATTTTAAACACTTACATATATTATATATAATATCATCAGATTGTTCACACTTCTCTGAATTGATTTCGAAGAGTCTTTCACAATGATTTTTGTGACTGTTTAGTTCTAATGAAAGGATTTTGGAGATTTGGGTTATTGAGGTTTGATTGTGTTTTGGTAACCAACTCAATTTTGTTTTTATTTTTTTTCAAACCAAACTTTGGAATGTACTCATCATTCCATTTCAGGATTTTATTCAAACAAATGAATGGAATGATCATTCATTTTCCATTCTTGAATCATTCAATTCCTGAATTCATTACATTCCTATTTTATTTCATTTCTACGTACCAAACATAGTCTTAGGATAAGCTTGGACAGGTCCACATCCGATCCTCATTTAATTTTAAATTTTTATTTATGTATTTATTTTATTACATTAATTGTAATTAACACAATTCAAACAAAATGATACATGTGTTGAAATAAAAAATATACATATTAATAAAAAATTAAAATGACATTATTTTTATTCAAATATATAACTCTATCAAGTTTATATAAACTTTTAATGGGTAATTACAAAAATATCATTATAAACATTGATTATATAGTACAAAACTCTTTTATTAATTTATTAGGATAATTACACTTACTTCTTTTAAGATTTTTAATAATTACAGACAATACCCCTAAAATTTATGAAATAACAATAGTTTCCCCCAGTTAGTATTGTCTGTTAAACAATGGTGACGAAAAATATAAAAATACTAAAGTGCCCTTATCATTAAATAATATAAAACTCAACTCTTTTTTTAACTTTTTCACCTTTTCATCTCTCTACTTTTTTCTCTCTCTACTGTAATATCTCAAGCCATTGTCACAATTTTAATTGCAGAGAAACATAGAGAGAGAGAGAGAGAGAGAGAGCGAGACCTATTTGGTCGAAGAGAAACCTCGAGAGAGAGAGAGAGAGAGAGAGATTGTGTGACGTTGTGGTCGGAGAGAGAGTTGGACCAGTGGTTTGACATAGGGCAATGGGTTCGTGGAGGTAATGGGTTTTGACATGGGGAGATTGGTGATAGAGAAACCTCATCGGATCATTTCGATGACAATGTAAGAGTGGGTTTTGATACCAACAATTTCACGGGCTCACAACATTGGGTGATGGGTTCGTCGTTGACAACAAGAAGGATGGTGATGATAGAATGGGTTTCCTTCTCTCACTCTTAACCACTCTCTCTGTATCCCTCTCTCTCTCTATATATATATATACACACACATACATAACAGTGTATATATATGTACGTATTAGTGATTTTTTTGTTGGGATTCTAGAATTGTAATTAGGAAAATTGTTTTTGTTATTGGCAATTCAAAGGTGCCAAGGCCTCATGTCCCTCTCAATTTATTAGGCAAATATTCATGATTTGCATTCATTCATTTGCAAGAATTAAATAGACAGAATACAACTGAATTGTCCATGTTATAGACGTGGTAACAGGCCCCTAATTTAACTGACTCAACTAACCACAATGAACCCCATGCACAAGACCCAGTCCACGTACAAGACCCAGACAACGGGATAAAACAATAAAACAAAGCAATTAATGAAATAAAATGAAATAAACAGAACAACACAGGTTAACAAATAGAAGACCCATACGCAAAACAAAAAGGGCACATAACAGAGACCCATGTCCTTAGAAAGCCTTGTCCTCAAAGCTAGGGTACCGCCGTCTGAGAGAAGTGAGGTCTTCCCAAGTAGCATCTGCCTCCTTCATGCCTGTCTACTGCACCAAAACCTCTACTCCGGTCACGTTCCCCTTCTTTTTTAGCCTTCTCTGCAAGATCCTCTCAGGTTTGGGTTCTAGGGAACTGTCGGGGTGATTTTTAGTAGGTTGGCACAAGCTTGTATTCCTTCTCCTAGCTTTTTCTTAAGGCATGGAATATGAAATACCGGGTAAATCTTAGCTTCAGGGGGTAGATCTAGTTCATAGACAACTTGACCTACCCTTCGAATCACTTTGAACAGGCCATAATATCTTGGTACTATTTTCAAGTTTCTCCGCAACGCTACTATCATTTGCTGGTATGGCCATAACCTGAGGTAAACCAAATCACCGATCTTGAACTCCTGATTTCTCCTTGTTTTGTCAGCAAAATACTTTATCTTTGAATGGGATTCTTGCAGGTTCTCCTTGATGAGTTTAGCAATGAACTCACGATTTCGTAGTTCGTCATCGACAGCTTGGACTTTAGTAGTTCCTGGCTCATATGGTAGCAACCGTGGAGGCAGCTGGCCATAGATAACTTCAAAAGGTGTCACCTTTGTGGATGTATGTACTGAGGTATTATAGGAATACTCAGCGAAAGGTAACCACTTTACCCAATCTTTTGGTCTGTCATTGGAAAAACAACGAAGGTAGCATTCAAGCACTTTATTCATGGCCTCTGTTTGGCCATCCGTTTGTGGATGATAAGATGTGCTGAGTAATAGATCTATTCCACACAATCAAAATAATTCCTTCCAGAAATGACTAGTGAACACAGGATCTCGATCACTAACAATTGTCTGTGGTAACCCTTGTAACTTAAAGACATTATCCATGAAAACCCTAGCCACTATTAACGCTGTGTATGGATGATTAAAAGGCATAAAATGAGAATACTTACTTAATCTGTCCAGCACAACAAGGATCATTGTCTTGCCTCCTAAAGGGGGTAGACCCTTCAATAAAATCCATGCTGATGTCTTCCCAATTTTTGCTAGGTATGGGTAAAGGATGGAGCAACCCCAAAGGGTGAAGGGCTTCAACTTTACTCCTTTGGCACACATCGCACTCTCTGATCTGTGTTCTGACATCATTTCTTAAACCAGGCCAGTAAAACTCTTGTTTGATTCTTGCTTGTGTTTTAAATACTCCTGTGTGGCCTTTAATGGATTGCTGTGGAACTGGTGCAGGATCTACTGCTGGAAGGGAATCAATGACCCGAGATGTAGTTTACCCTTGTAAAAGAGTAACTTATTTCGGAGTTGGTAACGAGATGGGTCCAGGCCTCCATGATGGTAGTGGCTTATTAGTTGCTGCAACATGGGATCCTATTGGTAAGCCTTTTTCAACTCTTCTATCCATTGAGCTTGCTTGATGCTAATTGCTTGGTTTTGGAGAATTTGGTTTTTCTGGATGGTTTGGTTTGTTGGGATAGGTTCGGGATTTATGGGATTGTGTTTTGGTTGAGTTGGATCTGTTTGGCTAGTGTTTGAGGTTGGTGTTTGGTCACTGTTTGGGTTATCGGGGCTCTGAGTATTGCACCCGAGATAAGGCATCAGCTGCTACATTACTCTTACCACTTCTATATTCCACTGTGAAAGCATACCCAAGCAATTTAGAGACCCATTTCTACTGTGATGGGGTCCCTACTATTTGTTCTATGAGGTATTTGAGTGCTTGTTGGTCAGTGCGTACTTTGAAGGACTGTCCCAATAGGTAGTGCCTCCATTTCCTTACTGCCACCACTAGTGCCAACAATTCCTTTTCAGAGGTAGAAAGGTTTAGATTCCTACCCCTTAGAGCCTGGTTGAAATAAGCTATTGGCTGCCCTTCTTGCATTAAAATTGCTCCCAATGCTTCCCTTGATGCATCATATTCCACAACAAAAGTTTTAGTGAAATTGGATAAGCTGAGTACCGGTGGCCTTACCATTGCTTCCTTGAGATTCTCAAATGCTTCTTGTGCCTTATCATTCGAAGAAAAAGAGTTTTTCCTTAGAAGAGTTGTGAGTGGGGCTGTTATTGCTCCATACCCCTTGACAAACTTCCTGTAATATCCTATGAGTCCTAAGAAACCTCTTAGTGCCTTAAGGTTTTTAGGAGTTGGCCATTCTTGCATTGCAGCCAGAATTTGAGAATCTACTTTAACTCCATCTCTTGAGATAATATGTCCCAAGTACTCCTCATCTTTACTGCAAAAAACACACTTTGACAGCTTTGCATAAAACTGGTCAGCTTGTAATAATTCCAGAACCCGAGTAAGGTGTTGTACATGCTCCTGCATAGGACTTGTTGTAAATTAGGATATCATAGAAAAATAGCTAGCACAAACTTCCTCAAATAGGGTATAAACACATCATTCATCACCCCTTGAAATGTAGATGGTGCATTAGTAAGCCCAAAGGGCATTACTAAAAACTCATAATGTCCTTCATGCGTACGAAAGGCAATTTTAGGAATGTCATCAGGATTCATGCGTATCTGATGATATCCTGACCTTAAATCCAATTTAGAAAACACCTCTGCCCCCTAGCTCATCAAGCAATTCATCAATGTTGGGGATAGGAAACTTATCTCTTATGGTTTCCTTATTGAGTGCACGATAATCCACACACATTCTCCAACTCCCATAAGCTTTTCTAACAAGTAGTACCAGAGAAGAATAGGGGCTTTGACTACTCCTTATGCTTCCATTCTTCAGTAATTTCAGCTACCAGCTTCTCTATTTCTTCTTTTTGATAATAAGGGTACTTGTAGGGTCTCACACAAATGGGTTTAGTACCTTCCAGTAATTTAATTTTGTGATCCAAAATTCCTGGGAGGTGGCAACCCCATAGGCTCGGCAAAGACCTCTTTAAAGTGGTCCAAAATTTTATGCACCTCTGTTGGTTATGTTACACTGTCCTTACCATTATTACCATCCATAATGTGCAGCCAGATTCCTTTCATCGCTCCCTCTTTGAGTTTCACAATAGGAACTTCCTCCACAATATTGTGCACTGGTATCTGAATCCCTTGCAACTGAACAGATTGGTCTCCAAACTGAAACTTCATAGTTAAGTCAGAAAAATTCCATAAAATAGATCCTAACCCACTTAAGCAAGCAACCCCCAAAACTATATCACATCCTCCAAAAGTCAACAAATATAAGTTAGCCATAAACTCATGCTCTTGTAGCTTGAGAGAAACTGCCTTACATTGACCAAGGCAAGGAAGAGTGGCACCATTAGCCACTTGAACTGTTAAGTGGCTTTTTGTAATGCCCCGACCCAAGGATGCCGAGTCATGTGACACGTTGTACGAGGATACGAAAGATTAGTGCAAAGATGAAATATTTAAGAAAATAATTAATTTTTAAAGTAATTAATTATTTTAATATAAGAAATAAATTGTAACATATATATATATAATTAAATACAAAAATATATACTATATAAATAATTGTAACTTTAAATATATATATATAATTATACATGAATATATATATATGAGTGTGTGTATGCATGTGTGCATGCATGCATGTATGTTAAAATATGTGTGTATATGAAATGTATGTATATTATATATGGAATAAGAGAGTATGCTATTGTCCAAAGTGTACAAAAGTGTGTGTGTGTGTCAGTGAGAGATGTGTGTATATATCTAAGGTGTATTAGGGTGTGAACCATGTGTGTGTGTGTGTGTGTATATATATATATATGTAGGTAAAACAAAACAAACACACACACACACACACACAACCGGCCACTTGATGGCCTGCCCCTAAATAGAGAAAATGCACAAAGAAGCACTCATTTGAGTTGCTGCAACAAGCTAACCTAGTTTGAGGGACAATCAGAAAAGTGGAATGATCACACATAAACTATTATATACACAACCATATACACACCTCACGGCCATACAAAAAAATTAGTTCAGACTGTGAGTGAGGGAGAGATTGAAGGAGATTCTAGGACGTTCAGAAGTGGGAAGCAAGGAGCAAAGGGGAGAGAAACAGTTTGGAACAAGGTAAACCCACAAAACACTTAAATTTCTCTCTCTAGAATTTTTATACGTATGAACTGTTTTAAGCTTTGATTTAGTGTATATAATGTTTAAAGCATGTTTAAACAATGAGAAGCATGAAAATTTCAACCTAAAACACCTTAGAAACATCAGCCGTGCACAAGGCAGCCATTGAAGACCTTGCTTGAAGCAGGTCTGAACCGATTTCTTCTAAACCCAGTTTGGTTTATCAAGACTTCAAGTAGACCTCACAAGCATCCCAAAAACCCTAATACGCGATCAAAAATCCCAAAAACAGCCCTTCAAAAATCAAATTACAGGTTCGGGTTTCAAGACCCAACCTCACAAACTCACATCTAAACTAGATTTAAGAAATGGGGAATGAGACTTGATGGAAAGTGGACCACGACGCAACAAACCTCATGAGATTTGGTTAAGAAACGAGCATGAACAAGCAGGTTACAGGTTTAAATTATCGAATCCTAAACCGAACACATGAATTCATTTTAAAACCTAAAATGAATGCCGAACCAGTCCTTAACACCTTAGGGATGTTTTGGATCAAAAACAGAGAGGAATCGTTGAACCAAAACGCACGAAATTGAAGCTTTTAAGCTTCGGAAATTAAGGCAACAGGGAGGGTTCGATGAGGAAGACGACAGTGGGTTAACTCGGTTTTAAAAGCTCTGACCGAGTCGACTCGGACACATGGTGGTCCTTAGGATTGCCACCGCATTAAGAATGACGACGTCGTTTTGGGGCCTGATAATTATATATATAAAACCGTATGGAATTTTAAAGAGAAGAAGGAAAACTCGCGGTCAGTGGGGTTCGAAACCCCTGACCTCACGTGCCCACACGCCCCTCCTTTCCACTCGGCCACGCACTTGCGTGTGTCTAAGTTGAGGCAACAAATATATATATATATATATATAAATAAAAAATAAAAACAGAAAATAAAAGGTGCGACTGCACCTATTGGGATTCGAACGTGGTATCTTTTGGAGAGGGAGGTGGCACGCTGGCCAGCGTGTCACCCTATTCGACCGTTAATTAAGTGCACACTAAATATATATATATCAGACTATATATATATAATTTAATTAAATCTATTTAATTAAATTAAATACTCCAAATTAGTCTGGTGTCCAAATGAGATGAGTTATATATGTATTCCTACTGTCTCAGACCTTCTGAGTCCATTGGTGAGGTTTGTGACATGAGATGAGGTCCCGAAAAATTTAAGACCCGTAAAAATGTCACAATGACCAAAATGCCCCTGCCCCATAAATGAGTCAAACGAGGTCCAAATTAAATAAATAAATAGTGGATTTTGACTATTTTAAACATTTTGAATCTAATGGTGGGGACCTGTTTCATGAGACGGGACTTCCGAAAGAAAAATTTAGACACGTTAAGGTATAAATTACCAAATTGCCCCTAACATGTCCTAAGCCGAATTAAATTCTAAGAAAGCCTAAATTGACTTTATTCAACGTTCCGGACTCAATGGTAGAGTCTATTCAACCAAAGAAGTGTCTAAAATAAAAAGACATAAAATTTGATAAATAACAAGAGTCAGGTGACTATAAATCTAAAACACTTGCCGAAGTACTAAACTAAGGCGCGTACGTCGAAAGGAAATACGGAAAGACACGACACGTCGATATGTGAAGTAATTAAAATTAAATTAAAGTTAATGGAGCTACGAGAAGAGTATAATTTTAAAATTTAATTTACTTTCATAACACGCTAAACTATGTTTTAGGCGAAAGGAAATGGATAAGAAATACACCATCATGACCAAAGTGCAAAGGGACGACTGATCCTAAACAACAAGAATTCATGACGGAATTATTGTGGACTACAGAAAGTAATTGATAATAGAATAAGAATTGCCAAGCGCACTGAGATCGTTTCGCTATGGCCATTCATTTACAAGACTCCGACCAAGGCAATGATTGCTGAGGCAAAAATTAAGAAACAAGAAGACACTGAGACCTTGAGGGATTGGCTCGACAGGTAACATTTATTATTATTAAGTACATGAATGACTAGGCTATGATGCAACTATAGGTTAGACTGCAATTGGTAAGTCATGAAGTTGATTGAGTACATGTGGAGTTTATGGAATCTTCATAAATTTTGTTAGGATAAGAAAGGAGAAGATAAAAAGGAAAGCATCCGTATAGGGCCAACCTCGACGCGAAAGGTGAGTAACCCTGCCTTTGAAGTGGAGATTTAACTTCATGAATTTGAAGAAGTTTTAAGTGCAAATTATTTGAAGTCTTGAATGTCAAATTCAGTATCATATGATTCCTGTTTTAAATTGTTTTATATTTTCGTAAACTGTATTGTGACATGCTGGGTGATTGGTTTGAATCATGGTTTTCCCTTTTAATTATGTTTCAGCATGTTTGGGTTTAAAATGCTAAATTTTCATAAATGTTCTGAATTTGATTATTCCAAATATTGAAGTTTTATTGCAGAAGTTAAATATTTCATGTTTTAAATATTTATGAAAAATACCTAGTGAAGAAGCCATGTGATAAGTTATGTATATTTCATGCTTTAAATATTCATGAAAAGTATTTATTAAAGTAGCCATGTGATAAATGTTTTATAAGATAAATGGTGTTTAAAGCACCCCCTATGATGGTTGAAATCCTTCAGGATTCAATAGTAAATGTCACATAGTCAGGATTTTGGGTTTCTTCGGAACTCAATTGCCCTGTCATGTGAAATGCTCGGTAGCAAGATCTAATCCCCCAGGCAAATATGATTGGCAGTATTGGCAGTAAAATGGGAGTTTGGTTTGAAACAGATTCCACCTAATTAAAGAGAAAAGATGACAAATGTTTTTAGAAATGGAAGCAGGTTTTTACCCCCATCTTATTATACTTGTTTATATGCTTTTAAATGGCATATGCTCCATTTGAAGAAATGTGTATTTAGCTTGAATACTTTAAATATTTCAAAGCTATCTGTTTTAAGAATGCATAGACTCTATGTTCTAAAATGTACGAGCAATTGGTAGTGAGTATTTTACAAACTCTCATGTACTAAATCACGACCAGTTAAAAACCCCATGATGAATGCAAGAATTACTCACAAGCTTAGATTAGCTTACCCGAATTTATATCCGCCCTCTTTCAAGTAAATGATGGCAGCTTGATCTTGATGGCGATAATGATAAGCCTATCTATTTTGGAAGAAGAGTTAGGCAACTAATCACAGGACTAGCAATTCTCTTGGGGATGTACTATGAAGTTGACAATATTTTATATTTAGAAGTGTTTCGCTATTGTGTATTAAGTCTCGTGGAACAGTTAAACATGTATTAATTATGAAGCCTTTAAGTTTTCAGTTATGCTCTGAATGTATGATCATGTGTACCATTGTGAATAGCAGCAGTATTGGACGGATGTGCAAATTTTAAAATGAGAAAAGAAAAGAAAAAGTTTTTTTCATGCTTCCGCAACCACATGAAACACATCTATTCAATACCGCTGCAGATGCGAGCCTTGTCCCAAGGCCTTTGGGCCTTGGGGTGGCGGTCGCGAATCGGGGTTCGCGCGAGGTGGATTTCGGGTCGTGACACTTTCCTCCCTTGACAAATTGGACTTCTTTGCTACATAAGGATCTATAAAACTATTAGTACTCCCTGTATCAATCAAAACCAAAACTTTTTGATGATTAATTTCTGTAAACAACCTCATAGTTTTAGGGGCTACTGAACCAGTTATAGCATATAGAGATATTCCCAATAATTCTCCCACTTCTTCCTTCTCAAACTCCTCAGATTGGATTGCAGTCAATACCTCTTCTTCCTTTTCCACTTCCTCACTCTCTTCTTCCTCAATTCCCATACCCTCAATGAGGAATATCCTAGGCCTACTACACTTATGCCCTAAGTAATATTTTTCATCACAAGTAATAGCATAGTTTCTTCTTTTTTCTCTCTTGCATTTGAGTAGGGGGTAATTCTTTTGATGGGAAAGTTGGGTTTTCTGGCCATGGTGGGTGGTGGTCTCACAGTTATATTTTGGTTTTTAAATTCTGGTCTAGGTGAAGGTGCAGACAGTCTAAGAATGGGTGGGGTTGTAGGTAGCTTAGGATGTTGATATTGGTTGAAAGGTTGTGGATTCTAGTATTTGGGTTGATATTGGTTGAAAGCTTAGGATGTTGTGGATTCTAGTATTTGGGTTGGTAACCTTGACTTCTCCTTCCCACTTCCTCCTTTTGTAACCTTGCTAATCCAAAAATAGCTAATAAGGTAGTTGGTTTAAACATAGCAACTGGAATTTTCAAATCATCTTTTAACCCACTTATAAAAGTACTCACTCTAAATTCTTCTATAATACATTTGATTCTGTTAGACAGAATCTCAAACTGACTTTGGTATTCCTCAACAGAATTAACTTGTTGGAGTTTTGTAAAAACTCCTATGGGATCCTCATAAGCTGTAGGACCAAATCTAATTTTAAGTGCCCCACAAGTTCTTCCCACTTATTCACTGGACTCGACTCTACAAGCCAACAATACCAAGTTAGGGCCTTACCCTCCATATGAAAGAAGGCAATTTGAACCTTCTGATCATCTGGAGTGTTGCAGTAAGAGAAAAACTACTCAGCCCTAAGGATCCATTCAACAGGATTAAATCCATTAAATTTAGGGAAGTCCAAACGAAGGGCCTTTGCTTGAATTTCCCCACCACCCTCAAATAGAGGGTTATCATTTATTGTAAGAAAGTTACCTGATGAATTCCCTTATGAGTTTTGTTTTGCAGCATTAACCACCAAGTGCTCATAGTTGGATGCTAAGTTGTTGAGCTGTTGAAAGATGCCCTCCAACAATAGCTTCTGTTTGTTCTACTCCTCCCTCACCTGCGTGGATTCAACCTTCAAAGCAGCAACTACTTCAGTCAATTGAGCGTGGCACGTTCCCTTTGCCATGGTGCTAGAACTGTGCACTGATATCACTGTTGGGATTCTGGAATTATAATTAGGAAAAATTGTATTTGTTATTGGCAATTCAGAGATGCCAAGGCCTCCTGTCCCTCTCAATTTACTGGAAAATATTCATGATTTGCATTCATTCATCTGCAAGAATTAAATAGACAGAATACAACTGAACTGTCCACGTTATAGACGTGGTAACAGGTCCCTAATTTAACTGACTCAACTGACCACAATGAACCCCACGCACAAGACCCAGTCCACATACAAGACCCAGTCAATGGGATAAAACAATAAAACAAAGCAATTAATGAAATAAAATGAAATAAACAGAACGACACACTTTAACAAATAGAAGACCCACATGCGAAACAAAAGGGGCACAAAACATTTTTTTGGATAATTTGCTTGTGCACAATTAAATTGCAGAGGGATAAAAAGTGTTAGCTTGGTATTAATTGATCTTGATGTTGTGGTTTTCAATTTTTGGTTAATTTTTTTGTGCACGATCAAATTGCAGATGGATGAAAAGTGTTGGCTTGGTGTTAATTGATCTGATGTTGTGGTAGTATTGGAAAGGGATGAAAAGTTCTCATTTTCATTTCACCTGAGGCTTTGAAACTCTCATTTATGAATCTCTGTTTTATTCGTTGTTATGGGAATGTGATTGGGGGGAGATTTGTTTTGGATTTTGGTTTGCAAAAAAACGAATGAAAAGGTTAAGAAGAAAATTCCAATTGAGTTTCAAAAAAAAAAAAAAAAGAGTAAAAAAGCATACTTGTGTAACCTAGATTAATGTATACGAATTTTGGAAGAAGAGAAAAAAAAATGAATAATTGAATGGTTAAAAATTTGCCCAAACTTTTATGTGTTTTGTCCAAAATATATGTAAAGATAATGGGACGGCTGGATGGTTTTAGGTAAATTTTTTGATATGGTGATGGCCATGTGTTGGGTGTAAATCTTTTGTTGGAGGATTTTTTTTTTTTTCTTTTTCTTAGGTTTCGTTCTTGGTTGGTGGTCCTATGAAGTATTTTTTTGCAAACTTCCTTCTCACCTACATTGAACTCCATCTAATGTCTCTTGGCATATATAGGGGTTTCTATTTTGTTGCCTATTTATGTTACATTTTATGGTTGAAGCTGCTTTAATTTCAAAGAAAATTGAGTTGCTAGAAGATTTTAGATGGATCTAAGCTTTTGATCAAATGTCGAAGTTGGCTTCTTTAGGGACCTAATCAGATAAGTTTGTTTTACTTCCAGTTTGTTACTTTTGAGGTAGTTGGTAGCCAACTGGTTTCTTATTTTTTTTTTTTGGTAAATTACACTTACCTTCCCTTAGGTTTTTGACAATTACAGAAACCTTCCCTATAGTTTCTGAAATAACACTGTCCCCCTTCTGGTTTCAATGTCGATAACAGATTTCCCCTGCCATCAATAACCGTTAATTGACCTAACAAAATTTGATGATGTAAGCAAATTTTTTTGTCTAAATGTCAATTTTGTCCCCTTACAAGTCATGATTAAATGACAAAACTACCATTACTTTAATAGTAATTTTTTTTAACTAAAAAAGGACAAAATTTCTCCTTCCATCTCCTCTCTCTCTCATAAACCCAAATTCCTCTCTTTCTCTATAACCCAAATTCCTCTCTTCTCTCTATCAATCTGTTGTCTTCTCTCTCTCTCTCACACACACACGCACACGCACACACATCTCCATATTTGCTTCTTAACAATTCACCATCTCCTTCAACCCTTTCCAATTGGCTTCTTCAAATATCAGTTACTGCTCCTTAAACCCTTGCCAATCAGTTACATCTTTCTTCTTTCTCTATATGTGCCCAAGTCGATCCACCTCGTTTGCTTTCTCTCTTTGACATCAATCAATTTGGGGTTTTTAATCAGTATCGGATTCAGAAAATGAAAGCTTCACTCAAGTTTTCAATCAATTTGGAATTGGGCAAGGGGAGGTGGTGGTGCCGTCTAGGTTTCTAGGAAAAAATTAAATGAAGAGAAGGCGGTGGAGTTGGATGGTCGTGCGACAGATGACAGAGATGGGCAGTAGAGATGGGCCGTGGTGAAGGGTGGTTTGTGAAGAGAGAAATAAGGGGCGGTGGGTGCAGTTGGATGGTCGTGATAGATGCTGGGTAGCGACCTCGTGGGTGACGGCTGGCGACAATCGGCTGCTGTGGGTGACGGCCGACCAACTGTCGTGGGCTGCATACGATGAGAGAGATATGATAGAGAGAGACAGAGACGATAGAAAGAGAGAAGTAAGATGCAGGGTTAGAAACTTAGAGAGAGATGAACAAAATTGGCTTGAAATTGGGGTTTCCAATTGGCTTGAAATTGGAAAAAGAACTTGGTGTTCTATAGATCTGTTGAGATTTCCTTAGCTCCAACCCTTTTCTTGGTTACTTCAATAATTTTTCAATTTCAGTTATGGGTTTAAAGGAAGGAAGGGCTACGGCCTGTTAAAAAGGTTGTCCTGGGTCGGGAGAGTCTTTAGCAGTAGAAGGAGCTGGCTTATTGATAACTCGGTTCAAGCTTTCCTTTTGGGCCAATAGAGGTGGTTCACATGATTGGCGGTGTTGGCGGCATGGGTGGTGGCTATGGCGCCGATGACATGCGGTGGTGGTTGACGGTGGAATTGAGATTTTTGTGTGGTTAAGGCAGAGAAATTGAGAGAGAGAAGTGATACAAAGGTAAAGTAAATATGAGAGGAAGAAAGAGGGAAGAGAATTTCTAATTTTTAACTTAAAAATAATTATTAAAATATAAGGGGTAAACTAATAAATGAACAGATTCTGTTAACGTCGTTTAGCCGACAGGTCTGACAAGGGGACAATGTTATTTTAGAAAGTATAGGAGAGGTTTTTGCAATTATCAGAAACCTCAGGGGATGTAGGTGTAATTTACCCCTAAATAATTTTAAGCAAATATATATATATATATATATCATATATGTTTGAAAATATTCAATCACAACCCAAGTATTCACTCACAACCCGACACTCCAATTACAAAAAAACTCTTATCTTTTTAATTTACCCAACACTCCAATTAAAAAAGACTCTTATCTTTTTAATTTGGATATATATATATATATATATATATATATCCAAACCCATATCTGATATAGATAGATATATAAATAGAGTCGGTGTAATTTATCTAATTAAATATTATTTAAGAGCTTTAAAAAGATATGATTGGAGAGTTTGAGAAAGAGAATAAGAGGGTTGAGAGGATTTGTTGTGAAATATTAATAAATTAAAAGGTTGGGACAAAAAAATAAGAGAAAAGATGATTAGAGAAACTTGAGAGATGAAAAAAAATGAATTGCAAATGGTCAAAATTTGGACCGTTGATAACGGTTTATGAGCCTGTTTGGCCCCACGTTTGGGAGGCCCAAAGCAACAGTTTGAAGCTAAAAAAGTTGAGGCTGCATTTTTTGAGGCGTTTGGGAGGTCATTTGTGGTCCACTAACGTGCTCAAAATCCTGTTTCTCAATTGTTACTTCGGCATGCTTCCAGAGCTTCGTTTTTGTGTGTCCCCTACCTTTTTCAAATGTTCTGTTCGTGTCCCTAATATAAAGTTAGAAATCTCTCCTGCTTAGGTTATAAATTATATAATCTCATGTAAGCTTAGAATTCAAGTTAACATGGATTCTCATGTAAAGTAAAAACAAATATAATTAAGAAATGAAAGAGGGTTTTTGAACTCTCATTCACTTGAAAATAATTTTATCCTCATGTTTTATAATAAATGATTTTTTACCCTCGTGCCAATTCAAAAAGGTTTTATTCCTTGTGTTTTGTGAAATAAAGAGTTTCATCCTCCTGATTAAGTGAAAATGATTTTAAATTATCATGCTTGATAAATAAAGTGTTTTGCACTCCTGATCGCACAAAAATAATTTATTCCTCCTGTTTTGCATAAGAAACAAAATGTTAATACTCTACGCTGCCAAAGGCAATCTTGCTATGTGTTTATAAAATGAAGTGTTTTACTTGAATCATCTTGAAATGCATTTTGTTTCAAGTTTATGTGTTTAAATGATTCATGCTTAAATGTTATGATTCAAGTATTTTATATCATGTGTTTGAAAACGTGAACAATCTATAGTGTTTATTTATCATAAAATATCTTATGGTTCAAAATGCTATGGTTGAAAATTCATGACAAGGTACTATAATTATTTACAAGTTTTTCACACAGCTCACACAGTTGAAAACCCATGACTCTAGCCATGTGAACTCATAACTAGAGTCATGTGAACTCATAACTAGAGTCAAGTGTGATGAACAACCGTGGAGTGTCAAACTTATAGTTAGTTCAAAGTGTGAAGACTAGATGTGAACGTGGGGTATGGAACCCATAACTAGAGTGAAGTATTATGAACTGAAGTAAATGTGGGGTAAGAGACCCACAACTAGAGTAAAGCGTGGTGAACAAATGTGAATGTGGGGTATAAGACCCACAGTTAGAGTAAAGTGCGATTAACAGATATGAACGTGGGATATGAGACCCACAACTGATGTGATAGTGATATGTAAGAACTAATGATGTAACAAGTCTTTGAATTTAATGGTAAGTAATGTGATGCATGTTGTATATAAGAAAAACTAGTTTGTCCAGAAGCTTTTGTTGGATGAATTTGCACTGGTGTGGTTGCTTCCAATGCATATTTAATCTTGTTGTGAGGTGAAATTCGTCTGATCCGATGTGAAATTAAGCCTAATTTCTGTTAAGTGTGCTTACATCATTTAATCCACAAATGATGAGTTTCGGAATGTGACACAAGCCATAAAATGAATAGGTATATTATTAATCAATGCAATTAATACAACACACCCGTGTTCCATATTTACACACTTTCATGAATACATTATGCCGATTTTTATGATTTCACATTCATGATATTAACACACAGGGCTTTGGCCCTTTCTAAAAATGTCGCCGAACTATTTTTTTTTTTTTGTGTCAAAATCTGATTAGTTTCTTCCCAATTTTCTCTTTTCTTAAACAATTTGATTATAATATTTATTTATTATTTAAATAATGATTAAAAATCAATTAATTTATGTATAATAAATTTATATTTCTAATTATAAGCTATTTGTAATTATCATTATTCTTTAAGTTTTCAAATATCAAATCAAAAGACGTCTTTTCAAAAGATGTATTTTCAAAAAATATTTTTGTCGGAAAAAAAGTTTAAAAGCATATTTTAAAAGATACTTCTAAAATCTGCATGAATTTGTGCAATAACGAAAAAATTACATGAATTTAAGAAATTCAGAAAAAAAAAATGCATGGATAGAGTAAAAAACTCATAAAGCCTTAAACCTATAAATGCACAGTAAGTGAAGCAGCATAAAGCTGGTATTTGATACCAACTGGAAAATTAGATCTACTAAACTCTTTGAGACCCCAATATTTTGATGTTTAAAGCACAGGAAAACTCAAATTCTTCATAATGAAGAAAAATGTGGCAAGCACTTCCATCAAGTGATACATCCAAATTTACATCACCAGATACACAAAACTGTAAACAAAAGCATTTTACTGTGTTATAGGTTTAGCTCATTAATTTTTATTGTTTATAACAAAATAAATCATAAATTCAAAAAAAAAAAAAAAATCTAATGTTTCAGTAAATTAGTCATCTGCAATCCTATTGAAATCCCTTCTATAACAATTTCTGAATCCTAGGAGAAAAATGGTGAAAAAATGATGCAGGATGTAACAAATGAAAAATAATAACCAATATAACTTCTAATGATCTGATAGTGCCTAGATCTGGCTGTCCATAACAGCATTTACTGGAGCATTTGTCTTCAAAATCATTTCTTTGTACTCATCTTCAGGCTTCGAAAGAGCAACAATGGCTCCTCCTGCTCCTATCGAAGCTTCCCCCTCATGTATGACAACTGTTCTTATCACAATGTTAAGGATCAAATGTCTGGTTGTATGAGAAAAACCCAATGCAGCCAGAGTAGATACCTCTAGAACAATTTTCGAGAGAATCAAGAATTTCCATTGATCTCAACTTTGGTGCCCCTGTCATTGAGCCACCTGGGAATGCTGCTCTGACACAATCAACTGCGCTTGCATCTGATCGCTTTTTCCCCTGGATTGTACTTACCATGGTGTGCACTGTTGCATATGATTCCACATCCATAAGATGTGGAACATGAACAGAGCCGGGTTCACAGACACGCCCAAGGTCATTCCTTAGAAGATCAACAATCATAAGATTTTCAGCCTGATCCTTTTCACTGTTGGGAGAGACAGAGTGTGAACATGTTAGTTATATATCAAAAAGCAGTACAGACTACATAGCTACTGATCTTGAATTTGAGCATTATTTTTGTTATGTATCTAAATAAGAAATTCACATACAGCACTGACATGCATTTACCAGAATAAGTGCATAACCAATAACATTGTTGAAAATGGTCAGTATAAGAGTATGAGATTGTTGGGTCTTTTAAGAAACATGTAACTTGTTCGCTTAAACGATGAGAATGATAGGCAACCACCATCAATAACCAAGGGGTTGTTTTAATTCATTCCCCAGGTATGGGTCTCTTAAAACAAGACTGCAGTTGAAGTCAGCATGCAAACAAGGATTGCTTTTATGTTGAAAATTTCAACAGGGAAACAGAAGAATATCCAGGCATACTTCTGATTCTGTTGAACATAATAACTGATTCCAAATACCTGTATTGTAGTTGCAATTTGAGCAGTTCATCTTCCTCTTCTGTCAAACCACGAGATATTGTACCCTTGATGGGTTTCGCTTCCAGAGTACCATTTCTATCCAACTGTAGGAACCTCTCAGGGGAAGAACAGCAAACACACAGGTTTTCCTTTGAAAAATTAAGCCAGGCAGCATATGGTGCTGGATTTTTTTCTCTAAGGTTCAGGTAAAGTCCCAAAGAATCAGTTTCCCCCATTCTTTTTCTCATCTGAGTCGTAAGACACAGCTCATAACTTTCTCCATCTTTAATAAATTCCAGACATTTCTCAACATCTCTGATGTACTGCTCTCTAGATTTCTCAGCAACAAAGCCTTCTTTGGATCGGGCAGTTGCAGCAGGTTGTGAACCATCTGACATTAACTTTTTTGTAGCAGAATTTTGTAGGCTGAGAAGCTTCTGCTCTACATCATCCAGCCAGGGTGTGCTGGTTGTGATTCCATCATGTACAGACAAAATATAAACATCATCACAGAGATGATCTATTGCTACGACATTATCTGAAAAGAAAAAACAAGCATCTGGTGCCATTGATTTGTGCCTGTTTGATGTCATGCCACATTCAACTTTCAGATCATACCTGTAGAACAAAAAAATCAATATTTTATTGTGGGGGCAATTTAAATCCGTTAATGAATTGGCATAAAACTAGAGAGAGAGAGAGAGAGAGAGAGAGAGAGAGAGAGAGAGAGAGGGGAGAGAGAGAGAGAGAGTGAGCGAGGCTTCATAAAAGGCAAGGACATCATCTAATAGTTCAGATAATTCTCAAAAGGAGCTGTGTTCTTGTATGACACATAACAGATGTTTCTCATACAATCCCCAAAAAACGACTTATCACACCCCAACACTTCTTCTTAATAGGATCCATGTCCAGCAATCCCAGAAAATATGATGAGTACCCCTTGAAGTGTCCAACCTTTTCTTTTTGAGAAAAACAAAGCAGAAAAAAATTGACACTGTACACATGGCCACCACAAGTCAAGCTTGCAACACAGTTTTTAATATAAGAAAAGAAAATAGTTATAAAGAGGAAAAAAAGGAGAGTCGTGTTCATAGACAAAATGAATAAAATAAGATCCCCAATTCAATTCATTTTAGTCTGTTTCAGCAAACAGAATGTTTTCTGCGTGCAATTTCAGGCCATCCTGGCAATTTCAGCCCAAAACATCCCTGAAACATGCCATTTACTCATCAAGGAGATATAGAGACTGCAATCAATATATCAGTACACCAGTCTATAACTTGATTCAAATCAACATTTTCCAATCTTAATATATTAGTTGATAATAAACGATCCTGTTTTGTAATTTGTTGATCAATATGCACACCTCACCTTTAAACATTTCAAAAGATTTCAGGAAGTTCCAGCCATATTAGGATATCAAAATGTATACCAAATCCACAAACATTTCATGTTAAAGAAAGGGAGAAGTATGATGCAACAGTAAAATACCCTATAAAGGTGGTACTTGGGTGGGCTAGGAAAGATGAAGGAGCTTGAAGCAGAGGAAAGCCAATAAGAATTAAGTAGACTTAAAAAAAACAAGAGATTAAAAACCTGTGCTTTAATTTAAAAAAGATGTGACTTTCCAAAAGCTAGAACAGAAAAATTGAATCGTACCACCAATTCTAATTTAAGTCATAAGGAATGATTGAGTACTAAAAAATAAATTAAGAAAATTTTCATATAAAATAAAACTAACCACATACCCAATGTAACCAATATAGCCACCATAAAAATCAAATGGTAGTCCTTCATAATCTTTTTCTTCATAACAAAATGACTGCAGCTCCTGATACACATACAGGAAATACATGTTAAAAAAACCTGTAAGCATATTCTAGAATCAGACATAAATTTTGCCTTGGAATAAACACAATCTTAATGCAAACATCGTAAATTTTTTTGTGATCATACAATAAGGGACTTATTTGAAAATGCACAAGAAAAATAGAATAGAAAGTTGCAGCCCACCCCCACCCCAACACCCAAAAAAGGTGGTGTTTGGGTTGGGGGGGGGGGGGGGTGCAATAAAAAAGAAAGAATAGAACAAAATATTTTATGATCTTTTCACAAGATAAAAGTTTCACCATGCAGTCGCACATGAGGAATTGCACAAGCACCAAGATAGGTTGGAAATATCAAAATTCATTTGAACAAATACTCTAAACCAAGAGACAATTGCCATAAATAACTAGAGAGCATGTCTTGTAAAGAAGGTTGGGCAATCAGAAAACATATTGATAGAATGCCAAAAATAGTTTACTAAGGAACTAATGGTAGTAATGATTGGTAAAAAACATGACAGAAAGTTAATGAATATGACTTATATGTTCAACAAAATCAATGACAGCAAAAGTGAGAATGGTGCACGCTGAAGGATTTTTCCACAGGATAAAATGAAGGCCAAATGGACATGTATTACGTATCAGTTCCGAAATCTTCAGCAATTCACAGTTTGACTTGATCAAACTGTTGAATTTGACACGATCTCGGCTTAATGCCATGTTTGGGTGTTTGTTCCTGTGTTTTTGTCACCCTATGCCATGTTTGGATGAGCTTTTGCTGAATGTCACTATACGATTTGTTTGGACTGAGCTTTTGGTGCCAACAGTCTTTACAGGTGAGTGTTTGACTGAAAAACTAAATTGGCATTAGTGTCGTAGTGACTCTGCCAACACTTCTTAACACTCATTGTTAAACATCCACTATACAGAGCAACTTCGCCTTTCACTTTGTGATTTATATATTATTTATTATAATTATACTAGATAAAAAATTAAACATATATTGAGCCGTACTCTCAAGAAGCTCTGGACCACATACTTTTCCAGAAATCATTGTCTCATGGTCTCACTCCCACTGCTCTTGCTTTTGCTCTAGGTAGCCTAGGTTTGTGGTAGTGCAAGTGTGGTAAGACATGGACATATGCTTTTGTAGATTGTTTGGGGGACATTAATCGTATAGAAGGAGCTAATCTTTAGTCCCTATTCGTTTGATCTTGTGTTGCGCCCCCTCCGGTGCTTTCATTTATATATAACACATCTTACCTGTCAAAAAAGAAAAGAAAAGAAAAGAAAAGCAGACAATCATCAAGACTATTCTCATTAAATACCTTATTTAAAAAATCAAGGAAACCATCTTCCAAAAATGTGCTTTTGGAAGAGCCTTGAGCATCTTCAATTGATATATAGCCTCCTTTAAAAGTCATATCACTGAAAAAAGAAAAATCCAGATGTATCATTTCCCATAGCAAAATACTTGCAACGAAAGAGTAGAAACTTATAGTTTGTACTCCAATGAAACATTTTGTGGGTAACTAATTGATATCAATCCAAACCTTTTATTTGACAATCTATATGTGACTTGCTTCCAGAGAGAGCCACCTTTACCCCCCATGTATGAAAAGCGCGCCCTTTTCTACACACGGATGAAAATGGTTAACTCAACACAATTTTTAGCTATTACAACAGGAAAGTGCACTGAGCTGTATCCAAACCATTGTGACAATACTAGAATGAAGTAAAAATACAAATTATAAGACAGCCCCATCTCTCACAGAGAGAAAATAAACCCCAAATAGAGTACTATTTTAAACTAAAAGGTCCTAAAACCCCCAATACTAGCCTTATTTAATAAAAGGAATTTTTTTTTTTTTAATAAAAGAATTTTTTTTTAAAAAAAAAAATTCCTTTTCAAAATTGTGCATCGGCTAGCTGTTGATTTGAGTCAACTAGAGCATGAGTGGGCCACAATCTAGTATGTCACATTATATAATGTGTGTTGTATGGTGTGCTATCGTATCACATGTCATGCACTTCTTCACAGTGCACACTCATTTTACAACTTCATGTCTGTATGCCACAAATCCATCATACATTTTTTTACAACTATGTTAAATTCCTATTGCAGGAATCACTTAAAGTTTCCCATAATTTTATAACACAAATTCCAATCCGTCCTGAAATTCACATTCTAGTGTAACTTGAAAAGGATCAATCACATATTAACATGGCAAAATACATGATGCGGATAAAAATTGTGAGAGCATATAAGTAGTTAGGTCTTTTTTTACCAAGAAGAGAAAGCGAAGGATAGAATTGGGAGGTTTGTGAAAATGAAAATAACATGCACCTATCTTTAAAAATCACTGTCAAAATTGTAATGTATACGCAATTATAAAAATTTGATTTTCCGTTGAAAATAGACTGAAATAAGAAAAATTGAATAATAGGGACAAACTTTCAGTACCCAGCAAGATTATAATTTCAATCAAAATTTTACAGTGTGTCTTTTACTTGGTATTTAATTACTATATGCCAACAGGATGTTGATAACAATCTGCTCTATAATGTCATTTTAATATCTTGTACAGTACATGGTTTTGATCCATAAATCTATCTCAAGATTCTGCATCTCTAATAATTTCTCCAGTAACATGTTCTAAAGTCTAAAGTCCTTAAAAACAAAATACAAAACATACTTCTTCCCGAATCTCTCAACAGATTTGGGTTACCAATTTATGACAAACATAAATTCCTGAAAATTCTCCTTCCAACAGAGGAAAATTCGTGTAAGTTCAGAGCATTGCATCTGATCTAAGATGGGAAAGGGAAGTTTTTTTTTTTAAAGTTTCAAATGCAATTGGCAGCAGAAAGCAATAAAAAATTGAAAATGTAGAGTTCAACAGTAAAGGGGCAGCTTTGAGCAATAAACAGACCTTGTCTATTGAGGAACTGTCCAACCAAAAGGTGTTTTCAGCTTTATGATGTCCGAAGATTTCACAGAATATGTTCCTTGCTCCGCCAACTTGACTAGCCAAGCGTTGTAGTTTCCTCCATTTCAACTTCAAAAACTTAATTCCATTGCTTGGATGTGATAGATTTACCATATTATATACGTTGAAGTGACTGCCTCCCATCTGAATTATTCATCAATTGCCTATTTAAAGGATCATATTTGAACAGTTGACTTGCATGGGGCACCTGCATGCACGCTAAGTAAAGTTTACCGCCCAAATCAAATAATAGGCAGCGGTATATGTGTTCATATATGAAAGGAGAAACATTTAAATTATATGCTATGCATGAGGTGGACCTAGAGCATATCCAATGACGCCACACAATTTTGCTATGGAGCACGTAAGGTACAGAAGGAGATTGAGCTAGCCCATCGATCAACATATTTAACATAGGAGGTCTCGACATCCAGAAAAGAGAAGGCAATTACCACATCTTTCAGGTGTGTCATTTTGATGATATATACAGTTAAGTTACAGCCTCTCCAATGTTTAAGCTTTTAGAAGAGGTGGCTGTCAACATGGTATCAAAGCTGGAGGACCTGTGCTCAAATCCCAATATTTACCTAATAATTGTAACACATGCACTTGTTTCCCACCCATGGAGGAGAGTGGCTACATGTGAGGGAGTTAATTGATATATAAAAACTTGAATTGTACTGTCTAACAACTTAAACTTTTAGAGGATTTGGTTATTAGCTTGTCAAACCACCAATTCATTGGAAGTAATGTATTGGCATCTCTTTTGCTATCATCAAAGCTCATATGGCTTAAATACTTATCAAGACAAAATAAACTGACACATTTACACATATAAACGTAGTTATCCACCGTTGATTCTGCTTAAATATGCATTATGTACACACATATATAATTATCAATGAAATTTTCTTAATGTAGCTGCAGTTTACCAGTATAATGAACCTTTCTCTCACTAATGGATGATGACCTCATCCTGAGCCAATAATCCTCAGTTATTTCTCTGAAATTCTTGAATATTTGTCTCCCATGACAGGTTGCGACACTCTCAGGGTGAAACTGAAGGTCAAAGAAAAGTCAACAGTGTAATGCACAAAATACCAGAATTGGGTTACTTGCAAAAACAATAATTAAAAAAATGCACCTGCAAACCATAGTGAGGCCTGGTGGAGTGCATGATGCCCATGAGGACCTTTCCACTCCGCAACCCTTCAGAATCACTTAAAGAAAAGGAATTTCCACTTTTGAATTTTCTTGAGAAAGATTCAATGGAGATTTGTTGGCCAAGCTGACTCTCATAACCATTAGGGATAACATCAGACTTTTGGGTACCGAGAAAAGAAAGTGTGTCACTGGAAGAGGTCCATGCTATAGGAATAAGTTCTTTTGGAAGTGATTCTGCATCTACAACAAGGGAATGATATCGAACCACCTGCATCAAGTCATAACCAACAGGTATTCAGGGTGATGCCAATATTCACTCAATGGCTCCATGGTAGCTGCAACATGTAATTGCTGGAACTCCAAACTTCCATAAAGTTAACATAATTATCAATATGAGAAGCTATGAAACAATAATTTTGGCAAAATGATAGTTTTTTTTTTTTTTGATAGGTAAATCACACACACATACACACTCACTTTTTCCCTCAAAGAGACTTGAACCCTCAACCTCTCAGTATGGAGAGGTGGAGGAGATACCCATCAAGCTAGAACTTGTTGTCTAAAAGATAGAATACCTGCAATATAATTATTTTTATTTTTCATCATATGAAATCTAGCAAATTATCCATTACTTTTCATTTAATTTTAGTCACATTAGCTATCAGAACAGTTATTTCAAACTCCCTAGTTATAAGTTAGTGACACTTTTTGTTAAGCTTTTAGAGTAGTTGGCAATAGCATAACCAGGAATTTTTTCGATTGGGGTCATTCAATAACTCATCACCATGTCAAAAAATACACATTAAATTATCTTAAATGAAATTAACAAAAATACTTAATCTCTGGTGCTCCTAATTTTGTTTTTGTAGAATTGGAACTTATGTGGTCTCTTCTCTTACTATTTCAATCTAGTGCTTTTCTTTACACAACTTCATGCTACAGATGGGTGAGAGATGACGTGATTTTAAGAAGATTTAGGGCAATTTCTTGCTAGGGACTTGCCTATTTGGGAGAGCGCAAAACTTAAGAGTTCCACTCATGATACTTGTTCATCCATTCAACAACTTTTCTACTATTAATGGAGATGTTATTGCCACCTAAAGAGACAAGCTCGATTCTTTCTATATCCGTGTAGAATTCAAAAACACTTTAAATATTTTTTTTTGTTTATCGTAAGGCTGCTTGTCTTATCTTATTCTTCCTTTCTAACCAAAGTACAAAATTGACCCCTCTTATTTTTTTTTTCCTGCAATTCTAGTGGGTCAATTTAAGAAAAGAAGCCCAAAATTTTTGTTTTACAACACATACACATTTTTTGTTTTTGTTTTCAAAGTTTAGTGGGGTCAAGACACCACTAAGATACATGTGGCCTCACCCATAGTAGTTGGTGGTTTAACATAGCATTAGAAGAGGCAAAGGTCCTGGGTTCGGACCTCTCCGTCACCCTAATAACTATAATTGATGCATGTGTTGGCCCACTCGTAATAGAGTTAAGTTACACATTCTCTAACAGCTTAAACTTTTCGAGAATGACCAACAATGTATATCAAGCCCTTACACTCTCTCTCACGTGCGACCCCAGACTCATATGTGGAGAGGCAAACAAAGTTAACAAACCATAGACAAACTCAAAATAGAGAAGAGTGCAACTTTGCACACACAAACCAAACATGGGAATAAATGCAAATGGAGAGACTTGAACCCAAAACCTCTCAACTCCAAAGCTTTAGTACATTTTTAAAGTAGTTGGTAGTTTAACATGGTATCATAGCAAACAAATGTTCTATGTTCGAACCTCGCCGTCACCTTGATAACTACTATTAATACATGTGTTAGCCCACTCGTGATGGGGAGTTTGGCCACATGTGAGGGGCCATATTTAAGTTGCACTCTCTCTAAAAACTTAAGTTGTTAGTGAATAAGCCAATAGTGTATATCAAGCTTTAACACTCCCCCTCATGTGCGACCCTAGATTCGCACATGGAGAGGCAAACAAACCACAGACAAGCACAGAACAGAACAATGTAATTTTATACACACAAATCAAACAAGAGAATAAATGCAAATGGAGAAAGAGTTCTATGCAGCATAAAAAAAAATTATAGGGAAAAGGGACAAAAAGAAAATGAAATAAAGAACTTAGCCTTGTAATGCCTATCACAAGGTACTTTGGGAGATACAACCCTAATATCACAAAAGGAGGTAGCAAACCCCAAAAGAAGGAGAATCCCCAAAATCAAAAAAATCTGCAATTCAGTGTTAGTAGGTGATAAAATTTTGTTTGTTCCACACTAAGAGTAGGACTATCATTTGCCTAATTGTGTTTCTTTTTTCTTCATTTTTGGGATTTAGTTCTTTTATATGTTTTAGGAAATAAGAAGATATTGGAGTCTTGTCTTAGTTGATGGAACCATTGAGAAAGGAGGCACATTTATATTCATACATTTGCTGGTCTAACTGGCATTGCAAGGAGGGGAGGGTTTATCAGCAGGTCAGGAGCAACAAATTGAATTCATATTTTAATTGACAATCCGTGGACGTAAATATCAATCAAAAAATTAAAAAAAAGGAAAGTAAAGGATCTAAGAGTCAGTGGGAATGGTCTGCAAAATTGGTAGGGGAGAGAGAATGGGGAACTACGAGATTTTCGCAACGAGATACTCGGGCACCTGGTCCAGATTAAAAAAAAAAAAAATACTCGGGCACCAGGAGAAGTTTGGAACTGAAGATCAGGATGGTTGAAGAAGTTCTTTAAGTTCCTTTCTTTAAAAGTTCAAACATAGTCGGTTGTCCGTCCATGTTGCAAACCAGACAATATCCAAAGGGGTGTGTAAAACATTGCATTGAAACTTAAACAAAAGAAAGACAATGAGAAAAACGAAGGCGTTTTCTATGTTTTACTTGAGGCTAGTGCAATTTTTTTTTTTCTATAGAAATCCATTCTAGAATTAGCCAAACACCCAAAAAGTATGTTTATGTGTATTTGGTATACATTGTTCGGCACATCCCTCACAGCCGAAGCGGTGTTTGGGGTTACAAATTATTATGGAAAAGTGGTTGTCGATAATAAATTTGGGCAAAAGTAATTATAGCAAAATCAGTTTAGTAGTCGGATGAATGTAATTCAAAAGTAATTATGGTGTTAGAAGTAATTATTAGGTGCTTACTAAACATTGTTCAAAAGTAATCATGGAACATGAATTTCCCATTTTCCCCTTTATTTAGTAGATTTTATACATACATATATATATATTAAATATATAAATTATATTAGATTTAACAAAGTAATTATACAAATATAAAATATATAAAATTTAATTACCCTAGTTTATAATAAAAACTATTATAGTATCATTTAAGTTTTTATATTATATAAATAAAATTATTTTAAAAATATATAATAAATATATGGGGTATTTTGGAAAGTGGTTGGTTAGTTTTGAAATTTTGTATGAGGATGTATTTGAAATTTTAGTGATTTGTTAGGGTTAAAATGGTAAATTTGTAGTGGGACATATTCGTAATATGTTAGAATAGTTGAGAAAAAATGAGGAAAGCAATTCTTTCGCGTTTAAGCCAACCAACCATACCACCGACATGGATATCCGATATGGACATGAATACGAAACTACTTGGGCACAATGGCATGAAAAATCCCAAAAGTCTAGGACACAAACACGGAAAAGACACAACAATATACAAATATAAACTTTTACTTACATGCATCTATTAGATTAGATCAATAGACAAATATATAATCCTTGATTAATTTTATTGAATTTTTATATTACGATGTATAATGTGGAGGATGAAGCATGAAAAAATCATAAAAATCACTTCATTACACTACTACTCTCTTATTGATTTTCTATTTAATATTACATTCTTATCATATATAAAAAGATTGTATTGCATGCTTCACTTGTACTAGCCATGTGTATAATGTCAAAAGTTCTTAAGGAAAAAGAAAAAAATGAACACATTAATTTAAAATGTGTTCATCTTATTTCTTGAGGCATTCCACAAGAGTACTCCTATTAAGATGTGTTTGTGAATTGTGATACATAAGTTATATGTTGGGGTGTGTCTACGATTTGTCGAATTAGTATCCGAAATAAAGAAATTTGTTTTTATATTATGGACATATCTATGAGGTGTCGGACGTGTCTAAGTGTGTCCATGAAGTGTTAGTGTCCGACAAAATGACAACGCAGAGACGACACCATGACGACGCAAAGACAACACCTTCTTATAAGTGTCCGCACTTAGTATCTTATGGCTTAAACTTTTGGGAACATTAATTATCTAACATGATATTAAAGCAGGCAGGTTCTGTGCTTGAATCTTACTGCTTCCCTAAAAATTACATTTACATGCACGTGCTTGGCCCACCCATGGAAGGAAGTCTGACCTCACATGAGGGGCCACGTTGATGATATAAATACTTAAGTTACAGCCTCCTCTATAATAATTTAAGCTTTTAGAAAAATTGTTTGTTAATATCCCGTCTGACATCGATACTAGCAGCAGCTCTATTCTTTCTTAATAAAAAATTTATTGAGTGAATGTTGTCAGAATAGAACAGATTGATTCAGTGAAACTCCTCCAGAGGCAGGGTAACTAATTTAAGTGTAGTTCTTCACAGCATACAAAAGAGCCTTGCTGTGAGTGATGAAATTTCACACACAAAATTAATAAGTTCACTTTATTGGATATTATTTTATGTTCAGGCTGTTCAGGTATTATATTTAAGCCAAGCTTAATGTACCTTCTGCTGCTATTCGATGCAGTCCTAAGATTTTGTTATATTCTACTGGTGTTGCACCAAAATAAAAGATTTGACACAAGCTCCCGTTCAGCAGTTCGGTGGCCATGATAATAATGGTCTATTTCCCTTCTTTTTTGGATGAATGGGATGGATTTTTTTGTTGCTTTCATCTATTTCATGTGAGTCAATAGTTCTTTACAAGGCATTCAGTACAGCTTGCATTAAACATGCATTTGGCATGCTAAAGACCCTTAACAAATTCAAACTCTTTTACATTTACAGTCTGACCTTAAACCCCGAATTTCTGCCAGAAGGAATATCATGGAACAGCCTACACCCACGGTGCTCAATTTCACTGTAAAGGACAAGAAAAGATATAAGTGGTAGTAAAAGCAAGCACATGACTAACCTTTTGAGCAAACAAGAAGACACAATATTCACAGAGGTACAACTCTGCAATAGTTTTATCCATAATTTAAATGAGACATGATAGATTTTTTTTTTAAAAAAAAAAGAAAGAAAGAAAAAAGAAAACACACACACACACACAGAACGTTTCAGTTCATGATTTCTACTCTAATTGATAAACCATGCTTCGTATCAGAAGAATAAGATTAGTTTATCACATTGATGTCTGAACATAAACCATACAACCATGCTACCACAGTTCACCATACCTCAAACGTCCATGAACTGGTTCAGAAGCATGGACAACTCGAGCACCATGCACATATCCCAGAGCCTGTAGAATCATTTAAATCGTTCAGTTCAATTTTGTACAAGATATTAGCTAAAAATAAAAAATAAAAATCGAGTGTGTAATTGGATATGTAGCCATAGAGTCATAGACTCCTCCATTTTTCGTTATAGAAGTTAATGTAACATGCAAAAGGATAAGGACATGTGGGAGTTCAGCGAGGAAGAAAATAAACTGCAGATTGGAACAATCATAAAATTAAAGATCTAAGATAAATGAAGAAATACTAGTCAGACTATTAGATTTAATTTGGCACAAAAAGAGCAACAGTGTGCTAGTACCACCAAATCAATCCTTAAGCCTTGGGAATGGAGAAAGATGAAGAGAAATACATGCTATGGAAATTTCCCAACCATGTTTATCTCCCAGCATTTCTTCTTCGTTAAGGATGAATAATGATATTAACACAAAAACACACATGTAACCCAAAGTAAAAGGGATAACAAGTTAAAATGCAGAGTTATTTTATTAAGCTAAAATTTGGGGAGGATGCTAGAGCCACTCTATTTTTGGGGACATTACCATTCCTTAATATGTATAGTTAAATACACAGATTTGATAATGAAAAAGTAAAATCATTTTGTGGGAATGAAAAATTGATCTGACTTCAATTTCATGGTCATCACACAAAAAAGAAGAAGTTAGATACAGGGAGTTATACTGGATGAGGGCATGTCTGATGTATAACATAAAACACTGGTTTTACAAATTATGTGCTCCAAGGTGAAATGTGGAGACACCACAAACTTCAAACTTAAGAGATTTTTTATTTCACAGGATTCGCGTGGAAATAAGACCTTCTCTTTCGTAAAATAACATGAATCTTTAGTTGCTAGTTGAGGAGAAGTGAATAAGAAGCCTTCACATTGTCAAGAGCAACCAAGTGTATTGAAAGCAACAGTAAAATGTGGAAAAATAGCATTGAAGTACCGATGCCATGAAAACTTTGAGATAGAAAATAAGTAACACAGTACTAGAAGTGTAACACTCATTTGTGAGACAGTGGTGTTATTGCACAAAAGGGAGGTCCACAAGCTTGATAAGAGCTTGGAATGCATATCATATTCGGTTTTCTGTGGAACTTCAAAAGAACACATGGACCAATGAAAGGAATGAAATGTTTGCTCTGTGAACAAGAGAAGGAGATGCAACAAGATCACATCCACCATGATGGATTTTTTCTTAACTCAAGAGTTTCCACAGTCACAGTTGCTCCAATGGAAGAAAATGATTTTAGATGATTGAAAATCAAGAAGTCAGTTCCTCGTCTAGGTTGGTAAAATTCCTTCTCCGAAGCATCAGGGAAAGCACTTTTCTGATCTGATGTGTTTCAAAGTGTCCATTGACCTTTATCAGATAGTTTTCCTATCTCTTCAAGTTGTTCCTATAAAATACCAACACTTGACTTTATTAAACCATCTGATCTCTTATGATCCCTATCAGGGGACAGTTCTTTCAATGATCAACTCATTCATTTTTCACAGCAGCTAGATGTGTAGATGTCGGATATTTTTTACAAACTGGACAGCCGATGACTAGTTTAGGTGAAATTAGCAAACAATAAATATTTATGTGGAGTTTTTCCTCCTTTTGTTGTTGTTCTTGGGTTATATGATCTATAACATATTGCAGCATAGTTAAATTACAACAATTTGCTTCCCCCCTAGCGAATTGTGAATGGGGATCGCACAATTCAAAACATGGATCATTAACAATTTGAAATGCAAGATTTAGCGTTCCAATCTAAAATATCAAAAGTCCCAAAAAAAGCATACAACATACAAGAAAAAACATCCATACATCATTGGAATTTGATTTTATAATGGTTTGAATTCGTTGAAATTTTTCTAGTGTATATATATATATATACATATGAACATTATTACAAATACAATTAAAAAACATATTATGTTCTAAATAAACGTATTTCGTTCCAATAAAGCGATCCGAAGAAGTCTACCCCTAGCGTACCACGTTTTAGAACAAGTGACAATCTACATTCTCGTTCCCGTTCCATGTATCATAACGATCCACATTTCAAGTAACATTGTATTGTAGTTATTTTGGAGATGATTTAGGATGTTTCCTCATCAACCTTGGGTTTTTACTTGTCCGCTTTTTAAGCCTGGGAAAAGGACCAATAATTTACTTCATTATTATTTTTTGTTTGGTAATATTCTTCATTATTATTACTAGTTTGCTACTATTATTATTACCATACTGAGGTATAAACTGGAGCTTTTCAGTTGCTTCTAAAAATGTTCAATACACCTGATCAAAACTTTCACTTGAAATTGCCAAGGTTGGTGGAATTGATTCTGGTATTTTAATTAAAAATTATATATGAAAACTACAAAGTAGCAACATAAGAATTTGAATGAACTCGAAATTGTCAAGGTTGGTGGAAATTGATTCAAGTATTGAAGTAAACATTATATATACAAAGCAGCAACACAAGAATTTGAATATTATATATCTATATATATTTTGTGTAATGCAAACAGTTGCATTCTCAATGTTATGGCTACTCAGAAACAGTGCTCCAAAGCTTCTAATCGTTCTATTCATTTCTTTTCCTTTGCCCATAATTTCTCTTACAGTTCAAAATAAATTAGGTTAGGATGGCATATATCCAAGTTGAATCAAAACAAAAAATCGCCTCCAACTATTATTATTTTTCACATCAGGATTTTATATCGGTTTGACATTGGCAAACAGTAGAGAGAAAAATAACAAAAAAGCCAGATCTTAAATCACAAGCAAATCATCTCGAAATGAAGTCTAACAAGAAAATGTAAAAATGGATTGAAATAAAACACATAATTAAAAACGGGAATCAATAGAATGATAAAAATCTCTGAATCATATGAGAGATAGCACTGCCACCAACTTCTTGCAAACACGTGTAAGGAAATACCTGGTGTCCAAGGCAAACACCCAAAATAGGGATGTCTCTGCACTCAAGAAGCAACCTAAGACATATTCCTGTAAGATTCAAATATGTTAGTACAACTGTACAAAGTAAGCATGAAACTTTAATCAACTAAAAATATTCACACAGAATGTAAGCAGAACTCCCAGGGTGACAAGTCAATGTTACTGCAGGGACTGCAAAAAAATATACATATTCATTAAGGTCTGAAGTACAATGTGCACGGTTTTAAAGTGCTGGCAGAAATATTCAAACAAATAACATTCTTTCTTTGCTGGGCAATATCAAACAGTTTGTTTAAATAAGTTTATACATTCATTCGATAGTAAAATATTGCATCATGTGAGTTATTAAGAATTATCCAAAATTAAGCATGTCAAAATTTGGCTCTGTTAAATTTGGGACTATATGATAGTCTTTTCTGACTGGGACTTCTATAGTGGTGCATTCCACATTTCCCTTTTTACAACAAATTCATGGGTTCCTCAGTCCATAGAATTTGAACTACTTATAAGCAGTGTATAAAAATAGAAAATGCACATGACATAGTTCTTTTATCGAACCTATATCCTCGGGGCAAGTAGGAGAACCAGGTCCTGGCGATATAACAATATTATCAAAGGCATTTTCTTCATACAAGTAATGGCAAATGTCTTTCCATGTCCACGCATCATTTTGCACCACAACCGGAGGCACTGGCACAATACAAGACAAAAGAAAGATATCAAAAGAGTCATGACCAATCAATACTAAAACTACTCATTCATTCAGTCTCTGAGATCAGCATCAGCAACCATTATTTTCTATTCAGTACCAAACAATGGAACTGTGATTGGAGTGCAACAGATTTTAATCGATATTTAAAAAATTAACAAAACTGGAATCATATTTTTGACATAACAATCTACTAGATTAATATTATTTTGATGACATTACCATGTTAGTGACATAGCTTTCTTATACTCGGTATCCATTTGGATCCAATATCCAACTTAATTTAAGAGCTGGCAATCCAATTATAACATAAAAAATGTTTATCTTCATGCTGGAGGGAGAAAAGTTAGATCACTCACACTTGTGGAGAGAGAGAGAGAGAGAGAGAGAGCTTACATCCATTAATGACAGACAACTCCTGATAAATATTATATGTGTAACTATCATAGTTGTCAATTAACAATGTCCGAACAAATTCCAACTTTCGACTTGGCTCCTCCAGCCGTTTCCTCCCCATGAATGATCCTTCTAAGTGTCCAGGCACCAAATGGCCAGAAATAAACGCCTTTCTAGAACCATGATTGAACACTTGAATGTTCTCTTTCTTAGTGAAATCACCAACCCTTATAAAAGGCTTGGACACTAGTAAATTCATCTTTTTGCTTTGCAGGCTCTCAAAGGAAGGAGAAGTGATCTCAGATGATGACAAGCCCAAAGAGAAACTCATTTACGTCTGGAAAGGTAGATAATAAAGAATTTCATAAATCATCCACTACCTCCAAACTTTCTGCAGAAATGAAAATACATAGCAGTTAGGAACTTAGGAATGCCTCACTAAGTCCAAATAGATCATTTCGATAATTAAGACCATATTCTACCAAAAAAGTTCAGAAACTTGAGATAAATAAAGAAAGACTAAAACTCATCGTGCATAACATAGGTATGCATCTATGTATGGTATAAGTAAATGGACACAGATAGACAAAACGCTTCAATTTTTTTTTTTTTGATAATAAATGTTAATTGAATAAAATGCGCCTAAGGAGGTAGCCCCACAGTACAAAAAAAATACAATTATGGCCTCAACAACCCCAAAAAATCTACAAAGAAACCTACAAACGATGGGTGGGTCTTTTTGGGCCAAAAACAAAAGGCGCAGAAAGACATCCTTCATAACAAAGTGGGCTTTTTACTCTCCTCAAAAACTCGACTATTCCACTCGCACCACAAACACCAAGCCACAGAGTGAGGGACCATCCACCAAATCCCTTTAATATCCTTCCTTACTCGAGCCCCTCCCCAACACAAGAAAACCTCCACCAATCTTGCCGACATCACCCATGACAACCCAAAAATAGACATAACGAGGCTCCACAAGTCGCCTGCCACCGTGCAATGAATCAAGAAATGATCAACTATTTCCACCATCATCTTGCACATGAAACATCTACTAGCCAATGGGGAACCCCCTCCTCTGAAGACTATCAGCCGTCAAAATAGCTCCCCACGAAGCACACATGCAAAAAAAGCTACCTTCGTGGGAACACCCAGTGTGCCACACTATCTTCCTAGGAAACTACCCTCCCCTATCCCCCACCAACTCCTGAAAACAGGCCATGAGCATCCAGTCTCCATCTCATACAATCCACCCTCTCCAACATTATCCTGTGCCCATAAATCAAACTCATAAACTCTCCCACTTACTCCATATCCCAGTCAAAAAAATAACATCTAAAAAGAGGCATCCACACCACCTCCCTTCCCTCAAGGGATATATAATCAACTACCATGGCATAACGAGAACAAGCCAAGCTAAACAAATGTTGAAAATCCTCCTTCAAGGCTCTATCCCCACACCAAACAACCTCCTAAAACTGAACTCTAGTACCATTCCCAACCCCAAAATTCACTAACCTCCTAAAGTCCTCCACACCCCTTTGAACAGCCTTCCATAAACCACAACCCCTGGGACCCCACACCTCACCCGTTAACCAGCTCAACCTATTATACCTATACTTCACCATTACCACCTCCCTCCACCGCGTGTCCCTCTCCACCCCATAC
This sequence comes from Nyssa sinensis, assembly GCA_008638375.1. Lineage (NCBI taxonomy): Eukaryota > Viridiplantae > Streptophyta > Magnoliopsida > Cornales > Nyssaceae > Nyssa > Nyssa sinensis. The sequence continues at coordinate 12,945,327 of CM018041.1, read as the reverse complement.
CTCCAAAGCCATTTCCCAAGCAAGGCCTTATTGAAGAGCCTCAAGTTTTTCACACCTAATTCCCCTTGCTTAATAGGGGTCCTCACCTTATCCCAGCTTAATAAATGAATTTTCCTCTCCTCCTCCATCCCATTCCACAAACAATCCTGCTGAATCTTGTCCAACCTTCATTCCACTAAAGCTGGAATGGTGAACAAGGACATATAATGAGTTGGTAAGTTAGCCAACGTACTCTTTATTAAGGTAATCCCCCGGCCCACCTCTAGGTGACAGATACTTGCCCTTCCACCCAACCAACCTCCTTTGAAATCTTTCCATGATAGGATCCCAAATCACTGAAGAAGTGGAAGGAGCCCCCAAGGCAAACCCAGGTATGAAGAAGGGAGAACCCCTACTCTACAACCCAACGTGCCTGCTAACTGATCCACCCCATTCACCTTTCCAACTGGTATAATTTCACTCTTCTTCATATTTATCCACCCCCAAATACTTCGCGAAATTAATGAGTATCCAACTATGTTTTAAACCCAGTTCAAGGTGACTTATCAGATAGGCCAGGCCTGAAACATCCAGGTTCTTCACCAAGCCAAATTGGTCTGACTGGCAATGCGATGAGCCAAATTGATCTCATAGACCAGTGAAGACATAAAAATAAATTAAATCAAAAGTATTCTCAGTTTATCTCAATTATAATTTGGCTATTTTGCAAATTAATAAATTCTGATTTATTCCACTAATAACTCTGTTAATGCAAGATCATTTCACCAGCAATCCATCCTTGATGTTGCTTTTATTGACAACAACAGGGCCGTGGATTTTTCAAATTTGAAATAGGAAACAATTTCATCTCAAAGCCGAAATAGTTAGACGAAGAAAAAAAAAACTCAGAAGGACGCAAGAAATAGATTGAAATTGGAATGAGCCTAAGTTCTTGACCGGAAAAACTATTGCTTCAGTAAAAACTTTGCAGCTTCTAAGGAACTATTTTATTCGAAACCTGTAAGTTCTTTGCATGCTTCATAGAGCAAAATTTTCTTCTCTACCAAGCCTATTAAATCGTTTGAGCCAATTCAATCACTCAACCATTGACGTCTGCACAATGTCTTAAAACATTGACAGCACTTTTTTCCTTCTACATAACGACATAACGTGTGCATCACAATATAGAAAAGAACGGAATGAAATTATTCTATACCCAATCCAAATATAACAGACGTCAGAAGACAGAATCTCTCATATTCCTATATCCAAAATCAAACTGGAAAGAAAGAATATGTACATGCATAGATTTGTATATACATGTATATGTATATATGTATGAATCGAATTCTCTAAATGAGCAGATCTTGCAAACAGAGCCCTACCACAAACAGGAACATATCAAGGGAAAAAAAAAGGCGTAACAGGATAAAGTGTGAATCGTACCTCGGAGCTCGGCTGGTTAGGTAACCACTGTTTTTGGTATTTTGAGAGTGAGAGAGAGAGAGAGAGAGAGAGAGAGGCGGTGGCGGAGAATCTATGATGTTGAATAAGAGGAGGTAATGTGGAATGGAAAGATGCGTTATTGCCAAACGACCAACGACCACCCCCTGTCCAAGTACTGCGAACGGAAACGTGCAATCCACTCGATGAGATGGCGTGCTATACGCACGTGTCAACCCCAAACGGGCCAAACCCTTCGCTAGAGTCATGATCACCGCCAAACTTAATTGATGCAGTGGCAAAAAGGTCGCACCCGTGCTCCTCGGGCAGGAGTAATATTTTCATAGTACAGTAATGCTATTTTTATCCTTAAAAAAAAAAAATAATAATAAATTTTTTATTTCATTAACATGATTATTCGGTACTAGTTAATTAAGTTTCTTACTATATACAGGTGCTAGTTAATTAAGTCTTTTAGTACTAATTAATTAAACCTCTTGAGCTCATCTTATTTGGGTACTAGTTAATTAAGTCTCTTACTATTTGCAGGTGCTAGTTAATTAAGTCTTTTTGATACTAGTTAATTAAACTTCTTGAGTTCACTTGGCATGAATAACACCAAAAAATTGAATTCATTAATACTAAAAGACTGAATTTACTAGTACTTGAACAACTACGTTAGAAAATAAATTTTTTTAGTAAAATATTAAGATAAAAATAATATTACTCATATTTTTGTGTACAAATATATATATTTTTAATCACAATTAGCATAATTAAACATGTGTATAGGGTCTGCACTCATTACATTCACATGATCCCAAATTCATGTGAGTAATTGTGCTATAAAAAAAAAGAATTGCATCACAAAACATTATATTGTCTTTTTTATTTTTATTGATAAATTATAAATATTTTTTTTAAATGACAAGCTTTTCATTCATATTTTTTTTGTTGTATATTTTTAATTTTGACATTTTTTCCTAATTTTTTAAAGATTTTTTTTTAATTTTAAATAAAGCTAAATTTAAGATAAATAACTTATTTTTATTTTATATAAAAATAAATTTAAAGTTGTATCACTATTTATTTGAAAATAAAAAGAAGCAAAAAAAAAATAATCAAAACTAAAAGAATGTATTAAAAAAAAAGGGTAATTTTGTTATTTTGAAAAAAATTTAACTTGAGAAGATATTTATAATTTTTTAGATAAAATAATAAAAATTAATGTAATTTTAAAAACTTTTAAAAAATATTAATATAATTATTAGAAACCTTAAAAAATGTGAGTATACTTTTATTTTATTAATCAAACTGCAATTTCTCACTCTCTGTATTTCGGCAACCACTCACTCCTCTAATTCATGGCCAGCCCAACTTGATGCTTTTTCTAAATCTTTTCTCATACCTACTGTGACAGAAACTCAAATATATATAATATGTTAATTCTAATTTTATACCAACACCAACATATAATTACATTTTTAAAAGAAAATTTACTCTTATTAAAATATTACTCTAATTATAATTAGGACTAACAAAAAATATTTTAATTACTCATTGGACACTATTAAATAAAAATAAACAACTGTCTAAAATCAATGGACTTAATTTAATTAGCTCACAATGTATTTCTTAAACCAAACTCGTCAAAACAACTTTCCAACACCTTTACGAGTAATAATTTTCAAAGTAATTTTTTCCATTGTAAGAAAAGGTTGTACTATAGTAATTTGAAACAATGAAAAATGGTTTTCATTTTCACACGTGGATGCGGCCGAATCTTATTTTTGAAATACAATTTTTTTCTTGTTTATCACGATAAAAAAATGAATCCATGCTCACCTATTCAAAATTAGAATTTACAAAATAAGTATCCATACCGCTAATTCCAACATCACAATAATGTAGAGATTCCCAAAAGTTTTGAATACCAAAATCTTCTTCTTGAACAAACTTTTCAAAAACTAAATTATTAAGGTCCAATCCATTGTTGTAGCCAGACAAAAAAAATTCATCCATTTGGATGAAATCACAAAATCTCTTATTTTTCAATTTCCCAAAATTCTTAAAACTCTAAAAATCTAGTCTTCACTCTTCAAAAAACCAACATAGTCGCGAGTAATAAATTCTCTATATCAACAAAATCAATAAACTCTGGACTGAAAAATTCTTTATTCTTACTATGATTTGTTTCCAAAGTGTTTGACAGGTCAAACAACGTAGCAAATCCAAAATTTTTAAAGTATTCAGTTACATCAATTCCACCCATAGAAAAATTTTCTTCCTTCTCAAATATTAAATTCTCAAGCTTGGAAGGCTGTTAAAACAATTATTCATTATCTTTCAATTCTCCTAAAGTAATTTTTAACAAATTCAAATTTTTATCACTATAAATCAAAAACTAACCTTTCGACCACGTAATTATTTTCTTTAACTTTCAAAAGATTTTATTCTTCACAATTAATTTTTACAAATCCAATTATTTCAATGCGCCTAATGTATTATTTTCTTTATTATTTGATAAAAATATTTAACTTTTTTTCTTATAAACTTTTTTGGACAAATGCTTTAGTGTGTCGTCGAAGACAACTTCATAGATATCACAAGCTATACGATATAGAATAACAAGGTGTGAACATTCATTAATATTAAAACCACAAACTCTTAATATTTCAATTTCTGTCCATTAACCAAAACTGTCTCTATAATTTCAAATCAACTATTTATTAAGTCACGTACTTGTTCTTAGTCAATATTTGATCTCATCTCTTTTATTCTTTCTGCTTCAATCCGCTCAAGCTGTCCTACCTCACGATTAAATTGAAACTTTTTTTTTTCTTCACAATTATTTGTGCAGCTACCACGTGATTTTTTTTTCTTGATCCAAACAACTGTTGAATTCCAATAGAATAACTTTTCAAGAGACTACTCAAGATCGCAATCTTGAGCAATACGAGAACTGCAACTTTCTGCAATAATTCAGGAACAAGACCAACCTTTGATTATCAATGCAACCACAATAACTAAGAACTAAATAAAGTTAAGATAAATTATCCCAAGACAGAATTAAGGCTTCGATAAATTACCCTAAGATCAAGACACTGATATCAATTATTGATTCTAAAATCACTCTGATGCCAATTGTTAAACTCAAAATATGTTACCAATTATTGGACATGAAAAACAAAGCTCACAAGAAATAGATAGTTGCGGAGCCAAGAAATTTTTTTTTGGGGACGAAAAAAGTTTTGGAGAAAATTTTAGTGAATTTTTTTTGGGTTGGACCAAAATTTTGGAAGAGAAATGAGAGAATTAAGATAAAAATTTTAGATTTGATTGAAATTTTGAGATAAAAAATGAAAAATGAAAGATAATTGAATTGAACTAAAATTTTAAAATGCTCTAATTTACAAAATATCAAAATTTTACAAGTATTTTTTTTTTTTTTTCACATTGGAGTTTGATTAATAAAATAAATATGATTGAGCCTGAGAGTCACAGCCAAAGTTGTTATTGATTGTGAAAGATGGGGTGTTTTGGTTGGTGGTGGTGGTGGTGGGTTCAGTATTAATTGATTTGTGGTGGCGATTGTAATGATGATGGTAGGTTGGTGACAAAAAATAGTGAAGGCAAAAGAAAAATAAGATGATGAGTCCTGGAGCTCGCATGGTGGTTGAGCGGCGGTGGCCTGGGTGGTTGCCGGTGTGGAGTTGGTGGTAAAATGATCTTTGAATCCTTTAACCATGTAAAGGCAATTGTAGACGTAGTATGAAGCGTGATAGAAATCAAGCACGTGAAGTTTTTTGAATTGAATCAATTATAGGAAATATTGTTCAAATAAGAGAATAATTCTTTAAATTCATAATTATATATTATTGATATAAATGAGTAATAAAAATATATTACATAATATTTATAAACCTAAAAAAATACTTCTTTGAATAGGAAATATTAAAATTGAGACTTTTTACAAAAATAGAAATTTGATAAAATAAGAAGGAAATAGTCACAAACGACATCTTATTCTGATCTTGATTTTTTAAGTAAAGTAATTGACAATCTAAAACTTATTATAATGTTAAAAAAAAACTAATTACATCTAATAGAAAGTCTAAATGAATAAATTTGATTAAAATCCATTATCAACTTTTAAATATAGTTGCGAGTTGAATTTGTTGGACTATCTCAGATCAAAAAAGGATATTTTCAGATATTCATATGTTGAAGTGACCAATTTTTATAAACTTTTCAAAAGCATTTTTAACCAATTTCATAAGAAAATTTAGTTTTAATTAAACTTATTGCGTTTCTATTATTCCAAAAACTCTTCTACCCCTTGTTATTCAATAATTGTTGAAGACGGTGTGGCACAAGTCTTGCAATCAGAGGGGTTGAAGATTATTAAGTTATTGTATGATATTTTTTTTAATTACTTTAATTTCTTTTTTTGTTTAAAAATAAGAGATAGAAATAAGAATTGCATTTGACAATCATGAATTCACTTCAAATTCAAGAACAATTCTCATTTACTAAGGCTCAATTTTAATTTAAAAAAATAAAATTTGTGTTTGGTTAATAACTACAGATCCAAATTATTGATTGGTTGGTGAGAACTGCAACTTCTTCATGCAGTAAAATTAATCAAACACTGCTTCTATTTTTTCTTTTATATAAAAAAAAACCAAAAAGTATTTAAAAAAGTCAAACGATCCCTAAGGTTTCTCACCATCAAGGCATCAACCCAACTATAGATTTAAATGCATTAAAGAATTTTTTTGTCTCTTTTGACCACAAACTTATTTTCTAAACATTAAAATATTTTTCTTAATTAAAATATTCATGAATATTGAATGTTTCAGATATGATTCATGCAGAAAATCTAACCGTTACCACCCCAATAGAGACATTAGTAACAATTTACCACCATTTTAAGCTATCTCCATCACAGCCCAACCACCACAACTGCTGACAAGCAGCCATCAGTTCAACCTGCCAACTAGAGGTGTCAATCCGCCATGCCAGTCCGAGCATGGCACACGCGTAACACATTAACAAGCAGCACAATACGGTAGTCGGTAAATTGAGTCAGGCACGGTACAACATGGTGAGTCGTGCCGGGCCGGTTCTCTCAGGCATGTGGCACGGGCACAACACTGCACGGCTAGAGGCCCGACACGAGCATAGCGGCCCATTGGCACAACATGTTAGGCTTGGTTTATTTCTTATTTTATTGTCATTTATTATTATTACGTGAATATATTTAAGGAAAATATTATAATAATTTTGACAAAAATACAAATATGAACAAAATATTATAATAACACATAATAAAGTGAATAAGAATAATATTAAACTAACAAATAATAAAATAAAAAATACAAAAGTTAAACAAAATATTATAATTACAAATAAAAAATAGTGATATTATGTAATTAGAACAACAAAAAATATAATAGTTAAAAAAATAAAGATCCATATTAATCATTCAAAATATTAGAAATAAAAACAAAAGAGTGCAAAAAGAAAAAAAAAACTAAGTGGCTCGTGGGCCGGGCTGAGCCTAATAGTTTGGCACATGGGCTCGACTCACCCTTGTCGGTGAGTCAGGTCAACACGACACGCCCCATTAGCCCGAACTGGGCCAGCCCGTTTGACACTTTTACTGCCAACTGCCATCAACAAGCACTAGTTCCTCCACTGTTAATAATTTCTCCAATTCTATATTTCTATCCATCATAGCAAGTGAGAGAGCTTGACACTGCAGTTTTTCTTTCAAAAAGATGTAATGGGCACACATTTTTTCTATATTATGTAATAAGTTATTTTTAAATACAACTAACAATATTTGAGAATGTTGGAGGATATTCACTTGGACAATTTAACCTTTTAAATGAATTAATAGTTTACTATGGCACAAAAATAGGCAAAAATTTTGAATTCAAGTCATGCTGTCACAGTAATAAATATTCCATAATTAATGCATCTCACTTGTGACCACAGTTGAAGGACATATACTAGTGCAGACAAGTAAAGAAGTTGTTTTTGTAATTCAAACTTTTGGCTAATAAATCTGAAGGAAAGATTTATATAATAATCAGGTGTGAACTCGGTTATCTTTTATGGTCCAGGTGTGCAAAAGCGGAAGTACTCAACTTGTGTTACGAGCTTTTCGGTCACAAATGTCGATATAAAAGTCATTCTCGTCAATAGGATGACTACAAGATCGAGTTGCTTATGTATTTTCACAACCCAAGTCCAGAGGTCTCGCAATTGTAACCTTAGAAGAATCTCAAAGAGAACTTAGAGCCAAATCTGGAATCCAGGAGAGTTGGCGGATAACCAAAATATGCTTCCACACTTTCTTGTAACAAAAACATGGGATAACATATGCGTTTGTTGAATTTCAAAACCAATCAAATAATGATAAGAATCTCTATCTTATCACAACTCTTCATTAAAACCTTATGGATGTCCCAATGGTTATGGGTTCAGGTCTAACCTGATCCAATATCCAACATCTCTCACTCATCCACATAGGGTGAGTACTAAGTTCTCTACATCACCTTTCATACACGGGAAATGAATCATGCGACTGGATGAGAAAGATCGAGGTATGAGTATTATATCAAGTTACTATTACACCAACATAGTACCTTACTAAAAAGAAACAAATGATCTCATCTCTACCCCAAACTATTGCACTACACCAAGAAAGACTCGAATGTACGAACAAGTTTGTGAATGTTAAGGATAGCAATAAAATGCTTCCAACAACCTCTATTTATAGGCCTTTAAAGAATATAGTTGTTTGATTTGAAAACTAGTTGTTTCCTCCCTTCAGATCTATTTTAAAATTTGAATTTAAAAGTGACAGATTGACAAAATCAATCGACTAAGTTCATCATTTAGTCAATTGAATCACAATTCAGTGGACTAAAGAACTCGATTGATTTGTCCAAGGGGTAAAGGTTGTTTGTAAAAAGGCATTTAGTTGATTGAATCTTCTAGTATTACTTTATACATAAAATACTTATGTAATTCAGTCGACTGAATGCTCAACTTGGTCGACTGAATTGGACAGTGTATTTAGGCCTTGTGAACAAAATACATGTTCAGTCAACTGAGTCTTTAAGTCTAGTCAACTGAATTTAATAGAGACAAAATAGGCATGTTTTGTAAACATGATTCAGTCGGCTAAATTGGAAACTTAGTTGACTGAATCTAATAGTTTTGCATTAGTGCCTATTTTATTGAGTGTTCTGTTTTCCAAATACCTTGATTTCAAAGCTTAGTTTTTAACAAGTAGTATGTCTTGAAAAACATTTTGTTGATTGATTTTAGTTGATAACTCAAATACTTTAAGCATTATATGATCAATCAATCTTAGATCATTCATAAACCCAAAATAAAAGAAAACAAAAGTCTTTGCTTGATTCCTTGGGCATGGGTGCTTAATTTGTCTTGTGTTTGACTTAACGTTTGATTTTGTGAGAATATCTTCATGATGTTGATCATTTTGTTATTTAGTTAAAGCTTGGTCAACCATCCTTTGAACTTATTAACCTATTTGCATTGTCACTTAAGATAGATTATTAGTCCACATAATCAATGCCTTGATATTATTAAAATTACGAGAATATTCTTGGTTAAAAACCTTTAGGGCCAACACTATGGCTTTACTTGTAGAAATATAACCTTGCCATCAAAGACAAGTTGAAAGATTGGGGCATTGCAAACAATGATGCATGCTATCTCTGTGGCTCATAGAGAGAAACTTGAGTACTTGTTAATTTTCCTGTGATTCTGTTTCTACTTGCAAGAAAAAGATTCCATTTATCCACTTGTATGGGAAAAATTATTCAATGCACCCAATACAATGGTCTCAATTGTTAGATGATAAGTCACATATATATTTATAGTACATTATTGCTGATATGGCTATTCATCTGACCTTTGGGACCATGGTCTTGAGAGACTACCAAATAATTGCTCCATACATGGTGAATAGAGGCCTTATGGGATGGAGCCACAAGTTTGCCTAAGTCATGAACTAGACCAAAGATGATATTTTTCAATCATAATAAAAAATATATCCCTCTGAGCTATTTTATACCATTTGGACAGGATGATGATAACCAAGAGGAAATAACTAGGAGTTTGTCTAGACCATGGACCGGATTAAAGAGGATTCTTTTCCAATTATAATAAGAAAGATATAGAACATGGGTAGGATGATAATAAGCAATAGGAAAAAACTAGATCAACTGATGCGGGAAATTACAAACGCTATTGGAATCTCTTCTATTTTTGGGAAGATATAAAGAACACTAACACCAATTAACTGGGAGATTAACATGAATTTCAGTTTTCCAAACAACATTTTTTCTTAGCCTCTATAAATGTTTCATTGTTTATTATTGTTTTCAAATTCTCTATTTTTGGATGTAACACTATGGCATGTTTTAGCTTTGTTTTGAGATTTCAATCTGTCTCATCTTTTGTTTGTGGTTGGTGTAATAAGGTAATTTTTTGTTTCAAGTAAAAGGCTATATAGTGATGGCGTCGCTACAACAACCAACCACACAAATACACAACATATACACATATACACAAGAACACAAGGCACTACCGATTATAGGAAAAACACCACCCCAACATTTTATTCACTCATATTGAAAATTTGACCAAAGGCTCTCTACCTACAGTATAGGGCCTTGGATACATATTTATACATATAGAGTAATGGTTGACACCCCTAACCACATAGGGTAAGCTGGCCAAATCAAAATGAGCCACAAAGGCCCTATCAGTTTTCAGACAATTGCTAGGCCTTTGTCATCTGCATGCATGCAACATAGTTAGACGTACATCTCTATATGTGACGCACATGCATTATCACAACTAGCAATGTCACCAAATACTAATCAACACATGCCACACTTCCATGTTTGACCATTTTCACACATTACAACACAACTCTCACCTGACCAGGGGCGAAGGGAAGGGGCCATGGCCCCTCAAGATTCTGTGAAAATTTTAGATATATAGATATATACATTTTTTAGGATTGTATGGCCTTAGAGCGACAAATTAAGACATTTTATTATTAATAAATTGAAACTTATTATTGATTATCATTACATATTGTCGGTATGCTTGTATCATTTCAACGCATGAGTAGTTTGTTGTTGTGTCCTCAAATTAAATTGTAGATGATCTTGGTGTATGAAATGATACATACATAGGAGTTCTCGATCACCAGTTCCTTTTAATTTGAAGCTTAGTTCACAGTTAATATGAACATTGGACAATTCATATGGATTATTGTAACATATGGTTGCTACTTAGTAGGGTGACATAACTCTGTCATCAAAGTGGTTGAACTTACAACTAATATGCTAGCGTGGTTGATACGTTGAACATGATTGTTAACTTGATTACTTCGCTAAATGACAGTCTTACATGTGCTTGTTTATCTAGTTCACTAAATTGTAAATAGTTCTCAATCTTGAGAAGATAGTGAATTCAAAATTCTTATACTGATAACTTTGATATACTACATAGTGAGATCTTATGATCAATATCTCGGTATTTTGGGTAGTTAGTGTTAGAATGTTTGCGAACATGTATCTTCAATATGGAATCCATGTAGGATAACTTTTGGATGGTTTTATTTTATCACAGAAATCTGAGTACTCAGTCGGTTTTTCTAAGACCAAGTTTTCGTATATATATTATCTTTAATTAAATTATAATTAGTTACGAAACATTTATTATGGTTATTTTATGTGATCGATTGTGAATAACTAAAGGTCCCAAAAGTAGTATATAAAAAGCAGCCAATAAGGTAGAAAGTTAATTTGTATTATCACCTTGTGTTGCTTATTTACGTGGAGGGGTTTATTTGCAGATAAATTTAGTGAGTTGGGCCTTAACATAATTTTCATCTTCTTGGAGTGCAATTACTTCATTATAGTAGGACATGTCTATAATTAATCAATTTTTAGTTATGATCAAGTGAGATTGGATGGCTGAGATACGATTAGAAGCCAAGAAGAAGGATGGCCATCAGATCCCATCGTTGGCTCTTATCTAATGGATGTATTCAAAGTTTACTATGATTAATCTATGTTTATATATATATATATATATATATATATATGAATAAAGTAAAGTTTAAATTATATATATATATATATTTAAATTTTGAAAGTGAGATAAGTAATCACTTATCTCTATCTCTTATCCACATATATATATATATATAGATATATAAAATTATTATAGTGGTGTGTTTCTTTAGATTTTGGAATATAGAATATAATATACAATTGATTGATATTTTATGAGTGGCTTGGTTGAGACCTACTCTCTTCCTGTGCATCCAATAGTTAGAAAACAACGGTGAAGCTCTGTTGGTGAAAGGCAACTTTAGTGGTGTGATATAATCGTGTTTTCACACTGTTAGGCATCAAATCTTCATCGAATTTAGAGAACTAGAGGTAATACTATTATATTACCTCTAGTTCAGTTAATCAACTATTGTGAAGATGCAAAACAAGTTTTAAATCCTTCCGATGTGATTTTTCTATTTTATCCAACATCTTTGCATCTCAATTTCTTTCAAAGGATGGCCCTCAATTGAAATCCTATACATGCAAGGGAGCCTCGTGATACAATATCTCATGGGCTGATGTACAGGTAGACTACTCTAGGTTATAGTTCACCCCAAATTTTAAAAACAAAATTCATATATATAAAATTTTGGCCATTTTTAAGTTAGCCGATTTTAAAATTTTGGATCAATCCAATATTTACTCATTGAATCATATCATTTCTCTAATTTATCATCCAAAATTTTGGTGCATCCTAAAATTTTCACTAAATTTTTTAAGAATCTCAATATCTCTCTCATTTTTTATCCCAAAATTTTGACACAGCCCAAAATCTTTTCACTAAATTTTTTTAGTCCTCTCCAAATTTTTTTTTTTAATTCCGCCCTTGGTCAACGTCTTTTGCTACCAGTGTAATCCACTGTTGCTTTGTTTGACCAATTCAAGATGTAATATTTAATTTCACATTTTAAGTGACGATTCTGTGTGAGTAATTGTATTATATGAGAACATGCCATTTTCATGCCATTTTTTTTTATATAACAATTGAGGAATGGGGAATCGAGCCCATGCCAATCACGTAAAGAGTGAGTACTTGAACCACTTGAATAGGACCTCGGTTCTCACATACCATTCTTAAAACCTTGGTTTATGTATAGATCAATTTGTTGACTATTCATACCATTTGGTCCATTTAGTCAATATAACTCGTATCATATTAAGAAGCTATTTATAAGGTAACTAGGTCTGTTTGGATAATTCTTAAATTTGAATAATTCTATTCATAATTTACATTAAAATTTATTATCTTGAATGAACTCATTTTAATTATTAAGGGTTACATGATTATTTTTATATTTCATTAAAAAAAGAAAATTCATAATTTTAAACTTCATTTCGTATATTTTTTCTTGCTTGAAAATTTATCTTTTTTATTGTGACTTTTTTGTTTCATATAATATTTTAATAATAGTAATATTATTTTATTAGGCTTAGCATTGGGCCCGAGCCTCCCCTCGTAAACAATCCTAACTCCGCCCCTACACCTGACAAAGCCACCTAACCAAGACAAGCTTACCCAATTGTGCATGCTGGACTGCAACCATGTCAAGTCATTAAGTCACGTATATGCTAGGCTGCACCCATGCCATGTCATCAAGTTACGTGCATGCTTGACTATGCACATGCCATGCAATAAGTTACATTTAGTCTATCTTAAGCTTCAAGACCATGTTTGTTTGACGGGATAAGATGGTGAGATATGATAAGTGATATCTTATTTTATGTTTGGACATTTTTTTAAGATGAAATTAATTATAATTATATCCCACCGGTTTGAGATAAAAATAATCCCACCAAGGTGGTGGTATTATTTTTATCCCATGCTCAAGGGAATAAGAAATAAAATAAATTTAATCATTCTCTTATGACAAGAAAAAAATATAGAAGAGGGAGGATATTACTTTCAACAACCGCTATTGATGTTACTTATATCATCTTTGTAACATAGTATCATCCCTGTTGATGACACTTTTAAGATTATTTAATAGATTTCAAATATAAAGACTAATTTTTTTTTTCTTACATCTATTAGTAATTTTTTTATTAATAATTATACATAATAAATTATTAAATTTGTGGAACCCTCTCTTATTTATTTTTATCTCTTTATTGTTCTTAACTTTTGTTTTTGAAAATTTTAAGCATATATTTTTCAAAAATATATTTTAGAAATTTGATTTTTCTAAAATCTTAGAAAAAATATTATTAAGAATACAAATTTAATATCACATAAGATTTTATTATTTTTATTAATAATTATATCGATTTAAGTATAGAATTGAAGTAGAACAACATATCCGAACCTTTTATCCTAGTATGTTCTAAATACTGGTATAAGATATTTAATATCCCATTAGATTTTATTTCCTATCTAATCCGAACATATCTTATCTGATCTGACATTTTTATCCGGTCAAACGAGGTCCAAGAGTTTTTCCAAGTCAATCCCACATCGACTCACCGAGTCAGCCACTAAGTAACACTGAATTATCCATAAAGCTATCGATTCAGCCCCCATGACCACCCCAACATTTGCAACAAACCATCTTAGCCTCACCGAAGGATTGTTAGGGCTATGCAAGCCATGTCGTGCTCATGGCTAATCTTGACATGTCTCACCATGCCTTGGGATGGAGGGGAGGTCAACCCCAATACATCCATAAGTAAAATTATCCCCATTCCAGTAGTATGAAATATTGCCTTAGGAGACATTAGCTTTGCTTAAGGTCTGGAACACGACCGGTTCACCACCCTTCAGCATAGGGAACCCAAAACTTGTTTTTGCTTAAATAAGCAAAAAGTAATTAAAAGAAGTATTAGCAAAAAGTTACATTAATTTTATACAGATTTTATATAATAAATCAACATCGACCAATGAGAGAGGTAAAATAGGAAATAAATAAAGCCATACCAAAATCATCAAAAAAAGCCACAAATAAAAATATCTAAAATCTTGTAATTTCTTTCTTTTTTTTTTCAGAAAAAAAATTAGATATATTGCTAAACTTCCGTAAGCTTTTTGTTTTTTCCATAGGAATGGAAGGTACCAAGACCTAACAAATGTTCATAAATTTGACCTAACCCAGAGCATTCTATTTCTTTCTTTTCTAGGATTAGGGTTGCAAAGAGAGGGGGCGATATTCTGTTTCTTGTTGAAATGGGACAATTTAGCTGAAAAGAAACATTGAAATTCTTGCTCCTGAGCATGAAATAAAAGAATGTATCTATTGAGTTAACTGGCCCGGGGCAGAAGTTAGATTATGTTAGTGTATTGACGACAATTAACTATATAAAAAATGAATCTCTCTAGTCCTCCCAAGCAGGGACGGAGTCAGGAATTTGTTTTAGGAGTGGCAAAATTTGTTTTCGATGATAGATTTTAAAATTAAAGATATAAAAAATTTAGTTTTAATTGATAAATAATTGAATTCATTAATATGAAAGAACTTGCAAATTAGATAAGAAATGTGACCAAAAAATAAGATCCTAAAAAAAATTTAAGCTATATAAAAGATCCTAAAAATTTGATAAAAGTTTCATTGAGAAGTCAAATTGAAATTAAAATGAGGGGCAAAATATGAAAACTTTTAAATTTAGGGAGGTGAAGAACAAAAATTTAGAGGGGCATGTTGGAAATATTTTTATAAAAAAAATTAAGAAACTTTTTGAATAAATAAAGTTGAGGGGCAGTTGCCCCCTATTCCATGTAGATCCGTCCATGCCCCCAGGCCATGTGAGACTCAGAGAGATCATACCGTGATAAGAAAGAGAGGTGAAGTTGGAAAGGGTACTTTTACTTATCTCATTATCATCTCTCTGCTTTTAATTATCTAGTTTTTGAAATAATAATATTGACTTCTCTTGAGTTATTTGATAATTATAGAATTTTTTTTTATATTTTCTAAAATTACATTGACATGTTCACTTTATTATACTAATAATATTCATATTTCCCTCTTTACAAAACTTGTTATTAATAGTGTTAAGGTTTCCACTATTTTTTTTATATGACTAAAATATCATTGTGTATTACACTGACTTCTCATATTTTTTCAAAAATTATATGAGTGGTTCCTGTAATTATTACATATCACAAGCAATGTCAGTGTAATTATCTCTAAGAGTAAAATAGTAAACTTATGCTTCCCGTTAACGTCGGTCTTCATACAATTCTAACGAAAAAAGTTAATTTAATATTAAAATTTAAAATATATTTTTTTGTTATTATTATAATTGTCAAATATTATACAAGAGATCAGTCTAATTATCTCCTAGTGTTTTAAATTGAAATTAACTTCTAAGGATGCACACAATTTGTGTATTGAATGAGTGTGAAATGAGTCTTAAGGCTAACCACAATCTTGCATCTTACAGTAAAAGAGACTCTATAAAAGAACCACTATCTTTTCCTAGAGAAATGAGCTTATATTAATTTATGCTATTTATAGAATATAGGTAATAGGCAATGTGAAGAAATGTTAACATAAGTGCCTAGCCTAAAATTAATTATACACTAGCAGCCTCATTGGGCTAAGCAGACAAAGATTAGAAAGTCGTGCATTAACTTTGAACAATTGAATTGTCTAGAATTTCATTTCATTATCCATATTTATAGCACATGACAATTGACTCTTTCAAACTTAAATCATAACAACTACTTGCCTGAGTTGACTGAAACTTCAACATTTTTATACAAAATAGCTTATTATTTTCTGCAACATCCAGACAAATTAGATAATGTGAACACTGAGTTCAGTTTAAATTTTTTTTTTATACAATGAGTAAGGGGAAATTGTATTTACGCTAATTATATAGAGGTGGACACTTATGCCACTCGGATGGAACTTCGGTCTTAGTCATATCCATCCTTTGCTGCTAAAGATCGCACTTCCATTTTGGTGTTGGAAGAGATAGCTATGGTGATCCAACTCAAGATGAGATCTCACTCTAAATTTAGACCATCCCCCCTTTTTTTTGTTGATAATTCGTTATCTAATCTTTTAGACTAATTAATTCGGAGAAATAATCCTACCGTTCATTAGCGAGAGCTCCGATTAAAATTGGGAAAGCACCTCGTATTGACTGATCTTAAAAGAAAGTGACATACAGTAAGTTTCGACATGACATACAGTAAGGTTCTCTTTTGTCTTGGCTGTGTGCGTTCACTCCCCCCTCTCAAAAAACAAAAGTACTAATTGTTAATCTAATTAATGAGGACTTATGGATGAAGGAAAATTCCTAGGATTGATGAAGTTTTAGGAGACAATAATCCGAATGGGGTGAGTAGAGTACACATGTTCTTCCATTTAATACCATATTCAAATGGGCAGCCCTTGCCTGAAAGATCAAAGAGAGCCATATTAAAATATGGAGGGTTTGAACACGTGGAATTGATTTCTTTGGGTGGGTGGGTTTGTGTGTGGTATGTGTGTGTGTGTGTGTGTGTGTGTGTGTGAGAGAGAGAGAGAGAGAGAGAGAGAGAGAGAGAGAGAGAGACCAGGGCAAAATGAGTTGGAATTTTGACTGAGTTATAACCTCGTGCTTTCCAAATATAACCCTGCCGGCTTCTCTCGGACCTTGGCCATGCATTGTCTAAGTTGAATGGAATATAGCATTCAATTTGGTTGACCCTCAACAAGTAGTCTAGCTGATTAAACTAGTCATTCATCAAATTAACTCGGTTAGACTTGCTTTCTATGTTTGTTTGTCAGGCGGTTAGACTTCTTTCTATGTTTGTTTGTTAGTTTGAGAAGAAGATACGATAAATTAGATTTTATAATTTTCTAAAATTGGTGTTTTGAAAAATAAAAGAATTTATTAATAGTATTGGAGTAAATAATAATGTATAGTATGGATAAAATAATAAGAGGAGATGATTAAGATTAATAATCTTATTACTATTAGTAAAATGGATAATTAATCCATCCTTATCAAATCTATAAAAGAAACATACATGCATTACTTTAGCTCATACTTATCAAAACATGTGCGAGTGTCAAGCCGGTTAGGTGATTAGTTCAATGAGTCATTGGTTCAATTGCTGGACTGATTAGTTGAACTACAATAATATAAAAATATCATTTGGAAAATAAATAATTATGTAACTTTTAAAAAATATATTAAGATTTAAAAAATTAATGTTATTAGATTACTATCATTATTATTGATATAAAAAAGATAATTTAATTATTGCATGAATTTTTTATAATTATGAAATTTTGAACATGTATAAGAGTATTTTATTTTATATTTATGATCAATATATGCACATTTAATATCCTTTTTTTTTGTTATTTACTATATGTGATGCTGCACTTTTTGACTCGCAACACGTAAGGGCTCCGTGACCTGTAGAACACTCAGAAAGATGATCAGAGGACCACCGGATTGGCTCCGGCGGTAGCCGCTCCGATGCTTAAGTGAGTAAGGGAATTGAAAGACTGTATTGAAAGTCAAAGAATGAGCATGAAATCGATAGCGTACCTCTAGGGTTTAATATATAGGCCGAAGCTTTCCTAAGTTGATTAGGATTCGACGCCATGAATATAGGGATATGATCATCGGAGATTGCAGTTACCTTGTGGGCATTAAGTCGTGGATGGAGATAATCATAAATGGTAGTTTCCGTATTGGAGACTACTTCCTTATCCTCTGCCCGGAATCCGCTAAGGCGGAGATAATCATAAATGGTAGTTTCCGTGCTGGAGACTGTTACCCTATTCTCTGCTCGGAATCCGCTGAGGCGGTGACGAGATCTGAAGCTCTGGTCTGGACCCTGTGATCAGTTCTGGATATATTTGTTTGGTCACTTCCGACCTTATGTGATGATCTGGATGTCATAGGCTGAACGAGAATCATGCTAGCTGAACATAAATCGGACTGTGGTCATACGTGTCAAGTGTTGATTGGCCTGTCTTTTTATGATATATCAGTTACTCCCCCCCCAAGTCCTAGTTTGATGTAAGTAACTAGGGCTAAGAGAGTTATGTGTCTCGCTTTTTCACCTTCCAAGACAATCGTTGGGGCGTCATTTATTGCGTAGTCGGCGATTAAGTCTTTTCAAGGTCACAATCATACTGGGCGGACAGTTGGTTTTCTCGAGATCATCATTGTTCTGAACCGTCATGGCGTTTGGGCTTGGTGGGTCCCTTCTGATATCGTGTTTATAAATACGGGATGAGATTTTTGAAATGACCTTTCCCTCGACATTTTTACTGTGCTAGAAGATTTCATCCGCCATTGTTGGTTCGTGCGATCTTGAAGAATACAGATCCCCTAAGTGAAAACAGGTTCGACTGATTTTTCCCCCTCTCTTGCTTCTTTCTTCTTGAGTTTGAGAATAATGTCTGTTCCTTCGGAATCTCGAATTGTGAATGAGGGAGTAGGAGACCATTCTGAGGCGGCTGGTCCGTCTGTTGTAGGAGATGTAGGTAACCCTGCTTTTGAAATTATTGAGGAGAGGCCTGTTGATCCTCCCCCTAGTCCAGGGGTTAGAATAGTCGATGCTTTCGAAGAGCCCCGAGACAGGGCCGGGGAGACCTCTGGTAGGTCTTCTCATAGAGAAGAGGGTGAGAGTGCCGTCACTCAAAGCCTCTTGGATGAATGGAGGGTGAAATTTGAATTTCCCCCCAATGTGACTTGCAGAGTTCCAGGACCCATGGACCGTCCCCAAGATGTTAAAGCCGGGGAGATTTGCGTTTTCCTTGCCTGGTTTGAAATGGGCTTAAGGCTTCCATTGCCGGATTTAGTCAGGCAATTCTTTTGCTGGTTCAAGCTCTGCCCTGCCGACCTGAATCTCAATAGCTGGCGGCATCTTCTAGGATTTATGGTGCTGGGGCATCTGAACAAAGTGGAGGTGTCTCTGGACTTGATCCGTAGCAATATGGATCTGAAGTTCAAGCAGGCAGAAGGCCTGTATTATATGTCCTTCGAGAAGGGGTTCCGACCCCTGTCTTCCGTTCCTACTTCCAACAAGACGTGGAAGAAGTGGTACTTCTTCGTTGGAGGAGGATGGGAGCATACGGACTTTCAGGCCGGAGAGATCTCGTCGTTTCCTTGTGTTACGGGCCATAGGGGTGAGACTTATTCTCTTGGGTTTACTTTAGCTTTGCTTATATCCTCAGAACTGACAAACTTGGTATTTTTCATTTCGTTTGTGCAGTCAAGAGTGCTCGGAAGAGGCCCAAGTTTACTAAGGCTCTGCAGGATCAGTACCGGGTTTTGCTTTCAACTTCTAACCGGGCTCATACTGTTATCGTCACTCCGGACCAAGTGATGGCCACCCGTAGCGCAGAGTTGAAGAGGAGGCTAGCCTCGAGGTGGGAAGTGCCGAAGCCTCAAGTGGTGGGGGAGTCTTCCTCCCCAGCTGAGCCTGATGCTCCTTTAGAAGTGAAGAGAAGGAGATTGATCTCTGGTTCCCCTGAGCCCTCCCCTGCCGAGGCTGAGGAAGCCGAGCCTGCCATTCCTGTATCGGCTGTTCCTCCTGGTCCGAGCAAGAGGTCTAGGAAGGGGAAAGCTCCTGCCGCTCCTTCTGAGCCATTTGTTGAGCCGGATTATCAAATTGCCAAGAAGGCATTTGATCGAATATGGGCTCAGGGCCCACATCGGTACAGAGGGGATGATCCCTCCAAACTGATGACTGAGATGATGACTCTCCAGATGAAGGTAACTTCTGAAGCCTTTCCTTGGCCTTTTGTTTGCTCATTTGTTTCGCTCTAATTTATCTGTCTTGCTTTATACAGAGCATGCATAGTTTAGCTGCTCTGATGGTGACCCCCATGGGCCTTGAGGAGGCCGAGAAGCTAAGGACAGAGGTGGACGAGATGAGACTGGAGCTCGGAACAGCCCGTTCCAAAATTCAATCTGCTGAAGAGAGTCTGGAGAGAGCTACCACCAGCCTTAAGGTGGCAGAGTCTGAGAGGGATATATTTGCTCGGACGGTTGAGAGGCTTGAGGCGGAGCTGGTTGGTCTCCGTAGTTCCATTGACCAGAGGGTTCAGGAGGCAGTTGGTCAAGCCAAAGCTGAGGCTGAGATGGAATTAAAAGAGGAAGTTGATCAGATGGGTGATGACCTGATCCTGCTCGGCTTTGAGAATTTCCGAACTAGATTCCAACTTCAGTTCCCGGACTTTGATGTGTCATCAATCGTTCCTCCTGAACCCACCTCATCTCGTCCTGATCCGGATAAGACTGCTGGGGCTCGTGCCCTTAATTTGGAAGAGGATGCAGGCCCCTCTGGGAAATCCTGAGGCTTTTATAGGCTTTTGCCCCCTTTTTTTTTTTTTTTTTTTGATGTAGTGAATACATTTTCCCTTCTGATCAATAAGATTGACTTTTCTTCAGATTCTGCTTGTATTTTTCCTTCTTATGGGCTGCTCTGAACCCTTTGCATGCTAGATCAAATAGTTGCTTTCTTAATCTTCAATACTTGTCATGGAATAGTGAATATAGATCTGCCTTATTAAAATAAGAAGAGAAAGTAGATATAGCCAGATGGATAGAGCCTGACAGAGCGGGAGTGGGCCCCTGTAGAGTTCTGAGATAGACTGCTCTGAATTAAGAGTCGGTGAGGTTAACCGAGCAGCTTGTGCTCGTTATTATGATGCTCGGTATGCTGAGTACTCGGGATTGGGATATATCCGATCTGCTTGGTCTTTGTTACGTGTCTTGACCTGTTATGAAATAGTTAAGACCAGTAGGTCTGAATGGGGGTCTATTTACTTTAGACTTTGTTCCCCTCTTTATTAATTTGGGAGCTTTAGTACTGGACTGCGGTCTATGTCTTGAGAATTCTGCACTCTGTCTCTTGGTATATTGAAGAGGCTTATTTAATGCACCGCTTAGTCATTTGACCGTCGTTTGGGTTTTCAAGGCCACTCTCTTTTTCACCGTTGCGACGGTTCAGTTGGGTGGCTTTTTGGATTCCAAGGGTCTATATATATGGAAACGGGGCATACGGTTGTGCTCAACCCTTTTGCTCCCCGATTTGTTCGTGAGAGAAACCTCATATGCTGCCGGAATTTCTCCCATTCGTCCGGAGATGATGGAAGATTCCTTGCCTGAGTTGGGAATAACGAGCCTGTGGCCGAGAGTTAACCTCCCCCTTTTTTCAGTCTCCAAGGAAGGATTGAAGGAGGTCCAAGTCTTCTTGTTTCCTCTGGCATCCGGTCGAGATTTCTCCGATTGGTGGTGGCCCCTCCCTGATTCAACCGAGGCCTGGGGTGTTGGTGATAAAGACGAAGGTGAGTTGCCTTCCCTTCCTCACGCTCTGTTAGAGACCCTTGTACTAAGTGGCTGGGGTGAAACAGACGGTGTGAAGAAGAAGATTGAAGGTAGACTACCTTCCCCCCCCATGCGTCTTGGCAGAGACCCTTGCTTTACTCCTCTGAGGAGTCATGCCGATTACAAAGGTGGAGAATGAATAGTCTCCTGAGGCTCAGAGCCCTCATCATCCG
The DNA here is from genome assembly GCA_008638375.1 of Nyssa sinensis. Taxonomy (NCBI): domain Eukaryota; kingdom Viridiplantae; phylum Streptophyta; class Magnoliopsida; order Cornales; family Nyssaceae; genus Nyssa; species Nyssa sinensis. The sequence continues at coordinate 12,923,273 of CM018041.1, read as the reverse complement.
TTGGTCGTGGGACCAGTGATAGTGATGATGAAATGGCCTGGGCACTACTTGATGCAGATTGGGGTTCAGGGTTCCTTCCTTTCAAATGGAGCCGATGAAGGCGGTTTTGAAGGTTTTGGATCTTGTGCCCCTTTATCATCCCAGGAGAAGAGCCATTATGTTGCCAAGCGTAGCTTCTGTAATAGCTTCTGTAATAGCTTCTGTAATAGCTTCTGTAATAGCTTCTGTAATAGCTTCTGTAGTAGCTTCTTGGTACTGATGTAAATCTTTTTGAGTTATTAATAAAGTTGAATTTTTTCTTTTCTGAGCTGATACTTTCTGTGAATGTGCTCTTTTGAAACTTAAGCATCTTCTAATGTGTTGCCGATTGTTCTGAAAACAAATCAAAAACTTTGAAAAATGCCAGAATCGAAGTACTTCACCTTTGGTTGAAACCATGGTGCTGATTTATTTGACAGATAAGTCAAATAATGCAAGTGTCAGATCCGAGGTATTCCGTTCTAGTAAACTTTAGTTGACAGGTGCTCGGAATTTCTGCCTTTGGATAGACTGGATTACAGAACCCGCTAGTTGGGGATGGTCCAGGCTCTGAGGGCCTGTGCATTAATAGATGGACCAAGTCATAAGACTTGTGCATTAATAGATGGACCAGGCTCTGGAGGCCTGTGCATTAATAGATGGACCAAGTCATAAGACTTGTGCATTAATAGATGGACCAGGCTCTGGAGGCCTGTGCATTAACAGATGGACCAAGTCATAAGACTTGTGCATTAATAGATGGACCAGGCTCTGGAGGCCTGTGCATTAATAGATGGACCAAGTCATAAGACTTGTGCATTAATAGATGGACCAGGCTCTGGAGGCCTGTGCATTAATAGATGGACCAGGCTCTAGAGGCCTGTGCATTAATAGATGGACCAAGTCATAAGACTTGTACATTAATAGATGGATCAGGCTCTGGAGGCCTGTGCATTAATAGATGGGCCAGGCTCTGGAGGCCTGTGCGTTAATAGATGGACCAGGCTCTGGAGGCCCGTGCATTAATAGATGGACCAAGTCATAAGACTTGTGCATTAATAGATGGACCAGGCTCTGGAGGCCCGTGCATTAATAGATGGACCAAGTCATAAGACTTGTGCATTAATAGATGGACCAGGCTCTGGAGGCCCGTGCATTAATAGATGGACCAAGTCATAAGACTTGTGCATTAATAGATGGACAGTCTTAAGGAAGTATATAAAAAAAAAAGAAAATTTTTTATTGATAATACTTCCGCAAGTGTTCTACGTTCCATGGCCTAGGAACAGGTTTCCCAGTCGTGTCTTCAAGCCAGTAAGTGGTAGGTCGAACGACCTTCGTCACTTTGTAGGGGCCCTCCCAATTTGGTGACAATTTTCCCATGGTGGGATCCTTGGTGTTCTGAAAGACTCTTCTTAAGACGAAGTCTCCAACTTGGAAGCTGACTGTCTTGAGTCCTATCCTGGATTTATTGACCATTCTTTGTTGGTAGGCTTCCATCCTGATGCTGGCTTGATCCCTTCTCTCCTCGAGCAAATCCAAGTTTTCCATCAGCTGCTGATCATTGGATTCTTGCTCAAAGGCCTCAGTCCTCAGGGTTGGCATACCGATTTCAACCGGAATTACTGCTTCTGTCCCATAGGCTAATGAGAAGGGTGTTTCAGAGGTGGGAGTTCTTCTGGTTGTACGGTAGGCCCAAAGGACTCCTGGGAGCTCTTCTGCCCACTTCCCTTTGGCTTGTTCCAGCCTTTTCTTTAACCCATCAAGGATTGTTCGGTTGGTGACCTCTGCCTGCCCATTTGCTTGTGGATGGCCTGGAGAGGCAAAGTGCTGCCTGATGTTGAGATTTTCGCAGAATGCCTTGAAGCCTTTACCAGTAAATTGTGTCCCATTATCCGAGATAATTACACGTGGTATGCCAAACCTGCAGACAATATTCTTCCAGGTGAAGCTTTCGACTTCCTTTTCTGTAATATGCGTTAAAGGCTCGGCTTCGGCCCATTTAGAGAAGTAGTCGATAGCCACCAGGAGGTACTTCCTGTTTGGAGATGCTCGTGGTAACGGGCCCACAATGTCCATTCCCCATTGAGCAAAGGGCCAGGGGCTAGGAATCGGGATGAGCTCGTGCTGAGGCTGGTGTTGGTACGAGGCGAATCTCTGACATTTGTCACACTTCCGAACATACTCTTTAGCCTGTTTCAGCATGCCGGGCCAGTAGTAGCCCTGTGATAGAGCTCGGTGGGCTATAGTTCTGCCCCCATTGTGATTCCCGCAAATTCCCTCGTGAATTTCAGCCAAAACGTATTGTGACTCGTCTGGAGCCAAACATTTTAACAGAGGTTGAGAATATGACCTCCTGTAAAGTTTGTTGTTCAAGATCAGGTACCGAGCCGCTCTGATTCGGATTCTCCTGGCTTTGTTTTTATCCTCTGGGAGGAGCCCGGATTTTAGATACTGGAGGATTGGGGTCATCCAGCTCTGGGACTGTTCATCAACTTGAGCAACTGATGCTCCCTCAATGCTGGATCCTGGCTGAAAAGAGATTTTAACGGTGGAGTCTGTTTCAGACTTGAGGCGGGAGGCCATGTTAGCCAGAGCATCTGCTCTGCAGTTCTGACTTCTCTCAATCTTCTGGATAGTGAAAGTCTGGAAAGAATGCTTTAAATGGTTCACCAGTTCGGAGTACCGAAGCATCCTGTCATCCTTAATGGCAAACTCTCCCAAAACTTGGCTTACTACCAGTTGGGAGTCAGAGAAGACATCGAGGTTCTGAGCCTCGCATTCCAGGGCAAGCTTCATCCCTAAGATTAGGGCCTCATATTCAGCTTCATTATTAGAAGCTTTAAATCCCAGGCTGACTGCTTTTTCCGACGTAAGACCATCAGGGGACTGTAGCACCAGTCCTACCCCTGATCCTTGATCGGTTGACGATCCATCAATATATAGCAGCCAGGTTCCTGTAGTTTCGGCGATTTGTGCTTTGTTCTGCAGTGCCGGGGTGAACTCGGCTACAAAATCGGCTAAGGCCTGCCCTTTGATGGAGTTTCGGGGTACATATGCTATGTCAAACTCCCCTAGCTCCACAGACCACTTGACCAATCTTCCCGATACCTCGGGTTTCCTCAGTATTGACTTTAGAGGATAAGCAGTTGGAATCTCAATTGGATGGGCCTGGAAGTAAGGTCGGAGCTTTCGGGCTGATACGACCAAGGCATAGGCCAGCTTCTCTACTTCTGGGTATCTTCTTTCCGTGTCGAGTAGTGCCCTACTGACGTAGAATATAGGCCTCTGTACTCCTTTGTCCTGTCTGATTAGTGCGGAACTGACCGCGTTCTCAGAGACTGCTAGGTACAGGAGCAGCTTTTCTCCTTGTACAGGTTTTGACAGGAGCTCTGGAGAGGCTAAATACTCCTTTAGTTCTTGGAAGGAATGCTCGCATTCTTCTGTCCATTGCAAAGCCTTGCCGCCCTTTAGAGCTTTGAAGAAAGGTAGGCAGCGATCGGTGGACTTGGATATAAATCTGCTCAATGCGGCGACTCTGCCGTTCAGTGCCTGAATCTCCTTTCTGGTCTTTGGCGACTTCAGTCCAATCAGGGCTTGGATCTGAGTGGGATCTGCTTCGATACCTCTTTGAGAGACGATGTACCCCAAGAATTTTCCCTTCGTAACTCCGAAGGTACATTTCGAGGGGTTGAGCTTCATCTTGTGCTGTCTGAGGATATCGAAGGTCTGGGCTAAATGCTGGAGGTGGCTGCCTTTCTGGAGGCTCTTTACCAGCATGTCGTCGATGTATACCTCCATGGTGCTGCCAAGCAGTGGGCTGAACATCTTGTTCACCAACCGTTGGTAAGTGGCTCCAGCATTCTTTAAACCGAAAGGCATCACTCTGTAGCAATAGAGTCCTCTTTCGGTTATGAAGGCGGTCTTTTCCTGATCTGGAGGGTACATCTGGATCTGGTTGTATCCAGAGTAGGCGTCCATGAAACTCATAAGCTCATGCCCTGCAGTGGCGTCAACCAGTTGATCTATTCTTGGTAGTGGGAAGCTGTCCTTGGGACATGCTTTGTTAAGGTCTGTATAGTCGACACAGACTCTCCACTTGCCGTTCTTCTTCTTGACGAGCACAGTGTTGGCTAACCACTCGGGATAAAAAACTTCCCGTATCATCCTGGCGTCCAGCAACCTCTGGACTTCTTCGTTTATAACCCGATGCCGTTCGGGAGCGATCGGTCTTCTCTTCTGTCTGACCGGGGGGTGGTCTGGATCTACCATTAGTTTGTGAGTTATCAGATTAGGATCTATTCCCTCCATGTCCCTAGTCTCCCAAGCAAAGATAGAGAGGTTGTTCTTCAGAAACCTGACTATCTTTTCCCGCTCGGCGGGGGCAAGGTCTGGACCGATGTACAAATAACGCCCCTCTGCTCCTGAACTGACCAGTATCTTGATGGGCTCGCCAACAGGCTTGGCTTGACTATCACGCCCCCTTGGGCTCAGGGGTTCTTCAACGCCGGATGGGCAATCTTCCACCTCGGGAGTGTGAGTGAAAACCGGATCTGCACGGTCCCGAGTGTACTGTAATTGCTATTTTGGGGCTGTCTCCTTGAGGGCAATAGCGTGACATTCTCGTGAGGTTGGCTGACATCCTCGGACCGAGTGCACGCTTTGATTGTGGACGTACTTCAGACACTGATGAAAGGTTGAAGTGACCGCCCCTATCTGGTGTAACCAGGGTCTCCCAATGATGACGTTGTATGGAGACTTCATGTTCAACACCATGTACTCTGAGATGGTGGTCTTCTGCCCTTCACCTTCCCCAATAGTGGTAGGAAGGTCAACTCTCCCCAGGGGGGTGCTAAGGCTGCCATCAAAAGCTGCCATTACGGCAGTGGTGGGCTTGACGCTGTCCTGGTCTATGCCCATTCGCTTAAGCGGTTCGTAGAATAGGATATTGACTGAGCTGCCAGTGTCGACTAGGACTCTTCTAGTTTCGAAGTTGGCGATTCTGAGGGTGATAACAAGGGCATCACTGTGAGGGCAGTGTACCCCTGCTAGATCTTGCTCGGTGAACTGGATCTCTGGCCCTGTCTTGAGCCTCTTTTCGACGTTGGAGACCTGCAAGATGTTTGGGGCGGTTCTGGCCTCCCGAGCATATCTTTTTCTCGCCCTGTTGGACATTCCTGTACAGGGGAATCAGCATGGAGGACGTAGATAACATGGTTGTTCTGCCTCTGAGGCTCGTTTCGTCCTTCCCGCTGCTCTTGCCTCTGTTCGGGCCTCTGATCTGGCCGCTGCTGAGGCTTGTCTTCTTGGGGGTTCTGCCTTCCGTCTTGTTTGACGAACTCCCGAAGACGTCCCTTCTTTATGAGCTGTTCTATCTCATATCGGAGGGTCCTGCAAGTGTTAGTAGTATGCCCATGATCTTTATGGAAATTGCAATACTTACTTTGGTCCCGCAGGCTGGGATCTCCTTTGATCGGCTCTGGCCACCTCAGGTTCTCCCGATCTCGGATCTGCCGGAGTACCTGGTTCGGAGTGGTGTTCAAAGGCGTGAAGTTGGTGAACTCCCTTGGTGCGGAGTTGTACACAGCTCTGGGAGCTGTTTTCTTATCTGGGCTTCTGACCCTCTTTTTGTTGGAGTCTCTTCTGTGATCCTCCTTCTTATGGTCCTCCCGCTTCGGATTATCCCTTTGGGTCTGATCCTTGCCCTTCTGGGCTGAGCGGTTGGCTTCTTCAAGGTTGATGTATTTTTTGGCCCGATCCATCAATGCTGCCATATCAGCCGGGGGGCTTTTTGTCAAGGAGTCTCTGAAGCCACCTTGGGCTAGCCCGGCAGTAAGGGCCGCAACAAGGAATTTCGGGCTGCAATCCGTGATCTCAGTGAGCTCAGTGTTGAAGCGGGCGATGTAGGCCCGAAGGGATTCCTCCCTAGTCTGCCTAACGTTCAGCAGGAATTCTGGTCCCCTTCTGAGCCTCCTGCTGGTCATAAACCTATCCAAGAACTGTCTACCGAGCTCGTAAAAGCTGGCAATGGAGTTCGGAGGGAGGTTGTGGAACCACTTCAGAGCCGTTCCCTTCAAGCTGGTAATGAACGTTCGGCACATGAAAGCATCTGAGGCTCCGTGAAGGGCCATCGTATGCTGGTAATGAGATAGGTGATCTCCTGGATCTCCAGATCCGTCGTAGAGAGTGAATTTGGGCACTACGAACTTTCTAGGCCTCTCTTCAGACATGATGGCGTGGGTAAACGGAGTGGCTAGTCTTCCGAGCAGCCTGGCCAGTTCGTCCTGCTCTGGAGGGTTCTGAGGTCCTCTTAAACCGATTGTCCGGTCCATAGACTCGGCAATCTCCTCTTCCCTTCGCGGGTCTCTGAGTCTGACATCTTGTGAACCTTGCCTGACAGCCTCGGCTTCAGGGTAATAGGGTGGAGTGCGCCCTTCGGATGGAGGAGGAACCCGAACCGGTGGGGCTGGCGCTGCATGATAAGGTTCCTGTGGTGCCGGGGGTGCTCCCGAAACCCTAGGAGTTGGGGCTCGGGTAGTACTCCGGTAATGTACGTCGGGGACAAAAGCGGATGTTCCCCAGCCAGGGACTGTTGATGGCTGTGGATCTCGGCCAGCGTGAGCAACGCCTGAGGGGTGCCCAGGCTGGTTAGCGGGGGTCTGCCCGCGAATTTCTTCATTCCCCGTGGCAACCGGGGGTTGTGTTCCTGCAACGAAGTTGACCGGCGGGCTAGGAGAAGCCGCCGCTTGGTTCTGCGTGAGCGTTGCCAGCGTCCTGGTAATGGCTAGCAGCTGCTCCTGCACCAGTTCATTGTGTCGTTTTATTGCTTCGATCTCTTGTCGCATAGGGTTGGCCGCTGGTCCTCTTGTGCGTGGAGCAGACGGCTGACGCTGAGCGTTTTGCGAACTCTGAGTATTCTGTCGGGGTCGGAGATTTGGTGCCATGGTTTTCCGGTAGGGAAAAAGATGAGTTTATGAATAAAGCACGTAGAGATTAGTCGTTCCCACAGACGGCGCCAAACTGATGCTGCACTTTTTGACTCGCAACACGTAAGGGCTCCGTGACCTGTAGAACACTCAGAAAGATGATCAGAGGACCACCGGATTGGCTCCGGCGGTAGCCGCTCCGATGCTTAAGTGAGTAAGGGAATTGAAAGACTGTATTGAAAGTCAAAGAATGAACATGAAATCGATAGCGTACCTCTAGGGTTTAATATATAGGCCGAAGCTTTCCTAAGTTGATTAGGATTCGACGCCATGAATATAGGGATATGATCATCGGAGATTGCAGTTACCTTGTGGGCATTAAGTCGTGGATGGAGATAATCATAAATGGTAGTTTCCGTATTGGAGACTACTTCCTTATCCTCTGCCCGGAATCCGCTAAGGCGGAGATAATCATAAATGGTAGTTTCCGTGCTGGAGACTGTTACCCTATTCTCTGCTCGGAATCCGCTGAGGCGGTGACGAGATCTGAAGCTCTGGTCTGGACCCTGTGATCAGTTCTGGATATATTTGTTTGGTCACTTCCGACCTTATGTGATGATCTGGATGTCATAGGCTGAACGAGAATCATGCTAGCTGAACATAAATCGGACTGTGGTCATACGTGTCAAGTGTTGATTGGCCTGTCTTTTTATGATATATCAATATGTATATAGACATACTTTATTATTATTATTATTATTTTTATGTTTATTAAAATTTACAATATTGAAAGTTATTTTCTTTTATTTTTATCTTTAATATTGAAAGTATTTTGGACCAAAGGGAATTTTTTTTTTTACAAATGAATAACTTATTATGAAGCATGTATATTTTATATATTAAATATGTAAATTATTCAACAAGGCAACATGTAACTTAATGGTTTGAGGTGCTTACGTATTAACTCATTATCTTGAATTCGACTATTGGTGTTATGATCGACTTATAAACCTGCTTGAATCATCCGATCCAAACCAAGCTGCTTCTTTGAAAAAAATATATGGATTAATGCAAGGGTGGAGATAGGGGGTGGCCCCCAAATTTGAGAATATTTTTTTACATGTAATATTTGAACTAATTTTGTGATATTTTTTTTCAATTTGAGGAAAAAAAGTTTAGTCCTCTAAAATTTGGAAAAAAATTAAAGATTTTCCTTCAATTTAAAAAAAAATTTTCCTCCAAAATTTTTTTAGCCTCCTATTTTTTTTTGGATCTGCCCTTGGAGGGTAATTGCATGGTGCAAGGTTCTTCAGTTTTTTTTTTTCCCCAAAATTTGTGTCTTCATGGGGTAAAAATCAAAATCCCGACTCAGTTTTTATCAAGTTTTAATCATCAGAACTTGAATTTGGGATGCCGAGTTAAACCCATTTGACTCATGACCCCTAAAGTGACTCAGATTTGTAATTGAAAATTGTTCAGTCTCAATCAAAGTCAAAAAGGCTTGCATATTAAACAAAAGTTGGTATTTAGCCAACATTACCAGCCGCCGCCCCCACCTTAGTGTGTATATATATGATACAATCAAATGGCATAGAATACATGTGAAAAATCCATAGCTCGCATATCTAAGCCGTCCAAATTTTAACAGATTATTATAGGTGGATTAATCTGTTAAAATTTGGACGGCTAGATGTGTTGTTGATTTTCCTCTTACCCTGTTAAGTCAATCTTAATTTAGTAATTGATCACGGCATTGCCAAAAAATAAAAATTACTATTCAGTGACTATCATTAAATGAAAAATTTCAGCTCAAATCCTCTGGCATTAGCATGTGAACTCTCTCTCTCTCTCTCTCATTTGTGAATGCCTTTGATACCTTATAGAGATGAAGTTCTCTTTTCCATGCTCGAAATGCTTCTCTTCCTCGAAAATCCCCATTAACAAGAGCAGACAAGGTAAATATAGATTTAGAATTGCATATCGATGGAACTTCTGTTTTAAGAATAGTTATATATAAATTACCTTGCACTTGTTTTATCTTGATGTCCAACCAAGTATTTCCACCAAGCAGAGATTATGATTTTCCTTTTCTTTTCCTTCCAATTTTTCATTTATATGGGTCTCATTGGCAAGAATGAAAACTTTTTCTCAGTTCAATTTTGATATCATAATTATGACCAACAAGCTAGCATGGTGCTGTATCATAGATTTGATTAGAGTTGACTAAATTTATATCTAAACTGTAAGGTTTGCAAATTGTATAAAGTAAATGCTTAATGGAAGATAAGGAAAGGCCAACAATGCATTGAAAGTTGTCATTGAAGCAATGGATCATCACCATTACAATGGCAGTAAAAATTAATGGCAATTTCACTTTCAGTAAATCCTTCAAAGATTTGATAAGTCATTGATATTGATGCTTTCATATTTTATTTTATAGTGGCATGCTAGTTTTCAAGGTTTTTTCTTTGGCATTTTAAAAATAATTTGGATAGGTGAACATATCATAACCAAGTTTCTCCACAATGCATTATAAACAAATTATATGATGCTCTTCATGTCAAGATACTACGTGATTCTTTCAATTGAGTTGAATTTCTGCGCTGGGTAGTTGATCATAATGCAGTATTAGTTGAGCATATATCATGGCTTTTGTCATCATTTATATGTGTATATATATATATATATGTATATGCATGTGTGTGTGTATTAGGATTGTGGGTTAGGCTAACCACTCACATTCATATGTTCAGGTGTAAAAACTCTTCAAAGTGTTCATGCATTCTCATACAATGAACTGAAAGTTGCCACCAATGGCTTCTGCTCATCCAATAAGATTGGTGAAGGAGGATTTGGCACTGTTTATAAGGTAATTCAACTACACATTATTTCTGGCACTCTAAGTACAACATTAATGGGTTCGAACCAATTCACAGACTGGTTTAGCTCTACACTTGACCCACAGAACGTGGTTTCAACCACATTTGATCTGAAAATACTATAGAAATCATGATAATATTGTAATGAAATTGTTTGCTAATTAATTTTTGGTTGGACTATATATAAAGGGCGTGCTTCAAGATGGAAGAGTGGTAGCTGTGAAAGTGCTTTCAGTAGAACCCAAGCAAGGAGATAGAGAGTTCATGTCAGAGATAGCTTCAATGTCCAATATTGGCCATGAAAATCTTGTAAAGCTGCACGGTGGTTGCATTGATCATGCTTGCAGATTTCTTGTTTATGACTATTTGGATAACAATAGCCTTGCACTAAACTTTCTCGGTAACAGCTACCTTTCATTTCTTCTATTTATTGATTTTTTGGAAAATCATGACACAAAAAAGAAAAAAAAAGTGTTTCATTGTAATTCTTTTCCCTTCTATTAATGTTTATGATTTGTTTGAATGTTAGGTGGGGAGAAAAAAAGAGTTAAATTTAGCTGGAAAATGAGGAGAGAAATTTCCTTAGGAATTGCTCGAGGGCTTGCCTACATTCATGAGGAGATTAAACCTCATATTGTGCATCGCGATATTAAATCTAGCAATATACTTCTTGATCTGGATTTCACTCCCAAAATTTCAGATTTTGGCCTCTCTAAGTTATTTCCTGTGAACATTACTCACATTAGTACACGAGTTGCCGGTACATTGTATGTTGTATCTGTCTCTTTTCCTTCGTTTCTCCATATTTTTTGTCAAACTTTTTTCCTCCATAGTATTCATGGACACGACTCATCTCCATTTTTTTTTCTCAATTTTTCTCGAGATACTTAGATATGCATAACATAGCAACTAATGTTTAATCTTTTAGCGCTTGTTTGGTTGAGCTGTGTGAAAGTATTATTTGAATTAAGCAGCTGTATAAAAGTGTTGTTTGAGTTTAGTAGTTGAATATTTGAATGAACAGTTAACAAGTGCTTAACAATTATTAAATGGGAGAATTCATAATGCACTTGACCCACTTAATAAAAAAAGTTAGATTTATCAGCTTAACTCAAACCGCACTTCATAAAAAAGTTGTGACTAATAAGTCTGGTTTGAAATTCTATCCAAGCAACCTCAAAATTAATCAAGTGCCATTGAATTTGAGGGACTCAAAACGTATTAAATACGTTTCAAAGACTAATCCAAACATAATCTTAATGGTAGATGCATAATATGACATGCATTCAAGGACATCTTGAGAAAAATTGAAGAAAAAGTAGAACGGAGAGGAACCTCGCCCGGTGTTTCACGTGTGAATATTCAATAACAAATTATATAGCTTTTCAAAATTTCCATGCAACATAGACATTATTTTCCTTGTTATGCAACGAAAGTCTCTTAATTTTCTCAAGCAGATATCATTTTTATGTAGTGTATATATAGTTTTGTGTTGACTTTTTTTGTTTATGCTGAAGAGGCTATCTTGCTCCAGAATATGCTATAAGTGGGCACTTAAGGCGAAAATCAGATGTATATAGTTTTGGGGTATTACTTCTAGAAATTATCAGCGGAGGATCAGCAGTGGACTTTGACCCAGAGCTTGGAGAACACTATCTCGTCGAGAAGGTGATAATGTCAACACCATTACTATTATCAATGCCATAGCTATCAAATAATACAAATACAATTGTTCAATGCATCAAATGAAAGTCAATATGTTAGTTGAAATTGATAGTGATTTGGTGATTCAACCACTTTGTTCCTGTATTAATTTGGACTTCACATGCCTTCTCATAGTGCCTAAAAATGTGTTAAATATTGTTTATAGTATATATAGATTAGGGTTGCAAGTCGGGTGGATTGGGTAGGGTTGAGGTGTGTTGATAATCAGTTCAGTTTTGAGATAGTTTGTCCAATTTTGTGTTGCGCCTGATCTTGAGTTTTAACAACCTAATCCATGTTTAAATACATTTGTACAAGATTCCTTAGGTACATAGCTGGGTTGTTTAAAAAAACTGAGATACCTCAAATTGGGCCAAGATTTGATATTCTAACCTAATGGTGTTTAAAGACAAATCAACCACCAACATTTGATGTGTTAATCCAGTAGCATTTAAATAACATGACATATATAAAAAAATAAAATATACATGTGTATGCGTATACATAGTTGAGCTTGGACTCGAGTTAGCCCAACTGATTTACAACCCCAATATATAGATGCTATACTCCACGGTTGTAGTAAATCATCTTTTAGATGTAAGTGGTAATTTAATGGACATAGTGATGGGCACGGCCGGCTCAATATAAATAGAGGCTTAAAGCGAGAAAGTAACTAACTCTTAATAAAGTTTTTTTTTATATATTAATATAAATTTTTACTTTGTTTCTTTTATATATATATATATATTATATTTTAATTTTTGTAATATAAAATTTAATTATTTGTTTTCCAACAAGAGAGATTTATGTATTGAATAAAACTCTACTAATAAATATTTTACATAATTTTTTTTTATCTTAATAGACAACAATAAAAAAAAAATTGATTATAATACGAATAAAATTCTAGAATTAAATTATTTTTATGGAGTCTTTATGAGGCCTTTTTTATAGAGTTAGATTTTTATTTACTTTAAACTTCTAGTTTCATTATACTATAAATATATAAAATTTGGGACTTTTTTTGTAGAGATAGACTTTTATTAATCTTAAACTTTTAATTTCATTATACTATAGATACAAAAAATTTGGGGTCTTCTCTTTAGGGAGGCCTAAAGCGATTTTGGGACCTTTTTATACCGTTAAAGTTTTATTAATCTTAGATTTCTAATTTCATTATACTATAAATACCTAAAATTTCGGGCCTTCTTTTTAGGTAGGGCTAAAACGATTGCTTTGTTAGCTTTATGCTTGAGCCGGCCCTGGTGTTGGGCTTTCAAGATTGGAGTAGCAGGAGTGGTTCTTAAGGGTCCTCTTCTTCACAAAGATTAGGCCTTTTTGTGATAGTAAAGTAGAGTTACCCGTTTGTTAACCTCCTCACATGTGTGTTAGTTAACTATTTGAAAGAAAAAAATTAACTGTGGTCCCACAATGGTATATTTTCAAGAGTTTGAGTGGTATTCAAGGATATCATTCCTAACAAAAATTGGACATTTTGTCATGATAAAGTAGAGTTATGTTGGAGTGTGATATGCTTCTTACTTGATGCTAACATAGTTGGAATGATGCTTGATAGTTCTGATACCCTTTGCATTTAACTTTTCGATGTGATCTATTATGAATTCCTTTATACATTTATTTTGCATCAATAATATTATTTTTTTGCCGGTCAAAAAATAAAAAATTAAAAATAAAAAAAATGGAGTTATCTTCTGATACCCTCCTCTTGCGCTTGTGTGTGTTCACTTTTTGAAAGAAAAATTATCTTGCTTAGATTACACATCAATTAAAAGTTATTGGCAAATATTGTGCTATTGCAGGCTTGGGAAATGTACAAGGCGAACAAGGTTGTGCAGTTGGTGGACCCTATGCTGAAGGGGAACTTCTCAGCAACAGAGGCCGTCCGATTCCTCAAGGTGGGGCTACTATGTGTTCAAGAGATCTGTGGACTCCGACCCAAAATGTCAACAACCGTTAAGATGATGTGCGATGAGATCAATATCAATGATGTGCAAGTATCACAGCCGGGACTCATCACTGATATCATGGATGTTAAAATAGGCCGAAGGACCACCTCACACAGCATCACAGGCACCCCTAGCCCTCAGTTGTACCCTTTTAATTGAGTACCATTGTTTTGTACATGTAACAAATTGCTTGTACCATGGCTTGGAATAGAAGGTATTTTTAGGCCACTGGGAAAAAGAGGGAGACTGAAAGGAATTTGATGGCCACACTTAAATCCTTCTTAATTTATAGTGTGTGCGTTTTGTGTGTGTAAATAGTATGTATATAGATATATTTATTGGTGAGGCATACCAATACCATATTTTTCAACTACATTCGTGAAGAGTTGAAACCTTGGTTCATGAAAATTTCTTGAATGTGACCTGACACACCACCATGATGGTGTATCTTTTCAATTGTTGTGTGTTATGATCCAGTGTTTTTTAACATGCTATATATGATATAATATTATTGAAAAATGGTATAGTTATATAATGATAAAACCTGAAGTCCATACCTAGTGTGACTTGTTGAACCATCTTCTTGGATTGTGGACCCAAAGCATTTTGGGTTATCCAACGAGCACGTGAATATCATGTGCCCCTTTTTTCTTGTAACTGCTTAAATAAGAGATTCAAAGGTCTGAAAATGCAGGAAGGAAGGAATACAAAAATAATTAATAAAAATAAATCGAGAAAGTAAAGAAAAAAAATCTATTGCCGCAAGTCATTTATAATTTTAGTGAACTAATAAAGTGAAATTATATAGAAAATCTAGCAATGCCAGGGGTGTTCTAGGATAAAAAGAAGGTAGGTAGTGAATAGAGATAGTTCTACAAGTCCTATCCAATTAAAACACTGAATGTAAGATATTTGGCATGGCTATAATTTTGTTCATCGATCCGTCAAATGTTCTTGAATTGAAAACATTTAGTGGCATCATCTTGTTTGGTCACTTAAAATTAGTACCAAGTTTTCCTCCCTCTTGGATCTAATGTTGTCTTGAGCTACAATATGCTTTTCATTGGGGATGTTGAAAGGAATCTGTGATATTTCACTTTGGTTTAGGGATAAGTCTTTTTTTGACATATAAGACACTACAATTCTTATTACTAATAACTTAACTTTAAAATCTTGAACCATTTAATTGGACCATTTTTTCATGTTATTGGATCAACAGGATTGGGCGTTACAAATGACGCTAACTCCCCGAAAGTAAACACGCTTAGAGTGTTCGCTTATGGATGGTTGGGATAATTTTAAATTACCCTCACTAAGAAGATTTAAGGGTGGGACTAATTAGAGAAATGTTTAAATCTTGGATTAAGTTAGAAAAACTTGGAGCTTTGTCAAAAAGGTGTTTAAGTAGGATTAAGTGTTATTAGTTTTGTATTAAGTCAAAAGATATTGAGATTGTGAATGCTAAAAGTATATTTGGGTTACATATATAATATTGTGTAATTCTAGTAGGATTAGTATTTTATAGTTTATTTAATTTATTTATATTTTTTATGTATTTATACTTTTCATGTACAACCTCATCACTCTTTATATAAGTAACTCTTTTGTATAGTTTCACGATCAATTCAATCTAATACAATATAGTCTTTTAAGTTTTCTTTTCTCTCTCTTTTCTCTATTTCTTGTTTCTTTATTTTATGTTAGTCCATTAAATCCAACATAGTATCAAAGCCATCTTAATCAATAATCTTCATCATTAACTCTCCATCGTGATCAGTGACTTTCACCATCCACTCGCCACCTTGGAGAGTTGCTCTCTGTTGCATAACCCAATACCACTCACTCACCAATTAGACCCAACACCAAACCCTCACAGCAGTTCCACATCAGGTCCCACCATCTGTTCCACCGTCTCAGCCCAATCCCTCACATCAGTCCCACATCAGGTCCCACATCTGTTCCACCGTCTCAGCAGCGGCAGCACTGCTTGCTGTCTCAGCAGCAGTTTATCCCTCGCATACTTTACCATCGCCATTTTGCCCAACACGTGGCCTCGGCAATCTCATCATCATCTGTTCCACCATCTTAGCAAGCCGTAGCACTAGTTCCGCCTCAGCCGCAGACTCACCATCACCGACCATTGGCCCCCCTGCCGGAATCCATCAAGATCACCACTGTTTGGCATCGACATCACCTTTTCTCGCCATCGCTGGGAACCATCTCTAGATCATCATCACAATCATAAAGCGGTCCTCATCAAGTCTTGCCAGTTCGCCACTGCCTCTGTTCAAGGAACCCATCTCGTAGCGCTTGCTATTGTTGCAGTTGTCGTCACCTCTCCAGCCACCACCATCAGCCGCAGCATCACAACATCACAGCCGCAGCATCACAGGGGACCCCGTATTAGTCTGGACCCCTCCTGTAACAGCTCCAAAACCGTGCAGCCACCTCTGGCACCTCAAATAGCATCGTTCAGGCTAGCCATGCACAATCCAATTCCACCACCTGTCATGAAAGGTTTCCCTAGGCCACAACTTAACAACCAGATGAATCAACCTCAGGTTCAGTTCTCTGTTTCATTTGTTGAAAACCCAACTGCCACCATCGTCGTCGTGGGGTTATCGTCATCAATTCCGACCGCCATCCACCACTCGCCGCACATTGCCGGCATAACGACTCGATCACCAGACCCTCCTCTTCCGATTACCATCATCAGCGACTGGCTCCGATTCAGCGCTTGAAATCTCCTGCCCTCAATGGCGACTTCATCAAGAAGCTCAACGCCACCCAGTCCCACCGACTCGCCCTTCTCTTCCGCTAGCAGTACCATAGCAGTTCTGCCCCACCGTCCATCTCGTCGTCTCCCCACCGTCGGACAGACTCCTCATCGTGACCATCGTCACTCTCATCACATTGGACGTTGGCATCTGTTTCGCTCGTTACAGTCCAGCACGCCACAGCCGCTGGAAGCAAAGGGTTTTAAAACCCTTTGTTTAGATAGTTGGTTTTAAACCTTTTGTTTAGATGGTTGTTACCATCTGTGTAACTAAAAAATAAAAAAGATTAAAAAAAAAAGGAAGAGCACCAACCACCAACGGCACCAATCCAGCCCTCTTCATTATTGTTGCTCCACCAAATGCTCTTGTGCTAGCAACCTCTCCACCACCACGTCAAAGCTCCACTAAGATCATCACTGTCATCGGCCACGACCCAACCATAGTCGGCACCAGCAACCATCATCAGTTGCCCTTCAGTCAGATTGCAACAAGTTATCACGCTCCATCATTGTCCTCGCAGGTCAATACCACTGGCCATCGTCTCTCAGCCATCGTTGTGTTTCGCAGAACACAGTCAACTGTTCATGTTTTCAATAGATTAGAGAACTTGTTGCCACTAGTCACAGATAGAAGGTCTCACCCACTCATTCATTCACTCTGTTCAGTTACAGACCGAAGGTCTCACTCACTCACTTGCTTGCTCACTATTGTTCAGTCATAGATAACTCGCTTGCTCACTATTGTTCAGTCACAGACAGAAGGTCTCGCTCACTCGCTCACTCACTCACTGTTGCATTACCAGAATATCTGTCAGTCTTGTACCTCTGTTACATCTGTCAATCATCGGTGCACCGTCTCTGTTCATCGACATTCGATCAACCATCCGGTTCAGTAAGGGTGTCAATCGTGTCGTGTCGTGTCGTGTTCGTGTCGTGTCAAGGTAAGAGTATTATACTATATGGGTCAACTCGAACACGACACGATTAATTAATCGTGTCAACTTGCTCAACCCTAACACGACCTGTATAATACACGGGTGACACGACACGACTCGTATAACCCGTTTATTAAACAGGTCATGTTAAAACACGAATAACACGACACGAACCGTATAACCCGTTTATTAAATAGGTTATGTTAAAACACGAATAACACGACCCATTTAAATTGTATAACCTGTTTTCATAATAAAATTACTAGATAAAATTTAATTTATTCATTTTTTAACATATTATAGTAATAATAATTATTTTTAACTGAGAGTAAGTTTTAAAATCTAATATTCATTAGGGTTTTTGTTTGGATGTAATTTGCAAAACTAACCTTACTTATATGGATAATAAATGGGTCAGACGGGTTAGGCGGGTTTGTATTAAACGGGTTGACACGAATAATTAAATGGGTTATTTCGTGTTAAACAGGTCAACCTGATTACAACCCGAACACGACACGTTTATTAAACGTGTTAAACGGGTTGACCCGTTTATGACCCAAACCCATATAAGCTTAACCCAAACCCGTTAATAACGTGTCGGGTTCGAGTCGTGTTATCGTGTCGTGTCAAAAATTGACACCCTTACGGTTCAGTTGTGACCATGTCACTGCTCCTCACCGGTTCAGTCGTGACCATGTCCCTGCTCCTCACCGGGTTAACATTCGATCAACCATCCGGTTCAATTGTGACCATCTCACTGCTCCTCGGCTATGGACACCATCATTTGCGCTTCCATGTGCCGCCTTCAGTTCCAGCTTTGCGTTTCCATGCGTCGTCATGAACTCTATTGAGAGTCCAGCTCCATCGCCATGTCAGCTTAAGTTTCATCTACATTTCAGTCACAATGCCACCAAGTCAACCAGTCCACGTCCAGATTTTGACTTGTTCTTGGTTTTTTTTTTCTATTTAAAAAATGAATGATTGGGCCAAACTAATTATACAAACCGGAGCTAGTTAATAAAGATGGAGTTCACAAAGTACAAAGAAAAAATTCAGATTGATTGCAAGAACTTATTCAATTGCCTATTAATTCTATTGAATTCTTAGTTTGAGTATTAGTTTTTATAATTATTTTCTACACAAGATAGGATATCAAGAACATCACATATAAGGGTCAGTTGTTCCATTAACACTCATTTTGGTTGACCAAATGAATTCTTTACCTTTTTTATGAGGGTCCTCTTATAAAATGTCAAAGAATAAGTCAAAGCATGAGGGACCCTCGTCAAAAGACTAGGGGGAGTTCCTCAAAGCAAACAAAACCTTTAGTGCAATTATACAAAGATCCAAGTAGTCGAAAGTAGTAGGAAAAAAGTCATGAGTTTGTGAACAAGCCCATCAATAAGTATGTGAAACTACCTCGAAACTGACGTACGCACCTCACAATTGATCAAATAGACTTGTAGAAATTGATGATACCAAATTCTGACTACTGACTTGCAACTTATGCAAGAAAAAGACATTTTAGAAACCTAAGATTTAAAAAGACCTAGATTTGGGGTGACGGGTCAAACGACCCAATAATGAGACACACCTCACAATCAATTAGTCCTGTAGAAACTGACGACACCAAATTTCGACCCTCCCAATTTGTAATTTATGCAAGAAAAATATAGTTTTGTCGGAACTTAGTTTCAAAATGACCCAGATTTAAGATTTTGAAGGGCCAAATTGTTCGATAATGGTCTAACTACATTGATATTGACGCACACATCTGACAACCAACCAAATAAACTTTTTGAAAGTGACCATAACAAATTCCAACCCTTGGCATGCAACTAATGCTGCAAGGAAAAGATATTTTAAAATAAGTTTCAAAATGACATAGATTTGGGATTTTGAGCAACCAAATGACCCAATGACGATATATCTGTCTAGCTCGAAACTGACGCACACACCTCATAACCAATCAAATAGTCTTGTAAAAACTTACAACACCAAATTCTGACTCTTAGCTTGGAAATTAAGCAACAAAAAGATAGTTTTATAGAAACTTATGCAATAAAATATATAAATTCATATTTTATCACAATTTTTTTTATATGTTTATATCTAATAAATGTTTTAATATAAAACTTTATCTTTATTTCAGATTGATCGGATTCTCATGTCGCATCTACTAGTATCATGGCCGACTCTTTTTTCTCTTGCACATATGTATTCATACATTTTTCAGTTATTGTAATGAAAATTTTTACTTTTACTATTGTAATTAAATTTTTAATATGTATATGAATGTATTTCTAGTTTTGAATTTATATTTTATGAATGTATAAAATTGTTATAAAACAAGATGATGATAATAGGTTTTCCACATGAATAAACAAAAGCAAAATATGAAAAAATATGGTCTATATTTTTTTTTATAAAACATTACTATTAGTGACGCACACTGTCTTCGCTAGTCGTGTAATAGAGAAACATCATTAGCAACACATAATGTTTGTCGCAAATGGTCTCCACAATTAGTGCTGCTCCATATGTGTTGCTAATATGTCTACATAGACATATTAGTGACATGCACTTCTATGTCGCTAAAAAGTCACTTTAATTAAGACTTAATTGTGCATCACTAATAATAGATTTTTAGCGATACACATTAATCCCTTTATGGAGTTTTATTGACAAATTTTTTTTTTGCAACGTGTGAAAACGTCGATAATAGACATTTTTAGTGACGTACACTTTTTTTGCATCGGTAATAGTATTATAGACCTCTTAATTACCAAAATGTTTATTGACTCATAGGAATAGATTGGTAATACTTTTGACTTACACTTTTCCTATTATTACAGACCCATACGTGCGCTAGCAATATCCTAAACAGCTACATTGTTGACACAACTAATCAAATTGATAAGTCAACTAGACACATGGCATGGAAGGTTAGTGATAGCAAGAATATTATAGATCAATGTAAAAAACCAATCTGTAGTCTCCATTTTTATGTCCAATGTGGAATGGAAGGTCACAAATGGCATGAATATTTCCTTTTGGAATGATAACTGGTTGGGGGTTTCCTCCTTAAAAAGTTCTTTCCCAAGATTATTCAACATACCAGTGCAGAAAGAAATTCCTCTAGTTGAATTTGTAACATTATTGGGAAGAATTGGTGATTGGAAATCTCTACTTAAAAGAAGAGTATATGCTTGGAAAGAAGTGGAATTAGGGATTTACAATCATTACGACTTAGTAATGTTAGAATTCATCCAAATTTGACAGATTCATTCAGTTAGAAAGCATCATCCTAATCAGGTAAGTTTTCTGTCAAATTTTTATTTTAGATTCACGAATTTCTGGATGGTCCAAAGATAAAGTCCATAAGATTGATCTGGAATAATACAGCTTTTCTTAGAGTATTGAAAGGATAAAAATAACATATTTTCTTTTAAAAATTGGAGTTTTAAGTGATCAAGATGCAGATATGTGTCCTTTTTGTAAAGAAGAAATGGAATCTAAAAATCATGTTTTATTAGTGTATAAAATCACTACAAGAAAAGGAACTTTTAGCCGTAGACACTATTAGCGGCGCACAGAAAAGCGTCGCTAATAGTGCCGTTAAGTGGCGCACGCCATAAGTGTCGCTAAAAGACCTAAAAATTCCCAAAATTATTGACGGGTAACATTTGGCGACATACAAGGGACTATTAGCGACGCCTGAGTAAGCCGCGAATAATAAAAACTTTTAGTAAGGTTTATGCGTGCGTCGCTAATAGTATTGTTAATTTAAACGGCATCATTTTGTTTGCGGGTGAAAAATTGGCGACGCACGTGTGACTTATTGGTGATGCACACTGTGCGAGTGTGCATTGCTAATAAGTTGTTATATCTTAGAATCCCTAATTCGACCTGTCTTTCTCTCCCATGCACTATCTTTCTCTTTCTTTCTCACTCTCTCTATCTCTCTCTCTATATATATATATATCTATCCATCTCTGTTGCCGACGAACCCTTCCCATACTCTGTCATCGAGCTCAGCCGCTACTGTCCGCCATTGCCCCTCGACAACGAAAGTTTGAACTCTCTCTCTCACACACGCGTGCACACACACACACACACTCTGTGTGTGTATCTATATTTTTATCAATCCATCGACCTCTACTACCGACACCCCACTACCATATTAAATCGATGAGCTTAGTAACCGATGAGATCCAACTTGATAAAAGGTTAGGGTTTCTTACAAATTCTTGATAAGGTTAGGGTTTCTTACAAATTCTGGATTATATGGATACATGTTTTTCTTATGAGCATGTGTTTTTATCTTTGTCTCGCTTCTTGTGATGTATTGTGGTTTGATTCATAGCATCTTTATTAGTTTGGTGGGCTTGATTTTTCACTTCCCCACCAAGGTAAATCATCTTTGAAGTTTATATCAACATGTTTGTTAAAGTTAACTAAGATTAAGAATTCAAATAAAGAAAAAATATATCAATTACAAAAAACTATTTAGAAATAAAAAAAATTATATGATATGAAATCTGTATATATATCTGTCTCTCTTCCTGTGATTCTATAGGTTTGATTCATAGTATTAGTTTGATGGGCTTGATATTTCACTTCCTCACCAAGTTAAATCATCTTTGAAGTTTATCTCAACATGTTTGTTGAAGTTAACTAAGATTATGAATTCAAATAAAGAAAAAATATATCAATCACAAAAACTATTTAGAAATAAAAAAAATAATATGATATAAAATCAGTTTTAGTTTAAAATCATTTATTTTCTTGGCTTCAGTAATAATTGAACTAAATAAACATATAAAATATGATTTATGTTTTTTAACATTGCCATAGAATTACAGTGATCAAGAATGTTTTTAGAAATAAAAAAAAAATGTTATATCGTATGCACCTTTGTGTTACGAGTAATGCATTTTTGACATTTTTGTTTATTAAAAATGATTTACTTATGCACATTGATATTATTTTCGTGATTTAAAATAAAATATGATGACCAATATTACTCTAATGTAACATCAATCTTGAACTTTGAGTACTTTATTGTGCAATGTGCAATAATATTAACGGCCCGATTGACAAAGTAGGTTAATTTAGAGTAAAAAAATGAATTTAGATTTTGGTGATGTAAGGGGTCCTAAAAATTGACAAAGTCTTCATTGAAGTTGAGTATCATTTGGTTGAGGAGTGTAAAGTGTTGTTTGAATTAAAGAGTTGTTTTAATTAATCAATTGAGTAAAAATTTTGTTTGATTTAAGTAATTAAGTATTGCAGTGAATTGTTAAAAATTATTTAACAACTATCAAATATGAGCATTCATAATGGTGTTTAAGTGTACACTTTAATGGGTACGTGTAGTCTTTGTAACTAAATGATTAAGAAATTGAATATGTAATTGCATTCATGTAACCTTAGTTCCGTTTGGGAGTCTTTTGCAGCACTCGTGAATTTGGTTGCTCAATTAAGAGCGATTGGGCTCGTGTGTATGAAATTTTTTTTTTTGGAGTCGAGACTTTTAAATCTTTTATTAGTCTTAAGTTTTTGGAGAAGGGTAGTGTTTGTAACTAAATGATCATGTAACTCAATGTATAATTGCATTCATGTAAGCCTAGCCTCGTTTGGGAGTCATTTTCATCACATGCAAAGTTGGAGCAGATAATGACAGACCTCAATGCTCACACGACCTAGCTAGAGTCTCTTATGCAGACATTCCTCAACTAGTAGAGAGGCTCTGTTCAGCCTTAGTAAGTTTTTAAAATTACTTTGGTGGCTTTATTATTTATAGAAAATGTTACGTAAAAAAAAAATTGGATTTCGGCCTAACAACCTAAAAACCTCATGACACAGTTCAAATATGAAAAATAGACTTGCACGCACTTACTTAATTTCATTGGTTCTAATGACTGTTTGAAACTTATGTAACTTTCCACTTCAACAAGGTTCATTTTGGGGTTTTGACGGATCAAAATGCCGGATATTAGCCTAACTACCCCTGAAACCCCATCATACACCTCACAAATGATAAAATATACTTGTATGAACTTACGACACTCGGTTCGGAATACCGGTTTGAAACTTATGCAACTTTTTGCTCCAAAAAGACCAATTTTGGGATTTTGAAGGACCAAAATGCTAGATATCAACCTAACGACCTTGAAACCCATCACACACCCCACAAATGATAAAATAGAGTTATATGAACTTATGGCACTTGGTTCGGATTACCAGTTTGAAACTTATACAACTTTCTGCTCCAAAAAGGCCCATTTTGGGGGTATTGACGGACCAAAAATGTCGGATATCGGCTAACAACCCCAAAACCCCATCACACACCTCACAAATGATAAAATAGACTTGCATGAACTTACGACACTCGGTTTACATCACTGGTTTCAAACTTATGCAACGTTTTACTTTAAGAAGGTCTATTTTGGGGTTTTAACGGATCAAAATGTTGGATATCAGCCTAGTGACTTTGAAACTCCATCACACACCTCACAAATGATAAAATAAACTCGCACAAACTTACGACACTCAATTTGGATCACCGGTTTGAAACTTATGCAACTTTCTACTCCAAAAAGGCCCCTTTTGGGGTTTTGACGGACCAAAATGTCGGATATCGACTTAGCAACTCCAAAATCCCATCACATACCTCACAAATGATAAAATAGACTTGCACAAACTTATGGCACTCGGTTCGGATCATCGGTTTTAAACTTATGCAACTTTTTACTCAAAAAGGCTCATTTCCGGGTTTTAATTGGCCAAAACAAAGGAAATCAACCTAACAGCCTAGAAACCCCATCACACACCTCACAAATGATAAAATAGACTTGTAAGAATTTATGACACTCGGTTTGAATCACCGGTTTGAAACTTATGCAACTTTTTGCTCTAAAAAGGCCCATTTTGTAGTTTTGACGGACCAAAGTGCTGAATATCAACCTACCGACCCCAAAATCCGATCACATACCTTAAAAAAGATAAAATAGACTTGCATGAACTTACGACACTTGGTTCGGATCATCGGTTTTAAACTTATGCAACATTTTACTCTAAAAGGGCCAATTTTTGGGTTTTGATTGACCAAAACAAGGGATATCAACCTAACAGCCTAGAAACCCCATCACACACCTCACAAATGATAAAATATACTTGTAAAAAGTTACGGCACTTGGTTCGGATCACCAGTTTGAAACTTATGCAACTTTATACTCCAAAAAGGCCCATTCTAGGGTT